>CM055966.1:132500-690000 GCA_029531755.1 Holothuria leucospilota
CCGCTTTGGAGTGGGATTTTGTTAAACATAATATTCGTAAAATTACTATCAAGTTTAGTAAGGACTTGGCTCGAAGAAGAAGAAAACGGGAAAGAAATCTCATTAGATATGTTAATACCTTAGAAAAACAGCTTTTTAACAATTGGGATGCAGCTACAAATAGTTTACTAGCGGAAGCAAAAAACGAAATTCTACAAATTTATAACTTCAAATTAAAAGGTATTCAAATTAGGTCACGAGCCAGGTGGGTCGAGGATGGAGAAAAAAACAGCAAGTATTTTCTCAATTTGGAGAAAAGAAACAAAACCCAAAATACTGTTAACTATATTATACAAAGTGATGGTACACATGTTGCTTCAAATGAAGCGATTTTAAGTGAACTTCATAAATTTTATAGTAATTTATACTCTTCAAGAGATTCTAATCCGTTGAACTTTTTTGATGATTTTAATTTTAATCGTACATTATCGGATGATGAAGCTGATTCTTGTAATGGTATGTTAACTATTGATGAATGTCGCTCTGCACTGGAAAGTATGGCCCCTAACAAATCGCCAGGTTCTGATGGCCTTACTTCAAACTTTTACAAATTTTTCTGGGATTCAATAGGTCCTTTGGTTGTAGATTCGTTTAATTATGGTTTTGCTAAGGGCACATTTTCCCCGGAGCAATGCCGAGGTATTATTAATGTTATTCCTAAACCCAACAAAGATTCTTCGATTATTCAAAATCTGAGGCCAATAACACTTCTTAACACCGACTACAAAATTGCAGCCAAGGCCATTGCTAACAGATTAAAATTTGTTCTGCCTCAAATTATTGGCAATAATCAAACAGGTTTTATGAAAAATAGGTTTATTGGCGAAAATATTAGATTTACTTTAGATTTGATTGATTACTGTATGAAAAATAACATTTCTGGTTTCATCATGTTTGTTGATTTCGAAAAGGCTTTTGACACCCTTGAGTGGAAGTTTCTACATTACTGTTTAAAGAAATTTAATTTTGGTGACAGCTTTATAAAATGGATTCATACTTTTCAGACCAACAGTTCAGCATGTGTAATTAATAATGGTTATTCTTCTAATTATATTAAGTTAAAGAGAGGTGTTAGACAAGGGTGTCCCCTTAGTCCGTATTTGTTCATTATTGCAGTTGAAATATTGGCTCAAAAATTAATTCCAATAATATTATTAAAGGTCAGCATATTTTAAATAACGAAGTGAAGATAATGCAGTACGCTGACGACACCACTATTTATTTAGATAACGGCCCAAATTCTATTCAGGAGGTTCTTCGTGTTTTGATTGATTTTGGAAATGCTTCTGGGTTAAAAATGAATTTTGATAAAACTATTCTTTTCCCACTTGGTCCGTTTACTCAATCGAAACCGTATTTTGTTAATGACTTCCCTATCACTTGGTCAAAAGGCCCAGTTACTATGTTAGGAATCACATTTACATGTAATAGAGAAGACCTCTTTCAATTAAATTTTCCACCAAAGTTGTCTCGGCTTAAACGGTCTTTAAATCTTTGGACTCAGAGAGACATTACTCCAATTGGCAGAAATATTTTATTCAAAACATTTGCAATCTCGAAACTTGTTTACCTTTTTCAGACTCTTCCAAATCCCCCGAGTAGTTTTATTTTGGAATTGAATTCAATTCTGTACAACTTTATATGGAATGATAAGCCTGACAAAGTGAAACGCCAGACAATCATTAACCCTATTCATTTAGGTGGTTTAAAGGTAATTCATTTGGAGAGTTTTATACACAGTTTAAAGATTACATGGATTAAAAGGTATTTAAGCGAGAGTAATGGTGTGTGGAAGATCTTTTTGGATTATTATTTGAGTGATTTTGGAAAGGAATTTTTCTTTAAATGTAATTTTAGTAAAGACGATATTCCTAAAATTAATAATTTGTTTGTATATGATATTTGTAAAGCTTGGTCTTTGTTTAATTTTAAAGAACCGATAAGTAAGTTTGAAAATGAGATAATCTGGAATAATTCACATATCAAAGTCGATAATAAGATCGTGTTTTATCAGTTCCTGCACTCTAAGGGAATTGACCATGTATACAATTTTTTTAATAATGATAAAAAGCTAATGCAGTTTAATGAGTTTGTTGCAGTTTACAATTTAGATAACTTTCCTTTTACCAGGTATAATGGATTAATTTCAGCAATACCAACTTTTTGGAAACAAAATCTGCAAAATACAGATTACTCCTATAACCATAACGAGGATTTACTGAATAGGTTGCTTGCTCATAAGAGTGTTTCACAGTGGGCATATGGTAATATAGCCAACGAAATTTTTACTCCACCAACAGCTTTACAGAAATGGAATTATCACTTTGAGAATGATAAATGGTCAAATATTTTTTCTAGTGCTTGGTTCTCAGTAAGGGATGTAAAGTTACATTACTTTCAATTTCGTTTTTTACATAGGATTTTGGGGACAAATAGACGCTTACATCTTATGAAATTTGTTGAGAGCCCACTATGTTCTTTTTGTAAAATTCATGAAGAGACTATTGAACATTTATTTTGGAACTGCCATATCGTTTCTTCTTTTTTGTTGGATGTTGAGACTATGTTTATTGGTAGATGTTTTGTTTTTTCGAAGGAAGATTTCTTCTTTGGATTCAAACAGTTTCTTAAACATCCTTACAACTTCTTAATTTATCACTCGAAATTTTATATCTTTCAATGTAAGCAAGTAAATAACTGCCAAATATCTTTGAGTTTGAATATAAATTTAAATTTGCTTTGGAGGTCGAAAAGCAGATCTCAATGAGAAAAGCCAGTAAAAGATATTTTTACATATAACGAGTTTGCATGATACTTTTTCGAAATATTTATTTGTAATCTATGTCATGGATATATGCTTTAAATTTCCAAAACAATACTCAGTCCAGTTTTTCTTTTTCTTATCTGATACTAAAAAGATGATTTGTATTTCGTATTAATGATGTATTTGCACAAGAGCAAGACGTGAAATAAAATGTGGATGGAAAAAAAAAATTATTATTATTATTATTATTATTATTATTATTATTATTATTATTATTATTATTATTATTATTATTATTATTATTATTATTATTGTTATTGTTATTGTTATTGTTATTGTTATTGTTATTGTTATTGTTATTGTTATTGTTATTGTTATTGTTATTGTTATTGTTATTGTTATTGTTATTGTTATTGTTATTGTTATTGTTATTGTTATTGTTATTGTTATTGTTATTGTTATTGTTATTGTTATTGTTATTGTTATTGTTATTGTTATTGTTATTGTTATTGTTATTGTTATTGTTATTGTTATCCGCATGGATTCCACCTTAAGGCGACAGTTCATGCTAATTCAACAACATTAAGGCGACACTTGGAATTAAGGCGACAGTTTATGTGTCGCCTTATTTCTCAGGTACTAGATAGAAAAATAATTGTAGTGTCGGAAATAGGCTTAAATTGTTCGTCCTGCTCTAGAATGTATCTCTACAAAATTTGGTTAGGGTGGGGTTAGGGGTAGGGTTAGGGTTAGGGTTAAAAAAAATCAAATTTTTGTACACAAGTCAATGTAACTGTCGCCCTAAGTAGGTATCCACGCATATAATTATTATTATTATTATATTATTATTATTATATTATTATATTATTATTATTATTATTATTATTATTATTATTATTATTATTATTATTATTATTATTATTATTATTATTATTATTATTATTATTATTATTATTATTATTATTATTATTATTATTATTATTATTATTATTATTATTATTATTATTATTATTATTATTATTATTATTATTATTATTATTATTATTATTATTATTATTATTATTATTATTATTATTATTATTATTATTATTATTATTATTATTATTATTATTATTATTATTATTATTATTATTATATATTATTATTATTATAATTATTAGGATTATTATTTTTATTATTAATATTATTATTATTATTATTATTATTATTATTATTAGAATTATTATTATTATTATTATTATTATTATTATTATTATTATTATTATTATTATTATTATTTTATTATTATTATTATTATTATTATTATTATTATTATTATTATTATTATTATTATTTATTATTATTATTATTATTATTATTATTATTATTATTATTATTATTATTATTATTATATTATTATTCATTATTATTATATTATTATTATTATTATTATTATTATTATTATTATTATTATTATTATTATTATTATTATTATTATTATTATTATTATTTTATTATTATTATTATTATTATTATTATATTATTATTATTATTATTATTATTATTATTATTATTATTATTATTATTATTATTATTATTATTATTATTATTATTATTATTATTATTATTGGACGAGCCTAAACCATGGAAGGTTAAACACGTTGCTCTGAAGAGTGAGTGAGAATTTTTGCAATTTTACCTCTAAAGGAGAAAGCTTTTTGGTCTATCTTTCAACTGTGTGATTACTTACAGTTTTCTGATCACTATGAATCCACCAAAACCAAAACGAAGAGGCCGACCGCCGTTATCGAGTCAATCAACATTGTCTCATTCTCGTTCTGAAGCAAGGGGTCTCTTGCGTTACACTATGGAGGATCCTGAGAACACAGATGATCAAAGTGACACTGATGTTGAAGGTGACTGGAAATCTGCGATAGAAGGGTTTCAGCAGGTGGTTGAACGTTCCTTGAGGAATCTCCAGACCTCCATATCAAAATTAGAAAGGGAACTGGGTAAAGCCGTCGAATTTCAGGCGAAACGGATTGATGATCTTGAATCCAAGATGGCGGCCAAGGAAAAGGAACTCGAGGATTTCTCCCAGAAAATTGCAGCTTTGGAACGAGCTTTAGATTATACAACAGATGATGTAAACAAACAAGAAAGAATGTCAAGGCGCAACAACTTTAGAATAGTCGGAATTCCTTCAACCGAGGACGAAGACTGTGAATCCATTGTTAAGACTAGGGTTCTTCCTTTATTCCCAGAGATCCAAGACGTAAGGATTGAGCGTTGCCATAGAGACGGTAGAAGTCACGGAGATAGATCCCCGCATATCCTCGTTAAGTGTCTATCATATAAAGATAAAGTAGCTATTATGAAAGCCAGAAGATCAGCTCTAGAAAATAAACCGTTTTTTATCGTGGATGACTTGACCAGAATTGATCTTAAGGAAAAGAAGAAATGGGCTGACAAAGTTACAGAACTTTATAATCAGGGAACCAAACTGAGATTTTTTGGAGGAAAATGGAGAGATGCTTCCGGAAAGCCATATCAGTTCTGAGCCAAGCGCTGTGCATTTCCTTTCTTTTGAAGGATTAAAAGGACTTTTTAGATTCATTTATGTGGATTACAAAAACTGCAAGTATAAACAATTTTTTTCTTATCTTTTGAACTATCAGAGAACCATTTAGCTATTTTTGTTATTATTAAGTTGTCACTCACTCCGCTGAGTAGCGGAGTGTTTTTTCTCATCAGCTTTTGTTGATGATGTGTTTAGGCTATTCTCATCGGTTCTTGTGGAACCTTTGCAGTCAATTTAGGTCCTTTACGGATCCTTTTTTGCTGACTGTTGTGATGTCTTTTTCTCTTTCTTTGTCTTTTCTTCTTTTTTCTACTTTTTTCTTTGCATGCCATCAAATATTTCAACTTCTCCCTTATGGTTTGTTGCTTGAAGAATTAATTTGTAGCAATGTCCATATGCACTCGCTACATTTAGAAGATTTTTTTATTCTATCATTATGACAGAATTAAAAATTTGTTCTTATAATGTACGTGGTATTCGACAGTTCAGGAAAAGGCGTAAAGTTTTTGCATATCTACGGTTGGATTTAAAAGATATTTATCTCTTACAAGAAACACATAGCACTCCCAAGGATGAATTGTTCTGGCAAAATGAATGGGGAGGTCGTATTATTTTTGGTCATGGGTCATCCATGAGTAGAGGGGTTTGCATTCTTTTTAATCCTTTGTTAGATGTTAACATTATCCGTTGGTATGCTTCGCTCGACGGTAGATTTATTGTAGTAGAAGTGACAATCTCGGGGAGAAATTTTGTTATCGTTAGTTTATATGGTCCAAACGTGGATGATGAGGATTTCTTCCACAAGTTATTGTTGAAACTTAATGATTATCCTATTGACTCGCTTATCATTGGGGGAGACTTTAATTTTGTTTTTAATTTACAGTTAGATAAGCAAGGGGGATTGTTAAGGACTAATTTTAATGCCAGATCAAAATGTTTAGAATTAATTTCAACTTTCGACTTAATTGATATTTGGAGGGAGAGGAACCCACACAAAAAAGATTTCAGTTGGAGGTCAAACATCACTCCGGGTATTTGCTGCCGGCTTGACTTTTTTCTTATTTCACGCAATTTGGAATCATCGATTACTAATAGTTTTTTTTCACCTAGCTTACAATCGGACCATTCTATTGTGAATTTACACTTAATTATGTACTCTGAAAAAAGAGGTCCAGGCCTTTGGAAATTAAATTGTTCTTTTCTGAAGGACAAAGAGTATAGCCAACTCATTAATGACACGATTCATTCCCTGACCTCACAAATCAATGCCAAAATCCTGCGTTGAAATGGGAGTTTCTAAAATATCAAATTCGTAAAGTTTCTTTGGAATATGGTGGACGAAAGGCCAAGGAGCGAAGGAAAAAGGAAAAAGAAGTTGTAAAAATTATATCTCAGTTAGAGAAAGAATACCATAATACGTGCTCCTTAGAAACTTTCAATAAATTGTCACTTGAAAGAAATAAGCTGGAGCAACTGTTTGATTATAAATTACAAGGTATTATTATTCGTTCGCGAGCCAGGTGGGTAGGGCAAGGTGAGAAAAATACAAGTTATTTTTTAAACCTCGAAAAACGTAATAAGTCGGTCAATGTTGTTCGTAAATTAAAAACTCATTCGGGCTTGACCATTACAGATACAACTTCAATTCTTCATGAATTATCCTTATTTTACATTAACTTGTACACTCACGAGGAGGTAAACCTCGCTGCTTTTTTTCGTAATTTTCATATTTCTACAACCTTAAATCAAGATGAATCAAGTTTATGTGATGGTTTGTTATCGGAAGAGGAGTGTAAAACTGCCCTTTTCTCAATGTGCAAAGGGAAATGCCCAGGTAGTGATGGGCTACCAGCAGATTTTTATATGCATTTTTGGCCTCAGATCAGCAGGATTGTTACTAATTCTCTTAATTTCGCTTTTCAAAATTCTTCCCTTTCTTGTGAGCAGTCTCGTGGCCTAATCACTGTCATACCAAAACCGAACAAAGATCATTCTTTTGCTAAAAATTTTCGTCCAATCTCTCTTTTGAACACAGATTATAAAATTTTTTCTAAGGCATTAGCAACGAGAGTTAAGAAAGTGCTTGATTCAATTATTAGTTCCACTCAAACAGGATATATTAAAGGTCGCTTTATTGGTGAAAATATTCGTTGTGTTTTAGATACTATTGATTTTTGTAACACGAACTCTATTCCTGGTTTGCTACTGTTAATCGATTTTGAAAAAGCCTTCGATAGGCTCAATTGGGATTTTATTCTTTATTCTTTAAAACTTTTTAAGTTTAATGAAGATTTATGACAATGGATTCGAACTCTGTACGCCGGTTCTTCTTCGTCTGTATGTAACAATGGATTTACATCTCATTCTTTTAAAATTAGTAGAGGAGTTAGACAGGGCTGCCCTCTGAGCCCTTACATTTTCATAATTTGCGTTGAATTGCTAGCTATGAAAGTAAAGAATAATTCCAGTATTAAGGAAATCTCTGTTCTTAACGAAGAACTAAAGATACTTCAATATGCAGACGATACAGTATTGTTTCTAGATGGCTCCCATGATTCACTTAGAGAGACTGTTAAGCTTTTGAAAAATTTTGAGATGGCATCAGGACTCAAGATTAATTTTGACAAATGTAGCATTTTTCCCCTAGGTCCTCTTATTTCTCAAAAACCAGCTTTTCTTGATTTGTACTTATTTAAATGGACAGACGGTCCAGTTGCGGTTTTAGGAATCGTTGTAAGCAATGATCGTGAAAGCCTTTTTCGGCTTAACTTTATGCCGAAGTTATCCCGACTTAAAAGTACTTTAAATTTATGGTCAAGTCGTGATCTAACTCCATTAGGCAAAATTGTTTTGGTCAAAACGTTTGGCATTTCGCAGTTCGTGTATCTATTTCAGTGTCTACCCAATCCTCCAATTTACTTTATTAAGCAGCTGGAAAGTATTTTATTTAGATTCATTTGGTCTGGAAAACCAGACAAAATTAAGCGCACTACACTGAAAAGTTCCACTTCAGAAGGAGGTTTGAATGCAACAGACATAAAAAGTTTCATAAATGGTTTAAAGTGTACTTGGGTCAAGCGTTTTACCAATGAAAAGGCTGCCATGTGGAAAACCTATTTTAATTATCACCTTAAAAAATACGGGGGTCATTTAATTTTTGATTGTAATTTTAAGCCATGTGATGTCCACATTCAGAATTTTTTTCTTAATGATGTTCTTCACGCTTGGTCTCTTTTTACCTTTAAAGACGTTGTAGACAATTTCAGAAATCAAATTATATGGAACAATCACCATATTAAAGTAAATGGAAAAGTTTTGTTATATAAAAGATGGGTTACTAATGGAATCAAATGTATCAAGGACATTATGGATGCAAATCATCACTTTTTATCCTTTTCAGATTTTTTAGAGAAGTTTCACATCAATTGTCCATTTACTGTTTATTACGGTGTAATTAAAGCTATTCCAAGTTGTTGGAGAAGGTCACTGGATCAGTTCAACAATAGCACTGACATTTCTCCGTTAGAAACAATTCACAATACTGCAAAGCTTTCAAGTTTCATTTACAAGCAGCTTTTGTTGCAAGTTGTTACGAAGCCAAAGTCGATAACAAAATGGAATGTTAATTTTGAATTAAGTCAAGATCAGTGGCGTGTGATTTGGAATATTCCATTCCGCTCTTTACGTGAAAAGAAGATTATTTACTTCCAATATCGCTTTCTCCACCGTATTTTAGGGACAAATTATATGTTAGCTCTTATGAATAAGACAGATAACCCTCGTTGCAATTTGTGTGGTCAAAGAGAGGAAACTATAGAGCATCTTTTTTGGGAGTGTAATGTAAGTTCAAATTTTATTTTAGACGTTGAGCAAAGAATTTTCAATAGACAGTTCGTTTTTTCAAAAAGAGATATTTTCTTTGGATATGAAATTTTACCGAAGCATCCTTTGAATTTTCTTATTTTTTATATCAAATATTACATTTTTCAGAGAAAATTACAAAATGATTCGCTCATTGTTGATGAATTTTTGTATAAATTCAAATTTGCTTTAGAAGTAGAAAGTCATTTAAGTGCGTACAATCGTGGGCCTTTTCTGTATAGTATGCTAAAGTCAGTTTTCAGTGAGTGCAAAATGTTATTTGATTAGAAATTGGTTTATTCTTGTAGTAAGCATTTTTGTCACTGTATATGTTACGCTCTTTATTCATTTCAAGCATCTGCACGGTTACATAAGTTACTTTTGTATTCTTTTTCATTTGAGAAGCAAGAATTGTAGTATGTTCTTTTTATCTGATAACAATTTTGAAATAAATGATGGCAAAAAAAAAAATATTATTATTATTATTATTATTATTATTATTATTATTATTATTATTATTATTATTATTATTATTATTATTATTATTATTATTATTATTATTATTATTATTATTATTATTATTATTATTATTATTATTATTATTATTATTATTATTATTATTATTATTATTATTATTATTATTATTATTATTATTATTATTATTATTATTATTATTATTATTATTATTATTATTATTATTATTATTATTATTATTATTATTATTATTATTATTATTATTATTATTATTATTATTATTATTATTATTATTATTATTATTATTATTATTATTATTATTAGTATTATTATTATTATTATTATTATTATTATTATTATTATTATTATTATTATTATTATTATTATTATTATTATTATTATTATTATTATTATTATTATTATTATTATTATTATTATTATTATTATTATTATTATTATTATTATTATTATTATTATTATTATTATTATTATTATTATTATTATTATTATTATTATTATTATTATTATTATTATTATTATTATTATTATTATTATTATTATTATTATTATTATTATTATTATTATTATTATTATTATTATTATTATTATTATTATTATTATTATTATTATTATTATTATTATTATTATTATTATTATTATTATTATTATTATTATTATTATTATTATTATTATTATTATTATTATTATTATTATTATTATTAGTAGTAGTAGTAGTAGTAGTAGTAGTAGTAGTAGTAGTAGTAGTAGTAGTAGTAGTAGTAGTAGTAGTAGTAGTAGTAGTAGTAGTAGTAGTAGTAGTAGTAGTAGTAGTAGTAGTAGTAGTAGTAGTAGTAGTAGTAGTAGTAGTAGTAGTAGTAGTAGTAGTAGTAGTAGTAGTAGTAGTAGTAGTAGTAGTAGTAGTAGTAGTGGTAGTAGTAGTAGTAGTGGTAGTAGTAGTAGTAGTAGTAGTAGTAGTAGTAGTAGTAGTAGTAGTAGTCATAGTAGTCATAGTAGTAGTAGTAGTAGTAGTAGTAGTAGTAGTAGTAGTAGTAGGAGTAGCAGTAGTAGTAGTAGTAGTAGTAGTAGTAGTAGTAGTAGTAGTAGTAGTTATAGTAGTAGTAGTAGTAGTAGTAGTAGTAGTAGTAGTAGTAGTAGTAGTAGTAGTAGTAGTAGTAGTAGTAGTAGTAGTAGTAGTAGTAGTAGTAGTAGTAGTAGTAGTAGTAGTAGTAGTAGTAGTAGTAGTAGTAGTAGTAGTAGTAGTAGTAGTAGTTATAGTAGTAGTAGTAGTAGTAGTAGTAGTAGTAGTAGTAGTAGTACTAGTAGTATTACTAGTAGTAGTAGTAGTAGTAGTAGTAGTAGTAGTAGTAGTAGAAGTAGAAGTAGTAGTAGTAGTATTAGTAGTAGTAGTAGTAGTAGTAGAAGTAGTAGTAGTAGAAGTAGTAGTAGAAGTAGTAGTAGTAGTAGTAGTAGTAGAAGGAGTAGTAGTATTAGTAGTAGTAGTAGTAGTAGTAGTAGTAGTAGTAGTAGTAGTAGTAGTAGTAGTAGTAGTAGTAGTAGTAGTAGAAGTAGTAGTAGTAGTAGTTGTAGTAGAAGTAGTAGTAGTAGTAGTAGTAGTAGTAGGATGACGACGACGACGATGATGATGATGATGATAATAGAATAACTTTAGAATTCCGCCTTCTTGGTTGACCAGGAACCTGTAAGACGTATCCAGAAAAGTACGTTGTTAATGTTTATTAAAGATTATGGACAGACTTAAGGTTTAAATGTGTTACAAATATTTTTTAAGGATTATTTTCCTCATTATTATAAAATATTGTAATTATGTCACTGGCAGCCATTTTGCTTCTTCCGCCATTTTGATTGACCTAAATTCCAACAAAAATGTTTTGAAAAATATGCTTCAATTATTTTTTACAAAATATGGCCAAATATAAAGAGCAACTGTTGCAAATATCATTTTTAAGGATTATTTTCCCTTTACTATAATATATTGAAATTTTAACATTGGCGGCCATTTTGCAATATCAGCCATCTTTTTTGACCTGGATCCTAAAAGAAATATCCAGAAAAATACTTTTTGAACATTCACAATAGAAAATGGACACAGGTTAGGTCTACCTGTGTCAAAAGTATTTTTACTGATTGTTTTTCCTATTTTTATGATAAATTGTCATAATTATTGCATTGGCGGTCAGTTTGCTTTTTCCGTCATCTTGGTTGACCTGAATTCCAAAAGAAATATTTTGAAAAATAATTTTGGATTATTTGTAACATCTAGCCAGATATCAATGGCAACTGGGTCAAAAGTATTCTAAATGATTATTTTTCATATTATTTTTATACATTATGATCGTCGTTTTGGCGGCCATTTTGTTGTTTCCGCCATCTTGGTTAGCATGGGGTCCTACATAAAATAACACAAATCATGCTTAGAATTTTACGTACAATCTGATATAAAGATATTTGGGATTTCAATCGAGATATATATATATTTTAATGATTATTTTTTGAGATTTTTTTAAAGGGGCATTACCTGTTTAAGAAAAGGGAAATACATAACACAGTCTTGTCCGAAGTGTTGGAATAACATTTGAGCAGAAAATCGATAATGCTTGCACTGCAATCTTTATTCCATTCAATTCCACTGATGGTTGAACAAACCAATGGGAGTGTTCTAATACATGAATATGCAAAAGGCATCACAACGTAAGGGGTCGACGTATATGCCAGCGAACGATCACTGAACACATGATATCCACGCTAAAGCTAGCCTATATACCTTTTTACGTGTTTTTCGCATGATTCTAAAGGCAGACTTAAATTCTTGAATCATTCAAATCCTCGATGGTCAACGGTATCAGCTTGTAGTTTGACATCTGAGATGATTTCCCTCTGTCCCTCTGTCCTGGAAAAAGTGCTACGGTTCCAAAAAGGAGTAAGGCTATGTTGAAAGAATTATTAATGAATAAGTGTCTGCTGCTGGTCTAGGTGTTATTCTCTGTAACTCGTGATTGAAAAATTTTTGTTGTTAGTTCGCTTTGCTAACCCTGGGGAACCACCAACGATTGCTGCGTAGCCATAGTGAGACCTGCAAGAAAACGTACGGTCGAAATGTCTTCCAGATAGGGGAAATGACACACTTTAGACCCTAAAGTTGCATTCTTTTCTTTAAGATTCCATGCTTAAAAACACATTTGGACTTCAAGAAGAAACGTTAGATTTGATCTAAAGGAAAAATGGAGTCACCCCAATTTTAGATATACCCGGGTATCCTATTTAATAATTGACTTTTTAGGGTCATGTTACAATATGTTTCTTTGTTTCTGAATTTTCGTACAGAGTTTCTCCTTGGTTTACCTTGAATATGCAATATTTATAGTCTAACATATCAAGAAAGATACGGAAGTGAAATATCAGGACATTTGTGAGATATAGCTCTTTTATCAAACTAAGTACGACGACTGCTTATGCCCTTTATATTTAAAATTCTTCACCAGCTCAGTGAATTAAGCTTATAATGAAAGGTAGGCTCAGTTATAGCCTATTTTATCTTTAACCAGCGTATATGTAGGAGGAAAATGGTTCCTTCATCAGGAGAAGAAACCCGCATAAGAACGCATCCACGGTGGGGTGCGACGGCCGTCCGGGAAAAGTTTGGGCAAAAGGGAACCCTTTTATGCAATTTGCCAGATTTTTGGGGTCTTGAAATCATAATTTGGGGTCTTGAAATTTTCAGCATTTCAAATTTGTTCTGAAGATGACCACCTTTTATTTACAATTTGAATATCTCAAGAGGGTAGTTTCCCACGGCGGGCTACGGCCCTGACTAATGAAAGAAAAAAACGAAAGTACTCATTACCTTTGAGTTTTCATACAAGTAAATCCAACCAAAAGAATACGAATCTGAAACTCCATTGGCCTACATACTACAAGATAGCCTTTTTCTAAATATGGTGTACCCTCAATGGAGAAACGCATGTACAACATACAAAGCAAGGAACGCGGACTGCGGACTGCGCACTGATCCATTTGTAGGACCTACATAAAAATCAGTGGGACTGCGTTGAAGGCTTCGAAGCAGTGGCCAAAATGCATGCTGGCATATGCGCTCGTGCGTTTTAGCTTCCCTACATGCGCTCTTTTGTCATTTGTGCAAAAAGGACGCATTCAGCTCTTTACAGAAAATTTGTGCAAACAATATTATGTGCATGCTTGCGCGAGCTAGCATGCATGTCAATGGAATGAACAGTCAGTGCTAGAAACAAGCTCGCCTACACTGTCTTAGTTCGTTTAGGTTGCTAAATGTTGAGCAGCCACTGCGTACCGAGGCCACTGATCTACATATGGGAATGGATATAGCACGCGCCATTGTTTAACTCTGCAGCTTTGGAGAACCACGTGGTATTCACAAGATGGCATGAAGTGCTCTTAAACAACTCATCGCGTAGTCAGCGCGTGCAATAGTTAACCGCTCGAGATGTTCATGAAAATAGAAAAATGAATCTAAAATAATAGAAAAATCCTTTAACCAATGGAGAAGACTGACGGTTATTGTGCTATAACTTTTTTTTTTAATTTTTTTCTACATTTTGTGTTGATAAACTTTCAGTAACAACTGCGCAGTTTTGTCATGGAAAGTGGATCAAAGAGTTAATATCTACTGATGCAGGCAATGGTTTACTGCATTTATGGTATGAAGATTCAGAACACCGTGCGAGAATATTGAAGAGTTTGATTGAACGGGGGATATTTAAAACTGGTTCTCTGGTAAATTCATTGTCAACTTGTTGCAAGTTGTGTCTACTAGGACATGCCTATTGGGTACCTCTTGACTCATCTTCTAGGGTACAATATTGGATTTCAGAGTTTAAACATGTTAATTGAACGTTAAGGTAACAAGAATATTAGAGTATCACAGGTCTGCATTGAAAATCTTTAAAAAATACAGGTGCGTATTTGCTATCCCATTAAACCCTACTTTAGCTTGGTACTAGATTTTAATAAATATTTAAGGGCTTCATCAATAGCGGAGATATTGTATGGTCTCTAGTTATGTTGCTTTCAATTCCCTTTTCCACCCCTCTCATACGGCATGTATTTTCCGGTTAGGCGACATCTCCTTTTTTTAAATAACATAATTTTTAAAACTCATAGCGCTCAGGATTACCGCATGTAGCGTTTAACGACGAATTTTGTATTGACGGTTGGTGCAACAGTAGGCTGCATGTGGTGACAAATAGTAGAAATTCTAAAAAAAGTCGCTCTCTTAGTGTCTCTCCGTTGATTTGGTAACTAGGCGTTTTACGAGTAATCGCTGTGAGCGGAGTGGTTCCCCTAAGTGTCTCTCCTTTTTAGACGGTTAGAAGGTTAGAAGGTTACAAACTATCCGCCGTGAGGTCACACTCCCTGCCCTAATAATAGGCTTGCCCACTCCTAAGAGTTGCGTTGCTTTCCTACGCGCTTACTACCCGGGAGCAATTGGCGCGCTCTTTTTATTATTACGCAGTAGTGCGCGTCGAGTATATTCAAGGTAAATACACAGAGAAATGTATTCTGTGGGCACACCAAGCCAGAGATGTCCTGAGGTTTAGTTGGAAGGGGCTTCCCACTGTAACAAAATAGATGATTCTGAAGGGTCACGTGCCGCGGAGATATAATTGTATGGTTCAAGTATTAGTCTCATACACCCACCTGGCTGCTTGCGTAACCGACTATGTCCATTCTCCTTATTGAGTAACGCGTAGTTTTTAATTGGGGGTCTAAGGAAACCAACCCACTCACAGCAGGCTAGACCGCCTTCTGTCAGACGGCGACCGAAAGTCAACGGCTGAGTGTGAATATTTGCCCACTGCTGCTTGAGAAGGGCAAACTTCTTAACAATTGCAAGAGCTTAATTTGGTTATTTACAGTGACTTTAATATTGTTTCATGAGACATATTTGCATCGCGCCAAGGAAGTACCAAGCATCCATGTCAAAGTGCGGTGGGAGGTAATACTGACATTGAAAATGCCGTAGCCAACATGATACACAACAGACTCAAGCCAATACAATAATTCGGGATTAGCTAGAGCGCATGAGCACTTACCTTTTATATCAGGTCAAATGAGGGACTTTTCCCTTTTGACAAGTGTATTATATTTCCACTCTCAAGGAAATTTCTTCCTTTTGAGGAAGTTTTTATGGATTTTATAGGCTTTAAGTTTTACGGAAAAATTTATGGAAGTTAAATATTAGACATGTGAAATGCGTAGGTTTAAAATGTGAATTCGATAAAATTACTGGTAATTTAGAGTGCACGTCAGGAGACTAGGTTTCCATTAGTGGAAACACTTCTTCGAGTTCGTGTACACTTGTTTTCATATCCATGCACTGGTTACCATCTTACCGTTCGCCGAAGGAGATTACTGCAGCCATTGACTAGTTTTGCAAGAAATACACCCATAGTTAGTACAGGAAAACAATGGAATATTATTTTCGTCAAAATGTTCATGGGATGATCATTATCCAGCATGTTTGTCGAAACCTTCGGAGAAAAAACTTCGCGGAATGTATCGCTACTCGTATACATGTAAACGTGGAACTTACTGAAGGCATTGTATTTAAATTAATATAGGAATAGCCTACGCTGTTATGCCAAATGTGTGCAGGCCTACCAAGTTAGGACGGTAAGACTAACTTATGCCTGAGTCTACAGGCGCGTAACAGTAACCCCTTTAATCTGATGGTTTGTTTTTAACTCTCTCCACATGATGTTTTATAACTATCCTTTGCTTGAGAATATTAGAACTAAAGTCACTCGAAGTTTTGAAGATCGGCTTACTGTAAAATAGTTTGCAAACGGCAACTGCAATAGCAACACTGAGTTACTTAGGTATAATATTAGCAGTACGTGTGTGTGTACAATTCAAACGCACTTTGAAGATTAAGGCAATTCCTAGGTATCCTGCGCAACAACCTAAAAGTATTACCCTGTAACTTCATTTCATCCCACCGACCATGCATTACAACATACAGGTCTACTTAATTTATTTAATTCAGGCCGTGAAGGGCAGTTGTCTTACGATGCTAGGTAACCACAAATTTGGGAGAAGCCTATATGACTTATGAATTACAGCTTCATGTCGGGTGGCTACCATCTCAGAAATTTAGATCAATTTGGTTTCTTTTCTGAAGCCAAGATTGCTCTTGGATGAAAACCCACCTTACTTGGACCCGGCCGGGGATTGAGCCCGGAACCTCCCAGTTTCCAAGCTTCATCGCTTCAAATGCCACCGTTTTTGTCTCCTCGGCCACAGCACCGGTACATTTGTCAATATTTCTAGTGCGTAAACATAAAGGTATGTTCTGACATAATGTAAATATGTACCACATATAACACAGGGACATTTTGGTAGGTACAAAAGTGGGGATGTTTTGGCATGGGGACGTTTTAACTGGATACCGAAAAGGCTAGTGTGGTTTGGATAAATGTAGTTGAGTGTACCACAGTCAGAGCTGGAAAATTCATTTTATCACTATTCCAGGGGCATTTTCCAAACTTATTTCACTAGCCTGCAGGACAATTGCACGATCCATATTAAGATATGGGATGCAGGATAACTATACCCACTACACAGGCTTTCGTGCTAGCCCATGGGGCTTTTCATTGTAGAACTACCACAAGTGTAATTTGAAGTATCCCTGGGCTAGTGGGCGTATGTATTTTTCAGGCCCTATAATATTAAAGCTTCTTCCAGCAGCTAATAGATGTTACATTAGTGTAGCCCCCGGTATGTTGGGCTTACTCAGGGCGCTTCCGTAGATAAATATTTTTTTTGTACTTGAGACTGTGCGCGGTAATCACATGTGGTCAAGATGTCTGCTCGCATGTCATGCTCCTAAATTTGGTGAGCTATTGCTTGAAGTTTTGTCAACCAGTTGCTTACTTTATGGTGACAGCAAGGGTTGTTGGTTAGTTCCCCAAACTGCTGTCTATTTTGAAATGCTCGATGGCTCTCCAGGTGAGTTCACATGGTTCATTTTAAGGACATGAAATGTTGCTGGGGTTTGTACTGAAAGAAACCCTCGATCGCATTTGATGTTATGGTAGGTGTCGTCTGCAATGCTAATGTACAAGTAGTGTGGGTTGTTGTTCTGTGTAACGAACAACGCGTGTGAGGCACATAGTTTGTGGTAAACTTTTAGCGAGTGCCAGTTCGAAGTGTTGTGAGTTTAAACTTATATCAGTGAAATAGTAGATTAGCCACATAAATTCAGTAAGTGGTTATGATGAGAATGCATTTATTTTGGCCTCTGTGAGCTCAGTTTCGGTAGCGTGGTTGTAGGGAAGTTTTGGGGAGTGATTCACAGGATTTAGGTATCATACACTGCATAGGGTAACCAGGTTACTGTTATCAAATTGTTCAGTACCGTGCGACGGCATTGTGCGATGTAAAATGAGGGCGCTAGTCCAGAAAGACTAGTGGAGCATGTTAGCAAGGCCCTAAGTATGCTTAGCTTAATTAGAGCAAACTGCATGTTAAAAATCTATATATTGTTGTTTTAGAAATTGATTGCAACAAAGTTTTCTGTTGTACAGAAGTTGCTAGGTTGGATGCGGCAAGTCTTCAGATTATCAGTGATGGTTAACCTGTGTAAATGTTTAAGTTGTATTCAATGAAGTTAGGGGTGAGACAATGTTGATATCCTCTGTGCGATGAGAGAGTTACAGTTGTGCTGGTTGGTTATGGCATTATGCATGTTTTGTTGTGAGATGTATCCTAGTATTTAAAATATCATATCCTGAGAGTTATGTTTTTCATGCTACGCAAATAACTTTTTGCCTACTCTCCAGTTCGCCCGTTTTCCTGTTCTCCAGTTTTCCAGTTGAAGGTATCGTCGTTACCTTGTCCAGAGCTGTGGTACTACTAGCGACGGAAAGCTATCCAGGTTCGGTGGCTGAGGTAGCAAGATCCCCTCTGGAAGTGGCTAGAAGGACTATTCGCGACCGATCGGTGATATATTCGCGAGTGCACTAAAAAAGGGGGTTTCGTTTGTGATTGAAGTTCATGATGGGTAGATCTTTAAATGTTACTTGTAGCTTAAGAGGAGCCTGTTGTATAGACCGTCTATATTTTAGCATAGGTCTGGCCAGACTGTAGTAGCTATAAGTGAGTATTGTAAGTGTAGGAAGATACTCAAGCAGGCTTAGTGTTTTAGTGATTAAGTGTCAAAGGGGCGTAAGTTAGATGCGCCTTGTTATCTCTTGCATACAGTATTTCGGATTTTCTAGTTTCTTGTTATATGCTGGTACAGAAGAGAGAGAGAAGGGTGTCACCTGAGTTTGGGGTGAGAATACACTGTTTTCCCTGTTGGGATGAAATTTAATACAGAATCTTCTTGTGGTATCTTTTGATTTTGGAATTGCTCGCTACCGATGGTAGAGGGCAGTGTTCCTTTGATCGAACCTAGGGTTACATTTGGGGGCCTATCCGGGAACCTACACTCTCAGCACCGGAAATTTTGGTAACTGTGGGATACTGCACTGTTCTCTCTCTCTCTGTCTGATAGCACTTATTGTATTGCCTTGGTGAATGTAACTGTGAAACATGGAGAGCCATCGAGCATACCTTGAAGATGGGGCTGGTGTCGAAATTACGAGTTCCCTGAAAGAATTGGGAAAAGAGTGGTGTAAGAAAGAGGATATTCTTGAGCATCACTGCTTATTACTGTCTAGTAAAATGGTCAAAGCAACCACCCGATCAATATTAATGGGGTTGTCCAAGGGCCTGCCCTCTGGATTGAAAGGGATATGTAGGAAGGAAGTAATGAGACTTGGGCACACTGAAACTATCCTATTGTGTGAGTTTGAAATGGATGTCTCTCAGATGGATATAGGCCACAGTGCTACCATTCAGATAGATAATGACACTGTTTGGTTTAAAGTTGTACCCCTTACAGAGAACCATGAACCTGCTGGAGGAACCACTGAACGAATGACATTGCGTGACCTACAAATTGATTCTAGTCCTTCGAGTACCAGTACTGAACATAGATATGGTGCGTACACTCTCACTCCTAGCTATCGACGATTAAAGTTTTTCTCAGGTAAAGAAGTGCCCAACAAAGGTGAGGAGGAATGGTACTCGTGGATTGAGGCGGCCGAAGGCCAAATGGAGGAATGGACACAGATTTCCGAGGCGGAGAAGCGGAAGAGAATTCGGGAAGCACTGAGATCCCCAGCATCACGGGTTATCACAGACTTGAAACAAGACCTTCCAGGAGCAACTGCCCGTGACTACTTTGCCGCTCTGGAGGCTGCTTTTGGAACAACTGAGAGTGGTGAGGAACTCCTTATCCAGTATCACTGTATGAAGCAGAAAGAAGGTGAAAAGACCTCCACATACCTGTCTAGGCTCCAGACAAAGTTGAGACAAGTGATTAGGAAAGGGGGGATAAGCCCGGAGAATGTGAACAGCGCCCGCCTTCGTCAGTTTGTGAGGGGCCTGCTATTTGATGAGATGCTTATTACCAGTCTCCATCTTAGGGATGCAGAAAATGATGCACCAGGGTATATCTCCCTCTTGAAAATGGTACGGAGGTACGAGGAGGAACAGGCAATCAAGTTACAGCAACGAAAGTCACAAAACCATCCTCCAAAGAAACCAGGGACAGCCCTGGCTAATAGTGTTTCAGCCTCCCGACCAGAGGAACCGCACCCACCTGCTGACCCTCGTAAAAGGGAAGAAGAAAATCTTACTGACCGACTGTTGAGGCCGGAGGGAGAAGTCAAAGCCTTAAAGTTGGTTGGAGACCCCCAAACTGCTCAGTATCCAGTTCCAGCCGCTATTATGACACCTGAATACCGTCAATGGACCTCAGGCCCCACCCGCCATCCCAGTCCAAACTTTTGTTTTCGGTGCGGTAGGACAGGTCACATTAGCAGGAATTGTAGCAATGAGGCAGATGTGCAGGAAGTGAACAGAAAATTGATTAAGTTTGTGATGGGACAGCCAGAGCAGGAAAACTCAAGAGGACCCATGAGGGGAGGCACTCAAGGGTCCAACCAGTAACGGGCTGCCTCATCTCTCAGAACCAGCAAGAGCAGACCTTGTCAAACGTACCTGATGGACTAGTGGGAGAAGAAAATACAACAACTTGTCATATAGATGGAAGGCCTGCTGTCTGCCTTCTGGACAGTGGATCCCAGGTTACCTTGTTGGCTGAGAGTTTCTTCCAAACCTTGAAGCGGGAACTTCATCCTCTCACAGATTTGATTGTAAGACATGGGGGAGGAGGCTCTCTTCCATACCAGGGTTGGACCTATATTAACTTGGGTTTTTCTGCTCAATTTTCAGGGACCTATGAGGCTTTTGAGACGGTGGCACTGGTGGTACCGGATGGACGGGATTCGGATCGATGCCCCTCATCGTTGGAACGAATACAGGTATTTTTAAGCAATGTCATGCTGAATGTAAGAGAGTGGGTGGAGAACAATACTTAAGTGATTTGGATATATCAGCTAAATGTCGGGCTGCCTATATGCGCTTGGATGCAGTTGACAAGTTGGGCCCCAATGGCCAGGTGGGATTTGCTCGACTGAGAAGAAATGACAAATTGTTCATTCCGGCAGGTGCGACTAAAGAAGCCACGGTTGTTATTCATCATCGCTGCACTGTGGATCAACTTGTATTGATAGACATGCCCGATAGAAGCCTACCTTCACCATTGTATGTACATTCCCATGTCAGAGCTTTGCCTGGTGCAACTTTTTGTAAGGTGAAGGTGACAGTTACCAACCCAGGACATGAAGACATTACCTTAAGACCTGGATCCATAGTTGCTGAAGTGGGTGTGCCAGAGTGGTGCAGGGACCCTGTGAGTGATTCTCTATCTGGAAGTCGGAGGGGATCCGCTGAGGGAAAACAAGGCACGACTTGGACAGAATCAGAATTCAATCAATTTGCGCAGTTACCGTTCAAATGGGGACCTATCAGTCCAGAGTGGAAAGAGATCCTGTTACGGTCTATGATGAAAAATAGACAAGTCTTTTCTTTAGGAGAATGGGATATAGGACTAACAGACAAGATGGAACATGAAATTAAACTCACCGACGACCGACCTTTCAGAGAGAGATCTAGAAGGGTAGCCTTGGCCGATTTAGATGATTTGCGGGACCATCTGCAGCAGCTATACGATAATAACATCATTGAGGAGTCTAGAAGCCAATATGCTTCCCCCATTGTCATAGTGCGAAAGAAAAATGGTGAACTACGATTATGTGTGGACTACCGCAAGTTAAATTCCAGAACCCTCCCTGATCAGTATGCAGTTCCTTTGGTCCAGGAGGCTCTTGACTGTTTGAATGGATGCACTTGGTTTAGTGTGATTGACCTAAAATCAGGCTACTATCAGATTCCTATGAAGAAAGAAGACCAGGAAAAGACAGCCTTCATTTGCCCCCTAGGGTTTTATGAATTCAAAAGACTACCTCAAGGAATCAAAGGAGCCCCAGCTACATTCCAAAGGCTCATGGAACGATGTACGGCCGGGTTAAACTTAGTTGAAGCATTGGCCTATATGGACGATATTATAGTGTTTGCCAGATCTCTGGAGGAAATGGAATCCCGGATGACAAAGGTGATGAGCTGACTAGCAGAGTTTGGGTTAAAGGTGTCTCCAGACAAATGTCAAATCTGCTGCAAGAGTGTAAAATACCTTGGCCATATAGTGTCAGAAGGAGGGGTGCAAACGGATCCTGAGAAAGTAATGGCATTGAGGTCCTGGCCACGACCAAGAAATGTGAAAGAATTGAGATCATTCTTGGGATTTGCGGGATTTTATCGGAGATTCGTCCCTGGCTACTCCAAAATTGCGCATCCACTACACCGCCTTACCGCTGGATGTGATCCTAAGAAGAAAAGGAAGACAAGGTCTGTAGAAAGTCCCAGAGTGAGCTACCCTCAGAATAAGGCATTTGGATCAGACTGGAACCAAGAATGTGAGGTATCCTTTGAGACTCTGAAAGATAAGCTGTGTTCAGCACCCGTCCTGGTGTTTGCGGACTTGACAAAGCCCTTCGTTGTAGAAACTGATGCGAGTAGAGAAGGTCTGGGAGGAGTATTGTAACAGGAGGTAGATGGAAAGTTGCATCCTGTAGGCTATGCAAGCAGAAGCTTATCCCCATCTGAACGAAACTATCCAGCCCACAAACTCGAATTTCTTTGTTTAAAATGGGTGGTTTGTGATAAGTTTAGAGACTATTTGTATGGTGCCAAGGACATCCAGGTAAGGACAGATAATAACCCCTTAACCTATGCCCTTACATCAGCAAAGTTGGATGCCACAGGGCAAAGATGGCTGGCTAATTTATCTAACTATGATATTACTATTACTTACAGGTCAGGGAAAACCAACATGGCAGCGGATGCCCTGTCTCGTAGGCCCTCTGGGGAGAACTGGAACCAGCAGGATGTACAGGAACAAGAGAAAATGAAGCTCAAATTGGGGGCAGGAATGAAAGAAGTCACATCGGAATCTGGGGGTGAGTTGTTGTCAGAGTCTTTACATGCTATTTTCCAAGGTCTTAGTGTAGATTCCCCTCCAAACCATATATTTCAGAGAGGCTGCAATAATCCGTTGGTCTCATCTCTTGCCATGACTGCTGATGTTATTCCTGAGCTTTATGAAAACCCTAATGGTGGAAGTAATTTAAGAAGTGAAGTAGACTGGGAACGAGCACGAAGAGAGGATGGTGACATTGTTAGAGTGCTGAGCTATGTCCGAAAGGGCGAAAAGCATAGGAATATAGCTGGTAAGACTGAAGAAGTAAAACTGCTGCTGCGAAATTTCAAACAGTTGACCATCAAAGATAATGTCTTATACCGGAAGACGGTTACCCCAACACTGAGGACGGAGGTAAACCAATTAGTGCTGCCTAAAATGTATAGAAAAGACGTTTTAAGGGCTCTGCATAATGAACAAGGTCATTTGGGCATGGAAAGAACCCTCTCGTTTGTGAGAGCCAGATTTTATTGGCCCCGAATGGCCTCAGATGTCTATAACTGGGTAACTAATTGTAGACGATGTGTCGCCAGAAAGACCCACCCGAAGGCAGCCGCTCCACTAACGAACATTACCACTACCAGACCAATGGAACTTTGTTGCATGGATTTTCTCTCGTTAGAAGAAGACAACTTTGGATATCACTCAATACTGGTAATCACAGATCACTACACTAGATATGCACAGGCCTTCCCAACTAAGAACCAGAAAGCTGTGACTGTGGCAAAAGTGTTATGGGAAAAATATTTTGTGCACTATGGTCTCCCGGAGAGATTGCACTCGGACCAGGGCAGAGATTTCGAATCCAAGGTCATTAGGGAACTCACTAAACTACTGGGGGTAAAGAAGTCTCGCACATCACCGTATCACCCCCAGGGAGACCCCTAACCAGAACGATTCAACCGAACCTTATTGGACATGTTGGGAACCTTGAAGCTGGACCAGAAGGAGAAATGGAGCCAACACCTAGCAGGGTTAGTGCACGCATATAACTGTTCTATTAACGATAGCACTGGTTTTTCCCCCTACAGGTTAATGTTTGGTAGAGAAGCCCTATTAGCAGCCGATGTTAAATTTGGAGTACGCCCGTCCAGTTCTCTTTCACAGAAGGATCATAGTAGGTATGTTGCTGACCTTAGAGACCAACTGAACCAAGCTTATGAGATAGCCGCTAGAAATGCTCAGAAGTCAGGTTCCTCCAACAAGAGTAGATATGATGCCAAAGTACGAGAGAATGCTCTGGAAATAGGGGATGAAGTTTTACTCAGAAATTTAGTAAGCGGGACTGGAAAACTCAAAGATAGGTGGGCCTCAAGTCCCTATGTTGTTGTCAGTCAGTTACCTGGGATACCCGTGTATCGCATTCAACCAAAAGGAGGAGGAAAGATGAAAACCATTCACCGGAACCATCTGCTTCCTATAAATAATGCCAGTGATGATTTTGATGAGTTGCCGACATCAGAGGTAAATCAGAACAGAAAAGGAATTGGTCGCCATAAGAAGGAAGTGCGAGAACCTATGTTGGAAAGTAGTGATGATGAAGGGTCAGAAAATGATAATGTACTAATCATAAGGAAGCCAGATGTCCTTGCTACCATTCGACAAATGCCTAGAGAAAGAAGCCAGTTCAGTAGTGAGCATACCTTCACATTAGACCCCCAGGTTGCACCTTTCGTGCTGTATGCTGGGCCAGAAAAAGAGACTTGTCAGCCGGAAAATGTAATGGAACGGGAGGATGACCAAAATAATGAAACTGTCTCTGGAGAGGAAACTGATCATTGCAGAGAAGGTCTAAATGAAATCTTATCTGGTCCAGAAGTAAGTAACCAGGTGAACCCGGCCAGGCCAGAAGTGAATGGGCCCTCAGAGGAGGAATTAGAATCGAATGTGCCCGAAGGTGAACCAGATACAAACCAGAAGGAAGACGATTCAGAAGAAATTGTGACTATAGGGAAGCCTGAGCTGATTGTGCCCGAGGACAAGTCCCAAACGACAGTAACTAAAGAATCTCCACTGGAAACAGTAGAACCTGAGTCTGAAGGGGAGTTGTCAGAGGGAGAAAAAGATGAGTCTTATTTCCCAAGGGCATCAAAGAGGGTCCCTAAAAAGATAGAGCGATTTACTTATCCAAATTTGGGTGTGCCTAGCTATTCTGTCTTAGTTCAGTTGGAGACAACTGTGTAAATGAAAGAATAAGGTGCTGACCCATGTAAAGTGGAATTTTAGGTTTGCCCCGGAGCGTGGCAATTTTAGAAAGGGGAGAGTGTAGCCCCCGGTATGTTGGGCCTACTGAGGGCGCTTCCGTAGATAACTATTTTTTTGTACTTGAGACTGTGCGCGGTAATCACATGTGGTCAAGATGTCTGCTCGCACGTCATGCTCCTAAATTTGGTGAGCTATTGCTTGAAGTTTTGTCAACCAGTTGCTTACTTTATGGTGACAGCAAGGGTTGTTGGTTAGTTCCCCAGACTGCTGTCTATTTTGAAATGCTCGATGGCTCTCCAGGTGAGTTCACATGGTTCATTTTAAGGACATGAAATGTTGCTGGGGTTTGTACTGAAAGAAACCTCTATTGCATTTGATGTTATGGTAGGTGTCGTCTGCAATGCTAATGTACAAGTAGTGTGGGTTGTTGTTCTGTGTAGGAACAACGCGTGTGAGGCACATAGTTTGTGGTAAACTTTTAGCGAGTGCCAGTTCGAAGTGTTGTGAGTTTAAACTTATATCAGTGAAATAGTAGATTAGCCACATAAATTCAGTAAGTGGTTATGATGAGAATGCATTTATTTTGGCCTCTGTGAGCTCAGTTTCGGTAGCGTGGTTGTAGGGAAGTTTTGGGGAGTGATTCACAGGATTTAGGTATCATACACTGCATAGGGTAACCAGGTTACTGTTATCAAATTGTTCAGTACCGTGCGACGGCATTGTGCGATGTAAAATGAGGGCGCTAGTCCAGAAAGACTAGTGGAGCATGTTAGCAAGGCCCTAAGTATGCTTAGCTTAATTAGAGCAAACTGCATGTTAAAAATCTATGTATTGTTGTTTTAGAAATTGATTGCAACTAAGTTTTCTGTTGTACAGAAGTTGCTAGGTTGGATGTGGCAAGTCTTCAGATTATCAGTGATGGTTAACCTGTGTAAATGTTTAAGTTGTATTCAATGAAGTTAGGGGTGAGACAATGTTGATATCGTCTGTGCGATGAGAGAGTTACAGTTGTGCTGGTTGGTTATGGTATTATGCATGTTTTGTTGTGAGATGTATTCCTAGTATTTAAAATATCATATCCTGAGAGTTATGTTTTTCGTGCTACGCAAATAACTTTTTGCCTATTCTCCAGTTCGCCCGTTTACCGGTTCTCCAGTTTTCCAGTTGAAGGTATCGTCATCACCTTGTCCAGAGCTGTGGTACTACTAGCGACGGAAAGCTATCCAGGTTCGGTGGCTGAGGTAGCGAGATCCCCTCTGGAAGTGGCTAGAAGGACTATTCGCGACCGATCGGTGATATATTCGCGAGTGCACTAAAAAGGGGGGTTTCGTTTGTGATTGAAGTTCATGATGGGTAGATCTTTAATGTTATTTGTAGCTTAAGAGGAGCATGTTGTATAGACCGTCTATATTTTAGCATAGGTGTGTCCAGACTGTAGTAGCTATAAGTGAGTATTGTAAGTGTAGGAAGATACTCAAGCAGGCTTAGTGTTTTAGTGATTAAGTGTCAAAGGGGCGTAAGTTAAGTGCGCCTTGTCATCTAGTGCATACAGTATTTCGGATTTTCTAGTTTTCTTGTTATATGCTGGTACAGAAGAGAGAGAGAAGGGTGTCACCTGAGTTTGGGGTGAAAATACACTGTTTTCCCTGTTGGGATGAAATTTAATACAGAATCTTCTTGTTGTATCTTTTGATTTTGGAATTGCTCGCTACCGATGGTAGAGGGCAGTGTTCCTTTGATCGAACCTGGGGTTACATTAGAGATAGACTAACTGCACATGTAGCCCGTCACTCCATATTTAGTAAATGGCTATACAGTCAGGTTCCAGTTTTCCATGATCACAGATTAAAAACTATGGATGCAAAATTTCAGCCGCTGTACAAGTTCAGTACAGTATCCACTTTTCGTGGGTTATGGGAAGTATGGGATTTCATATGCTGTTTAAAGATAGAAATTTACCTCTTTTTTCTGCCATTCAAATTTTTACAGTAAAGTTAGTTAATTTGCTGTTTGTACTAATTCAAATACAAAGACTAGTATAGAAGAACAAATCAACCAGATCACATCTTATCTTGAACGATTTCTTTTAATGCCCTCTACACCTTTTCTTATCTACATGTAATATCAACCCTATGCATTTCTGTCCTTCCTGTGTAGATATCGTCTGTTCAGTGAACCCACTGCTGCTTCATTGATGAAGATTTTAAGAGAGAAATAAAACAACTGAAGAAATTCTGTATAAAACCTGTAAAAAACAGACCAACTAAAGAACTGGTTATCTCAGGTATGTGAAATTCTTGGACTTTAGTTTGGCGGCTGCGTGTGCCAACCGCCTTTTAATCTGTATCCCTTCCCTTCAGAAGCAAAGTATCCAATCAGGAGAAAGTCCTGGATAAAACTTGTCTTCACAAAAGATAGGTCAAGAAATAACTGGCAGTCACACAGCTATGACAGAATTTGTTCAAAGCATTTTAAAGATGGCAAACCCACCGAACTAAATCCAAACCTTACAGAGTTCCTTAGTTATGATTTGAAAATTCTACCAACAGAAAAACAACTCTAAACACAGCCGGCAAAGCGTGATTTTCCATCAACTAGTGGGGAAGCAGCAAAATGTAAAAAGAATGCCAAAATAGATATCCCTCAGGTAGGAAATACTTGCACTGCTCATTCTGATGTTAATGTAGCATAAGAGCTTCCCACAGTTCCTAAAACATACTTTGATCATACATATTCAGCTACAGAAATTGATTGTACACCTTGTTATTAAACAACTGACCAAATAAGAAAGTTGAAGGAAAAGCTTTCAAAGCTAAGGGCTCAGACAAAATTCAGAAGGAGTTTGTTTATCGTTTTAAATGTGGTACTAAAATCTGATGTAAGTTTCAGACTGTATACCAGTATCCAGACTAGGGCCAGACCTAATTCATTATACACATACTTGCTGCCCAAGGTAGGCAAGATGCGATATTAGTATAGAAGTAAGAAAGAAGCTTCTGCGTGTCCACGATCTTCAAAAAAGGCAAAAATACACAAAGCAGAGCTGGACCTGCAAGACGTTTAACTTTGAAACAAGAGTTTATTTTTGTTCTCATGAGACTACGAAGGCCTTGACAATCACAGTTCTGGCTAGTTTGCTCTTGATCTCCATGGGTACTGCTTCAGGTATTTTCAGCACTTGGATAAAGTTCCTTGCAACAGAGCTAAAGCCCCTCAATTTTCGCCTGATAAGGAGCAAGAGTTAAAATGCATTCCGACTTCCCTAAAAAGTAAGTATCCGAACCTTAGATGTACAGTGGACTGCTCAGAAATACTAATTGAACGCCAAAAAACTTGGAACTGCCAGCATTGACATGGTCAGGGTATAAGCATCACAATACAGTAAAACTTCTTATTGCTATAATACGCAATGGAATGGTGTCATTTTTATCAAAGGCCTTGGGTGGGAGGGCCTCTAATGTCCTCATCATTGAGAAATATTGGTTCTACAATTGAATTGATCCATGTGACACTATTTTTGCAGACAAAGGTTTCACAATTAAAGAATTGCTTCTTAGAAAGCCATTTTCAGAGATCCCATCCCCTAACAAGGGAGGGAACAACATAGACCAGAAGAGTTTTCTCATACCAAACAATTAGCAAATGCCAGAATACATGTAGACCGTGCAATTGGTTGTATGAAATGGTTTCGGATTTTAAAAGATACTTTACCCATTAATGTTTTATCTGTTATAATCCCACCTCTAACGTAGGGTGACAAGCATCCGGTTTTATGATGCAGTTAATGGACTGTCTGGCTTTTGAACTCTGTCCTCCATCCAGAGCAACCATGAGCTGTATATTGTTCTCTGTTTGGGAAGGCGAAAGGGAGCTTCACAGAAACGTTATTACGTGTTGCTGTGGGATTATTGAACATAAACATAAAGCGTAGGATAGAAGTATAGTATACAGTATTTGTAGACCTTCAAAAAGGGACAGTATGTTCCCCTACTCCCCTCCCCTCCCCATATTGACCGTCAGTAGTTATTTGCAATGTTTACATGAGAATATCGACATAACAAAAACATTTTAAGCTTTCTGACTCAAAATATTACATCACTGTTCATGTATAACGTGTAATGAAGCTTTTATGCAAAATTTTGGTGCGCTTTGCATTCATCTATACCTTTCGACACTCCATGTCAGATATGCTTTGCAAGGAACATAAAGCACTTATTCTGGCTCAAACTTTTTTCTGAAAACCTCTACCTTCAAGCTTGTTCACCTACTAATTATGCCTAAATTTTCTAGGGGATGCAATCCTTAGAGCCCCACCAAGATATTACCTTTAGACCTCACCGGGAGCCCTTTCGGATCAATAGACACCTTGCTGTCAGTGAAAAACTCTGCACTCTAACAGTGCTTGCAAAGCTGAAGAAATATTATCTTCCTCCTGTTCTTTTGTATAGACTTTCTTCCCGACTGTATTACTAGGTCAGGAAAAAACAGCCAGTGCTTTGTTATTGTTAGGGTACAAAATATCACCTCTGTAAAGTCGTTCCCTCCTCCATTTGCCATCTCTTGGTGGCGCCTCTGGCTGCAAACTTCACAGAATAATTCTTGTCTGTTGAAGCCATCATAGTAATTTCAAAATTCCTGACTATAGGAATGGGGCTGTATTGTTCTGTTATATTCCATCAACATTAAAAGTAGAAAATATTAAGCATTAATCTCTTATCCATAACTGAATGCCCGAATTTAGTCTTAAAGTGGGCATGACACGGCCAAAACGACTTTTGTGTATTGCAAGATTGGATGCAGTATTGCATAAATATCATTTCACACACAGTTAAAACCGGTGCAACTCGGCATAAATGAAATTTGAAGATAAACGTACAGAAAATCCAATTTCGAATAATGCCGCAACAGGTCAACTGACTTTATGACGCGATTGGAGGTACAAACACAGCCCCATTTAAAGACGCGCATCTAGATTGTGAACTATGTAACGCTCGGTAAAGTTATCATATCTAAGCAACTTCATGAAAAGGATTATATCACAATACCCACCCAACATACAGAGCGCAAAGCGCGGACAATGTTGAGGTCTTCGAAGCATATCATTGGCCAATATGTTCGCGTACATATGCGTGCGTGTTTTAGCTTTCCTGCATATAATAAACAGCTCTGATTTTTTGCAAAAAGGACGCGGTCCGGGCGCGCTATACAGAACAGCTATGAATATGTACGGACAGTCCATAACAAGCGCACCTTAACTCTGTGGGATGTTCAGTGACGGTGCTATTGCGATTGTTACGCAGTCACCGCGCAACGACGCATAATTCACAGTGTGGTCACTGGTCACGCGCGCTGCTGTAGTATCTTAGCACAGGTGTTTGCAATGATGTACTCGCTGAACTAACGCGCGTTAGCATGCACATGATTCGATGTGTAGAACGATGGGTGAGTTGCCTGGTACAGTGTTACTAGGCTTGTTACTTACCGTGCCTCCAATGACGCCACGATCTTGAGACGCGCTCACATACGTTTTTTCGCTTTCGGGTTTCAGATAGGCTGAGTCTGGCCTGTAATTGGGAATTCACAAGGTCGTATTCCTGTGTTTATGGACGTAGTTTAGTGTGGAAAACATTCGCTTTATTTCAAGTTGTACCCAAGGAATATTTACTGAGAAAGTTACTTTGGCCCTGTCACACCCACTTTAATGTAACATCCATAACTGTTACAAGACCCACAAAGCTCACAGAAAAATTGCACAAATATTAAAGTTTGGTCATTCTACACTCAAAAAAGATACAAAGCATTATGTATTATAGCACAAAATAGTAAGATAAGATAAGATCAACTTTATTAACTTTATTGAACCCTTCATAGGGTAATTGAAATTGATAATAGTATAATTAATATTTAATTATTTATTTAGAGTAATAATAATAGTATCTATTTTCCATGCGAAAAGTTCTTGTATGGTTCTTGTAAGGGGAAGAGGGAGGGTTAGGGACACAAAAGTTCCCATACTGCCTTAGGTGTCAGGCAGAGTGGCAATGGACGTAAGGCTCACAAACAGTACTACAGCATTTTCTGTCCTAATAAATCTTAACCTTGGGTACATTTCTTCCTATGTGGAGCTAGGTTGGATATGTTCTTTTCCAATTATTGGCCTGTACCATTTTTCTCTTTTTCGCTATGGGATTGAGATCAGATGATATTAATTAAGATTATTACTGGTTGCCATTTATACCAAGGAAGCATGGGCGGCTCTAAGAAATTTTGTTTGGGGGCAAACTCAAGTCCGTATTCAGGGAGTCTCGGAAGACCCCCCCCCCCCCCAGCAATATTAATGGTCAGCTCCGGATAGTACAATAGCCTCAATGGGAGTATGTATAGGCGTAGGGGCCCAAGTTGATGGGGGAGGGGGGGGGGGCTGTAACGATCTGCCAGAAAAATAGAAACAAAAATTACCGCGCTCCGCGCGCGTTCAAAATGTTAATGTACATATCATATAGGCATGCATCCGTTACCACACCGCATGCCAATTACATGCAATAATTTACCACATTACTACCTATTCCATATTGGTTATAATTATGGGGAAGTCGTTACAATAATGATGATAATAATCAGTGGTGTAGCCAAGATTTCTCTCATGAGGGTGGGGCAGGCACTATGCTGTGTGATCGCCGGCCTGGTGGAGGGGTCTAAGGGGAGGGGGTGTCCCCCTCCCCTTTGAAAATTTTTTGAAAAATTAGGTGTCCATACATGCAATCTGGTGCAACATATGCTACCTTTGAAGTAAAATTTTGTTTTATTTTAGGTACTAAAAAATCGGCGTCAGTGACGGGGGCATGCCCTAATGGCTCCTCAAATACACCACTGATAATCATAATATATGAGTTTAACCATTAAAAACACACTTGTGAATAAATACCGAATATATAGGCCTAGATGATGGTGCAATCCAAATCAGACCTATGTTTTAATTACCAAGGAAGTTTTTTAAAGTATCGATTTCCGTTAAGCTACATTATTGCATTATTTTTTTCAGTGGGTTTCCGAAAAATTCTCAGAATATTGCCCGAATTTTCACAAAAATATTTTGTTGGGGGAGCTGCAGCCCCCCGCCCCCGCTTCCTACGCCTATGGAAGTGATAGTACTAGTATTTTGGATCTCAGTACCGTTCCGAAACAATTTTTTTAAGGGGGGGGGGGGAATTCCCCTAACTCAGAACGACGTCTCATCCTATATACAAATAGCTAGACCACTAGTCAAAAGTCTCATCACACTGAGCTTAGATTGACTGTTTGGTGTGTTTATTTTAAATCAATGGAAACGACGGTATACTTTAGCACAGAGGTGGAGAACCTTTTGCTTATAACAGGCCATTTGACAGTCATAAGACCGCTCGTGGGCCAACGGCGCTGTCAGTTTTGGACAAAGGAAAGGAAACCTCCCTTTCTATGGGAAACACAATACTTTTAGACAGCATGCCCGTTACAACTTTTTGTAGACAGATACCTATGCTAATCTGGCCAGGTGACACCCGGGCAAAACTGCTTTAGTCGTGGATGATAATCAACACGACTAATGGGTTGTGTATCTAATGACCCCGAAAGCTCTGAAGTGTCTGCAAAACTATGGGCATTTAACTCCAGCATTACCGTTACACTCTGTAAATGACATTATGATGCCTAAGCTAATCAGATTACAAATATCACAGCGTGATCATTTGTTTTGATTAATTACCTTAGCTCGCACTAACGGTAGGTCCATTTGTGATGTCTGAAGTATATACAGTAGCAAACAGGCAACTGAGAAAACGCGCGCGAAGCGCGCCGAAAAAAATGTCGTTTTGAAAGCAGTTTGTTAATGTTTAACCTTCGCATTGCATTGGAAAGTTATTCACTTCTTTAATTTCAAGCCCACTCAAGGAAAAGGGAGGGCCTAACCCATCTCGAATTACATGTTTTTTTATTTATCATTTTTATTTTTGAAAATTGAAGACCATGCTTTGCAAACTTTTTTTTTTGGGGGGGGGGGGGAAATGCCCCCCCGTGCCCCTATGGCGAGCCGCTAATGCAAGGAAGTATAATTCCACTTGCAGGTTTGGGCTTTTGCAAAATCTCCCCCCCCCCCCATAAACCAGTAGACCTGCACCTGTCTGATGTACACTTATGTTAATGTTTTCATCCTCCAGTTTTGATGTATTTTTAAAGAGGGAAATGCATAGGCTGGCTAATTTGAATCGGAGACTGGCACATGACAGACAGGAAACTGCTGTTCTGTCTTCACATGAATGACCTTACCCAGTGAAAAATGGGACGAAAAATTACTGCTTTTGGACTATTTCGGCCAATCTTCCAAAATCGTTCTACCATTAAAACCGTCAAGGACAATTATACATTCCAGTATCACTGCCTGGACTACTTCATTGTAAAACAGGATCGAATTAACGAGAAAACTCTTAAACTTTCAAGGTTTCCTCATGCTGTGGAAGATACAATTAAGTTTTTCCTTGAGCAGTGAGCAGCAATAATTGAGGTACCAAATCCCCATTTTAAGGTGGAACGGTCGGCCGATTAAGCAATAAAACATTCCCTTCTTAGTAACGTTGAAATATTGTCCAAAAGCAGCAATTTTTCCAACCAAAATCGTCCAAAAGGCGAAGGACGAAAATGGAGTACGAAAAGACGTCATCCACAATCTTCCAAAATCGTCCCATTTTCACTGGGTATGCATCTCAGCATAGAGGTTCTATAAAGTATGATTTACAAATTGCCTTTAACTCTATCAGTGTTAAGGAGCAAACTCTTTCAGTGTTTTCAAACTCTTTCAGAGCAAACTGTCAATAGACTGCCACCCCAAAATAAATAAACATACAATAAATTAATTATATTAAACGTTAATATAATACATGTGATATAATATACTATAATATTCCAATTTTATGTAAGAAATGCTCTTTTTAAAGCATCAAAAGCCCTTTTGCAAAACATCTCCGATCACTACTTCATATTAAATTTACGTACTGCATTGCAAACTGTCCAAGACACGGACATTTGGCATGTGACACTCTCATTCCAGACCCTCACACACTGACCACTGCTTATACTGTGCCTTATTCTTGCAATACCTTGGAAAAAATTCTGAAATCACATAACAAACATGGCGCTGCAACTAGTCTGCCATGACTACAGGTTGATGTAGCGATGTTTTATTCGAAGACTAACGCTGAATAGGACAGCATACTAAATGCTTTGCGGGTACCTTTTGATTATCGTAGAGCTTCCTTAAACAGTGCACTACTTAGAACGTAATTGAAAATAATTTTTTTTTTTCTCCTATTCGGGTGCCAACTTACCTGCACTTATGACCTCGTACCAGTACCAGTATTCCTTTTACCCATATCATACTCATGGCCTGTACTCAGACTACAGCTCTGCCTATTGATACATAAAGTGAACAGGTCTTATATTTGAATCTGATCTTCATGAATCTAACATTGTAATAAAGCCTGTTTGCTTTCTATAAACATGGGCGGCTCTAAGAAATTTTGTTTGGGGGGGGGGGGCAAACTCAAGTCCGTATTCAGGGAGTCTCGGAAGACCCCCCCCCCAGCAATATTAATGGTCAGCTCCGGATAGTACAATAGCCTCAATAGTATGCATAGGCGTAGGGGCCCAAGTTGATGGGGGAGGGGGGGGGGGGCTGTAACGATCTGCCAGAAAAAATAGAAACAAAAATTACCGCGCTCCGCGCGCGTTCAAAATGTTAATGTACATATCATATAGGCATGCATCCGTTACCACACCGCATGCCAATTACATACAATAATTTACCACATTACTACCTATTCCATATTGGTTATAATTATGGGGAAGTCGTTACAATAATGATGATAATAATCAGTGGTGTAGCCAAGATTTCTCTCATGAGGGTGGGGCAGGCACTATGCTGTGTGATCGCCGGCCTGGGGGAGGGCTCTAAGGGGAGGGAGTGTCCCCCTCCCCTTTGAAAATTTTTTGAAAAATTAGGTGTCCATACATGCAATCTGGTGCAACATATGCTACCTATGAAGTAAAATTTGTGTGAAAACATTTACCGTACATATTTTAGTACCAAAAAAAACAATAGGCATCACCCCCTACCCTTTGAAATTTTTTGAAAAGTTAGGTGTCCTTACATGCAATCTGGTGCCACATATGCTACCTTTGAAGTAAAATTTTGTTTTATTTTAGGTACTAAAAAATCGGCGTCAGTGACGGGGGCATGCCCTAATGGCTCCTCAAATACACCACTGATAATCATAATATATGAGTTTAACCATTAAAAACACACTAGTGAATAAATACCGAATATATAGGCCTAGATGATGGTGCAATCCAAATCAGACCTATGTTTTAATTACCAAGGAAGTTTTTTAAAGTATCGATTTCCGTTAAGCTACATTATTGCATTATTTTTTTCAGTGGGTTTCCGAAAAATTCTCAGAATATTGCCCGAATTTTCACAAAAATATTTTGTTGGGGGAGCTGCAGCCCCCCGCCCCAGCCTCCTACGCCTATGGAAGTGATAGCACTAGTATTTTGGATCTCAGTACCGTTCCGAAACAATTTTTTTTAAGGGGGGGGGGAATTCCCCTAACTCAGAACGACGTCTCATCCTATATACAAATAGCTAGACCACTAGTCAAACGTCTCATCACACTGAGCTTAGATTGACTGTTTGGTGTGTTTATTTTAAATCAATGGAAACGACGGTATACTTTAGCACAGAGGTGGAGAACCTTTTGCTTATAACAGGCCATTTGACAGTCATAAGACCGCTCGTGGGCCAACGGCGCTGTCAGTTTTGGACAAAGGAAGGGAAACCTCTCTTTCTATGGGAAACACAATACTTTTAGACAACATGCCCGTTACAACTTTTTTGTAGACAGATACCTATGCTAATCTGGCAAGGTGACACCTGGGCAAAACTGCTTTTAGTCGTGGATGATAATCAACACGACTAATGGGTTGTGTATCTAATGACCTCGAAAGCTCTGAAGTGTCTGCAAAACTATGGGCATTTAACTCCAGCATTACTGTTACACTCTGTAAATGACATTATGATGCCTAAGCTAATCAGATTACAAATATCACAGCGTGATCATTTGTTTTGATTAATTACCTTAGCTCGCACTAACGGTAGGTCCATTTGTGATGTCTGAAGTATATATATTAGCAAACAGGCAACTGAGAAAACGCGCGCGAAGCGCGCCGAAAAAAAATGTCGTTTTGAAAGCAGTTTGTTAATGTTTAACCTTCGCATTGCATTGGAAAGTTATTCACTTCTTTAATTTTAAGCCCACTCAAGGAAAAGGGAGGGCCTAACCCATCTCGAATTACATGTTTTTTTTTATTTATCATTTTTATTTTTGAAAATTGAAGACCATGCTTTGCAAACTTTTTTGGGGGGCCAATGCCCCCGTGCCCCTATGGCGAGCCGCTAATGTCTATAAATAAGCTACAGTAAGATGACACAGAAATAATGTATCACAGTTGATTAATCTTTAATCAAACATTTCATGTGAAAGGCCTACGAGATCACACCATCCAGAGAGGGGAGGTTTCACTTCCAACACACACTCTTCTAAGAGCGACTCAACAAAAGTAAGAATCCTGAAATCTGGTTACACATTAATCGGAATTTCCCACATTTTGGAACAGTGAGTACTGTGTGCGGTTTGGTGATTTGTGAAGTGGAAAATTGGCAGCCCTTTGTTTCTGCAAAGTATTCTACATAAAACATAAATTAAGCTCATAAATGATCATTTTTCACCCTGGCAAGGCCACATTTCGGGCAAGACAACCAAGCTTTTGTAGCTACACATAGTTGTTTTAAGGACAGCTAGTTTCATTATAGTTCATTAATGTACATAAATTTACCAACACCCAGAAAAGTTACATTTAAAACATACCCCTTGACACAAACTTTCTAGGACTTATGTAACACTATAATCCAGGAGCTTCCGGGGGCTTTGCCCCCTGGACCCCACCTGCATCAACGTTTTGCTTGAAGTGCACACTTTGCCTGGCATCCACACTCAAAAGTTTTCTACAAACTTGGGAAGCCTGGTGCTGAGTTGGGCAATAGATTTCAGACCAATTGCTAACTCAAAATAGCATTTTATAATCGGGTTATTGTGGTTTCCTCGGGGAAGGATTCAAGCCACAGGAATGTATGAACACCACAAAGGTGATGATCAAATGGTAAAAATTGCATTGTCTCATTTATTTGTGAGTGCTGTGGAGAAGGAGTATCGCAAAGTGCCCTCTCTCAGTCTCCCACACGACTCCAAGTCCTCACAATTTGGCCTGTGTATGTGAAGTGGATGGGAAAACAGCTCTAAAGAAACCACACCCATACTTCTCGCAGGTTATATTATAAATGGCAGTTAATGCCCCCTGAGGTTGTTTTTAACTGAGGAAGTAAAAAGGATACAAAGTGAATACAAAGCAACTGACATTCAGCATGGAACATACATGGACATCAATCTGGCTCTGAAAGAGGGGCGGGGTATTAATTTGCTGTCCTAGAATAGGGGTCTTCGGGTTTTCTTAAACATAGGTTTCATTATAATTTTCTAAGGATGATAAAGTTTTGAATGTTAGTCTTTGAATGTTGAGAGGTAGTTTAAGGGCAAAGCCAACAAAAAACTTAACATTGCATAATTAAAGAGCATTTGTATGGGATTGTGTTGTTTACAAATAAAAGTTAGAAATAGTATTTCCTCATGTATATAACAACGACACAACGATACAACTTTGAAATTATTTTAAGGTGTCGTTAGGCGTCACTGTGTCTCATGTACTTAAATTACCTGTACAGTTGATGTGCATCCCAATTTTCCGAATACCTCATATAAATAGGTCTAGCTGTACATTGCCCTTCTTTGGGTTTTAAAGGGGTTTTTTCTTCTTTTTTTTTGTAAATATGATGACAGTTTTTTTTCACTATAACACTTGAAATTCAAAACTAATTGTTTCAGTCCTTTTCGTAGAATCGGATTTAGTTTTTTTTTATTACTTTATCATTTTTGTAAATAAGAATACAACGCGAATATCCTCATAGTTGTATTTTTTCTTTCGAACGTACCCTGTCTGTCGGAGAAGATAGTCCGATAACACAGTCAGTAACCATATCGACACTTTGCGTTTAGATACTCATTGAACGGTCGGCCTCCCTGTGCATCGTATATATCACTAAGGTAACGTAATTGCAGAGGTTTTAATTGTAAACCCGTTTAGTAAAATAATCTGGATGTGTCTGGATTACTATGACTTATGCTATGTATTAAAAGCTGTTTATTACAATCATCATTAAGTGACTGTCTTCTTCTGTTAAGGCTATCGTTTGACATCGTTTTAACATATTCTATGTAACGCTTTTAATCATATACATTAAAGATGGACGTCCATATGGGTAAACTTAACATTGGAAATCAGGATTTCGGAGAAAATTCTTAAGTACTCTTGCAGATGTGAAATCATGCCAGCCCCTTTCTCTGAGACTGAAAAAGGGATAGGGATCCGGTGTTCTTTCAAAATATGAAATAAAAAGAGTCATCGGTTGAGATTAAGTCACGACTGCATGGCTTTTGTTTCGTTTGCTTTATAATTTTACTACAGTTTTGCTAAGTCTTGTTGAAGATTGTGAAGTGTGTTGATGATAGCACTGTATTTAATTTTAGTCTAAAACGAGTTTATGTTGCCTTTGAAATTTTAGATGTGGGGCTTTTTAGTGTTAACTCTCAGATGAAATTTGAATAGTGAAGTTTATCTTCTATACATTCAACATCGATTCCTCTTCTACTGAGAACAAATTTTGATTTGAAAGATGAAGATTACTTCAAAAGAAAAAGAAATTGAATTTGAATTTCCGATTTAAAAAATTGACGTTAAACTTCTACTCATCCCTAGGTTTTCTTAGTGGTAATCTTTAACCAGCCTTCCCCGAAATATCTTCATTATAAAAGAAATATCGTACAAAAGCTTTTACGATAAAATGTCAATAAAATGTTAAAAGTTGTCTTAACTTTATTTGTCATGGCTTTGTTCATTTTGGTAATTAATAGTGTGTATAAGTCAAATTAGTTTAATGTTATGTGTACTTGTGTTAAAAAGTAGTTCAGTTGTGTGGTGTTAACATATTGTAAAAATGTAGAATTGCTTAAGAACTATTAAAACGTCTTGTACTCATATTTTTGTTCCCTTCAGTTAGATAAAATGTAGCATACTGAATGATGATAACCATTAAGCTGGTACTGAGCAAACGGCCTTTGAACGTAGGTTCTCCTACAACTCGTATGGTATGTTATAAGTTAATTCAATCATCATCGATGGTTACCGTTGATGATGTTTGTTCTGTCCGAGTTCCGGGCAAACATAAATAGGCTATAACTCTTGTACTGGTCATGAGCCGTAAGGTAAAACGTGAAACACTATAAGTGTTACTATATAACAGTTCCGACGATGAAGACAGTCCAGTCTCGTGTGAACAAGTGTGATTCGTCATCAGATTTAACCACATTGTACGACAACGGAGAAAGAACCCTTCATTTCCAATTAACATAGGAATGTAGTTTCAGTTTTCTACTTTTAATGTAGTTTTATGATTGAATATATTTATTATGTATGTTAATACTAGAAAGTCTTCGTATTTGCGAGTTATTGTTTATTCCATGTGTATGAAGTGTCGCTCCATTTGGAGTGAATTTTCACTCCACTCCTGGTGAAATTTACTCTTCCTTAAGAGTGGTCACTTAATTCACTCTTTTTGTAGTGAATTTCACTCTTTTGTTTTCACAGTGATAATCAGCTACCGGGTAAAAGGGTTTCCCGTTTTAATTACGTTAAAACATTGAAATTAAATTTACTGATTGGCAGTAGCTGAGTGATTGCTCAGGCTATATCAAAGTATGCTAGCAAAGGGATTTCTGGGCAGGAACATATGGGTTCCTCACCGACAGATAAGGGATTGGAAGGGGAAATTGAGTTTATGTCCATCACTCTTAGCATATCATTACGAAGATGTAAATAATAACTGAACAGTAACCAAGTTGACAGTCCTAATACGATACAAACATTTCGGTCCGGGACTAGTTTTAAGGACTCAACACTAGTGGAGCTGAATAAAATTGATTTGAAAGTTACAACTTGTTTCCCATGTGTACTACCGTTTGTAGTCTGCTACACGGTATTCGCTTGAATTGAAGGTCGGTTACCTGATATACTATACATTTACTGTTGATAACTACAAGGAAAGGAGACATACTGAAAAGGAATTTGAGCAACTAAGATTCATCGTAACGTTTACATTCGGGAATATTCTACGTTTCGGGAAAAAAGCAAACTCTCCCCAATAGGAAAACCTCAATCGCGTTTGCGATGCAAAACAGTATACGGGCTTGCCAATAGCCGAAGTCTAGCAAGCATGATTCCCGCAAAGGCCATTCCAGACACTACGGTTTTCTAGTAAACGGCGTCACGTGAATCATCATTAGGGACAAATCTTTTCCTCAGCTATAACAACACAAAAACAAAATATGGATGAAATTTCAAAGCATTATAGGACGCAACCCACACAAATGATAACCTGTAGATTTTTGAATAATGTCTTCTCGAGACTTTCATCTTTAACCTAACGATAGATCTCTTCCTTACAGACCATGCGACATAGTATCCTGTACAGTAATGTCTTCACGAGACAAGAATGTGATAGCACGTAATAACTGATTGCAATCTCCATCTACTCTTCGGTGCCGTACATAGTATTTAAGAGATCTTCTGGTGCTCCGACAAAGTACATGGCTTGTGTTCAATAAATGTTAAAAATGTGTTTTGAGTTTTCATTATCCCTTTTTCTGTTAGTTTAAAGTTTAGCAATGATAGGGTTATTCCGACTAAATGCTACACCAAGGAGAGATGACGAAAATCACCTTGTTTTAAAAGCCTTCACCCTTACAATTTTACTTAAAGACAGACCAAATGTATCGTGCGTTGATCGTATTTGAAAGCATTAGCTGATGTACAACTTAGGTTGTTAGAGGAATGGAGATAACCTGTGATTCGAACGCCTCATACAATATTAATCCAGATGAACAGTGGTCGAGCAGACAATAAAAAACATATGACATTGTCACATGCAAGAAATGTTGTCATCCAAAATAATTAATATTTTACAGCACAATAATAATCGTTAATTAAATGTCATTTCTTATGAATTTAGACCACTATTTGAAAAGTTGTGGGAGGAAATCAATCGTCCATCCCCGTGCCCCTATCGCGAGCCTCATGTGTTAATTTGGAAGTGGTAGGTGTGTCAAGCCCAAAGATCAAATGGCGCTGAAGCCACTTTAGGAGCTCGAAGTGCTTCCTAAGAATCAGAAAGCCAAAAGGCTTAGAGATTCCTTGCCATATGATAGATTGTAACAAATATGAATCACCCACATGACAAGCATGAGATCCCTCACAATTACCCTACTTGAGATATCATGTTAATAAGGTTAAAACCTTTTGAAATCTTGGGACCGAAATCGACCTTTCACCGCCACTTAAAACCCTCTATGGCTGTGTAGGCTACATGCAAAATATGAACAATACACAGGCCAATTATGAGATCCTTCAGTTATCCTCCTGAGAATATCAAGTTTACAAGGTTTTGACCTTTTGTGACCCCTAAACGACCTTTGACGCCACAAAAAATAATAGGAATCATCTACTCAATATAGGCAATCCACATGCTACATACGAGATCCCTCACACTTACCCTTCTTGAGATATAGTGTTTACAAGGTTTCGAACATTTGACCTCTGGTGACCCCAAATGACCTTAGACCTACATAAAAAACAACAGGGATCATCTACTCAAAATGGGCAATCCACATGCTACGTATGAGATCCCTCAGTTAGAGTAAGAGTTAGATGAGGTGTTACGGCTGTTTCTAACCAATTGGTTGAGATCCCTCACACTTACCCTTCTTGAGATATAGTGTTTACAAGGTTTTGACCATTTGACCTCTAATGACCTCAAATGACCTTTCACCTCCACCAAAAACAACAGGGATCATCTACTCAATATGGGCAATCCACATGCTAAGTGTAAGATCCCTCAGCTTACTGTTCTTGAGATATAGTGTTTACAAGGTTTTGACCATTTGACCTCTGGTGACCCCAAATGACCTTTCACCTGCACCAAAAAGGACAGAGATCATCTACTAAATATGAGCAATCAACATGCTAAGTGTACAATCCCTCACAGTTACCCCTCTTGTAGTGTTTACAATGTTTTGACCATTTGATCTCTGGTGACCCCAAATGACCTTTCACCTCCACCAAAAATAACATGGATTATATACTCAGTATGGGCAATCCACATGCTAACTATAAGATCCCTCACACTTACACTCTTTGAGATAATAGTGTTTACAAAGGTTTAACCATTTGACCTCTGGTGACCCCAAATGACCTTTGACCTCCACCAAAAAGGACAGGGGTTATATACTCAATATGGGCAATCCACATGCTAAGTATAAGATCCCTCACACTTACTCTTCTTGAGTTATAGTGTTTACACGGTTTTGACCATTTGACCTCTGGTGACTCCAAATGACCTTTGACCTTCACCAAAAACAACCTGAATCATCTACTAAATATGAGCAATCCACATGCTAAGTGTACAATCCCTCACAGTTACCCCTCTTGTAGTGTTTACAATGTTTTGACCATTTGATCTCTGGTGACCCCAAATAACCTTTCACTTCCACCAAAAATGACGGGGATTATATACTCAGCTTGGGCAATCCACATGCTAAGTATAAGATCCCTCACACTTACACTCTTTGAGATAATAGTGTTTACAAGGTTTTTACCATTTGACCTCTGGTGACACCAAATGACCTTTGACCTCCACCAAAAACAACAGGGGTTATATACTCAATATGGGCAATCCACATGCTACGTATGAGATCTCCACACTTACCCCTCTTGAAATATAGTGTTTACAAGGTTCTGACCGTTTGACCTCTGGTGACCCCAAATGACCTTTCACCTCCACCAAAAACGATAAAGATCATTCACTTAATATGGGCAATCCACATGCTAAGTATAAGATCCCTCACACTTACTCTTCTTGAGTTATAGTGTTTACACGGTTTTGACCATTTGACCTCTGGTGACTCCAAATGACCTTTGACCTTCACCAAAAACAACCTGAATCATCTACTAAATATGAGCAATTCACATGCTAAGTGTACAATCCCTCACAGTTACCCCTCTTGTAGTGTTTACAATGTTTTGACCATTTGATCTCTGGTGACCCCAAATAACCTTTCACTTCCACCAAAAATGACGGGGATTATATACTCAGCTTGGGCAATCCACATGCTAAGTATAAGATCCCTCACACTTACACTCTTTGAGATAATAGTGTTTACAAGGTTTTTACCATTTGACCTCTGGTGACACCAAATGACCTTTGACCTCCACCAAAAACAACAGGGGTTATATACTCAATATGGGCAATCCACATGCTACGTATGAGATCTCCACACTTACCCCTCTTGAAATATAGTGTTTACAAGGTTCTGACCGTTTGACCTCTGGTGACCCCAAATGACCTTTCACCTCCACCAAAAACGATAAAGATCATTCACTTAATATGGGCAATTCACATGCTAAGTACAAGATCCATCACAGTTACCTTTCTTGAGATATAGTGTTTACAAGGTTTAACCATTTGACCTCTGGTGACCCAAAATGACCTTTCACCTCTATCAAAAACAGTAAGGATCATCAATTAAATATGAGCAATCCACATGCTAAGTATAAGATCCCTCACACTTACACTTCTTGAGATATGGTGTTTACAAGGTTTTGACCATTTGACCTTTGGTGACCCCAGATGACCTTTGACCTCCACCAAAAACAATGGGGATCATCTATTAAATATGAGCAATCTACATGCTAAATATAAGATCCCTCACACTTACCTTTCTTGAGATATAGTATTTACATGGTTTTGACCATTTGACCTTTGGTGACCCGAAATGACCTTTGACCTCCACCAAAAACAACAGGGATCATTTACTCAATATGGGCAATCCACTTGGCAAGTATGAGATCCCTAACATTTTTCCTTCAGGAGATATCGTGTTTACAAGCAATTTCCAAGGTTTTTACTATTTGACCTCTGGTGACCCCAAATGACCTTTGACCTCCACCAAAGACAAAAGTCATCATCTACTCAATATGGGCAATCTTCAAGCTTAGTATGAGATTACTTGAAGTTACCCTTCTTGAGATATGGTGTTTACAAGGTTTGACCTTTTGACTTCTTGTGACCCCAAATGACCTTTGACCTGAACCAAAATCAATAGGGATCATTTTCTTGATATGGGCAGTCTACACACCAAGTATGAGATCCGTCGGAGTTACCCTTCTTGAGATGTCGTGTTTACAAGCAAAGCGTCACATACACACATACCCACATACACACACGCACACACACGGCATCACCATCGCATAGATTCCTTGAGCCTTCGGCAAGGAATCAAAATGGATACCAGGGCTTCTAGTGGGGTTCAAGTGAATCCCGCTTAAGGCTCATGGACGCAGTCCACACCTCTAACCAAGTTGGGTAAAAAATCATTAACACTGGGCACGTATATGTAAAAATACTGGAATTGAGTAAAATTCTTCCAAGTACTATTGATTAATAGTTTTATCTAGTCACAAATACCAAATTTAGTGGTTACCAGACTCTCGTTAAACCCATTAATCACCACTTTACAACTAGTACCACATTGTCGTATTTCGTACGATAAAATGTTAAAAATACGACCGTACGGATTTCTCACAATAAGATACGATCTATAGGGTTCGCTGTACACAAATATGTTTGAAATCCCCTCATAGATTGCTAATTGGATCCGTTTTTTGAAATTTTCGACTTTCTTCCATCTTGAGCAGAATAATTTGATCACAAAATTCCACACACTTTCACTGCAGTAATGTATTGGCTGCACCAGGCTACGTAAATATTGCTGGTATATGCAACTAGCATGTGCCTTAGTTGAAAGTTCGGTATGGTGTGTTATGAACTTACGGACAACAATCGGACTCTTTTAACAGAAACACGAAGCCCCGGTCACACCATAGCGAATAACGGCATCGTTTAACCTAAGCCTGATATATCTCCATACAAACATTATTAGAACAGCTTAAGAGCCAGTGCAAAGTTTTAGTGAAGAAATAAGTACCGCACGGCCAAACTACGGAAGTAAAGCTTTGGAAAACATTACGAAGGACCTAGGTGACGTATTTTAGACATGTCTTACAGCTGTTTTATGAGAAGTTTGCCAAAAATCAATTCCGTGGTCGATCTCGATACTTTGTGGCTGTGTAGCCAAGTTTACAGGCCTGGACTAGTCCTATCTGTGTGTGCCACGGCGGAATTGGAACCGATCAAAGAAGATCGTACAGTACCTGCCCTGAGTTTGGGACCACGAGATGTAAGAAGCAATCAAATAGCTTTATATCATCATTTTTTCAAGCCAGTAAGGCTGCTAGATAAAATTGCCGAACTTAATTAATTTTGCTAAGGTGATCGAGTTTATTTAGTGACTGAATTGACACACATTCTTGGTAGTCTAGGCTAATCTTCAAACACAATATTCTACTACTCAGGCCAATTTGAAAATGAAGCCAGCACTGAATGCCACATATCTGCAGATTTCCATCTTCTGAAATATTACAGATAAAACCTTTACTTACGGCCAATAGCATACAGTCAATGACTGTAATTCGAGATGTGTTTTTATTGATGAGGGTCAGCTTAAGGCTAACTGAGGGATGATGGTCACAGTTGGGGCTGAGCCTAGTCTACAGTATATACAGGTTTATGTAATTGCCTGTTCAATTAACTGTAACTTCCAGTCCTAACTTAAATTCAAATTGAAGAAGTAATACGATTTGTTTTCAATCGATAAACTTCTTTCTTATTTATAAATTGAAAAATTACTCTTAACTATAAAATCACATTCGTCCAGGAGTTTTAAGAAAGTATGACCATAGAATGTTTACTTGTGAAAAGCGAACCAAAGATTGAAAATTTTTGATTTTAGCACTTTCCTCCCCCACTTTCGTCTGTCATGTAAGAATTCTGTAGTACATGTTAAGCACTTAATCCAGCAAACAATACTATCATTTCATGTCTTTTACAGTCAAAATATCAGTATTCTAGGTTTTATACGTGGCTGACATTTTACAGTGACTTTCGGTAAGTCGCAATTTCCTAAAATTTCGCCATTTGTAATATTTACTCTGGGTATCTACCTTGAATAGTCCTGCTAGCAGATATAAAGTGCAGAATAAATATACCGGGAAAGCTTCAAAAAACCCCACTATAAACATTATCCTTTTATACAAAATATATCTCTCTTTTAACTCTCATACCAGAGCTGATATTTCAAAGAGACTTCCACCGAGTCTATGGTTTACATCCTCACCGAAATTTGACCTTGGTTATTTTGCTTTTGCTTTTCTCATGCAGTTATCTTGCAGTGTCATGGCTGGGAACTTTTCTTCTAAGATGACGAGGAACAACCAACTAAAGGTGAACAGACACGGACGTCTAATTTTATCTAGCACTGGGTCCAGGTCAAGGCTTAACAATGAGCCGCACTCTAATATATTTTCCTCTCTACGGCCAAGATTTTTATCGGGAAGTACGTCAAAACCAATAACCTGTGTAGGAATATGTTTTACGACGAAGAATTTTTAAAACTCCCAATCAAGCGATAGGGTAATTGAGAATTTATTCGTCAACTGAGAGCTACCTTTTGGAAAGCCGATACTGTTATAGTTCCAGTGGTAGTTAAAATTGTCTTTAGTTGTAGTGTCGTACGTGCAGAGGATACGGGAAGGTATGTTTCTTTCTGGATATTTACATGTTACATTTTACAATTAGTGACATATCCAATCAGAAAACTTTTATGTGAGAACACGACATTTTTCGTACAAACCAATGCTAATGTTCATTTGCTACTTTGCAGTCACATCCCTATTCATATCATTCTGATTACTCATCCGGTTTTATCTGACGAAAAGTTCCGTAAAACGACTGTCAAGGCTTTACATTCTTTCATATTTTATATCAGTGATGATTCAGATTTGAGATATTACTTGCACTTCTCATCAACTTGTTATCAGCTCGTCTCAATACCCTCGTTTGCTGCAAGTCGAATAGTATCCAAGCTTGCGGTTTGTACTGGTAATCACAATTTGCTGCCAAAAATTTGAAGATAAACGGGAGATCATCAGGGTCCACTTGAGGTCAAGATCTATTCTTTGTATCTTAATTCATATTTACCGGCATCCAAACTTGATAAATATAAGCATCACTTGGTTCCAAACAGTCTGAAGATCATAGTGAGGTCATCAGATGTCAGTTGAGGTTAAATGCGCAATTACTCTTTGATTTATTAGGGTCATGTGAAGTCTAACTTGTAATTACTCTAAGAGTTACATGAAACATGTGCCTGAAATTTTGTAGATCAGTGTGAAACCATAAAGGGTCCTTTTAAATCAGAAAAAATGCTATATATCCATGAAAGAATAGATTTAGTCAACGGTTGGTGTCCAAAGTCTATTCTTAGAGGATCATATGTGTACGTTTAACGTTGGGAGCCAGAAATGTTGATGGTAACGGTCGTTTGAAGTTCCAAACTTTTAAAGTCACTCAATGTTCATTCATGTGCAGATGAAAGGAGAGATAACGAATATTTGTCACAATTCTATGCAAATAAGTTTCTCTGTGAAGTAAGAACCTCATTTTGGTGGGTTTTACAGCTTTGAGTTACACAAATACACGCAAAGAGCAAGCATTCATCATTGCCATGATATGTTTCCAATTAAAGTTTTGACTATTCAGAGGTCTTCATCATCCGGACTACACTTGTTGAGATGTTAACATATGGAAAAAGAAATAAGAGAGGGAATACAGTTTCATCTTGATCAATGAGTAAAAATAAAGTCTTCAAAAAACAAAAACATTTTGATGTCCATTTTGTGTCCATTTTGTCATTACTCGAAACTTTGCTTTGTCTCCAGCTCAGTTTTTGACTCTCTTCAGTATTGAAATTCCATTGCTCATGATGCTACAAGTGCACATTTATGTTTTTAGTATTGTCCTTTATCTTTTCCAATCCTTTTTTTTTTAATTCAATCATACCCACTTACATCTGCGGGTTTCATACCTGTCTTACACCAACGAACGAATGTTTTACAATTGTTAAGTGCGATGTGGTAAACTAAGTTGCTGTCATCAATCTTAGACCTTGCTCGGTTAATAACTTCATCTGGATCAAAGAGATCACTATCTACGGTGTACAAACGTCCAACGTAGTGAGAGACTACTTTGTATATAGGTTGTTTAAATGGGAGCCACTCTTCTACAACTCCATTTGCGTATGTAAATCTAATCACTTTTATTTGATCAGTGTACTCATTAGTTTCGACTACAATAGCATGACAACGAGGATGAAGCATCCATCCAGACAATACGATGTGATCTCCTTTTTGCAGGTCGGATACAGATGATACCTCTTCATCTTTATGGTCGCTACTAATATTCAAATGACTCACAGCAGCTCCTATGGTAGATCTGTACATAGTGAAGCTTCTTCGTTAGACAATGAAGGCTAGATTTTCCTGGAAAAAAAAACAAAAAACATACTTCAATACCGCAGGGAAATTATGGTTAAGACCAAGATATTCATTACCATATTAGTAGCTGATGAGACTTTTTCGAGGGCACTAATTACAATGACGTACTTTTTAGACAGCTTATCATTGCTTTGATTCAGCTGTTTGCAAATACAACTGCTAGACATCAGGGGTGTAAAGGTGCGTTCACACCAACACCGAAATCTGTTGCTTTTTTGGGTGTCACGCGGATTTTTTTCCCCAAGAAAAATAGAGGCAATTTTATTTCAATGAAAATTCAGAATATCGCCCCATTCGTTCTGAGATAAAAAATTTCGCCTCCCGCCCGCAAAATACATCAGATTTCGGTTTTGGTGTTGAACGCACCTTAAGAGGCTAGAGGATGTGTGATGGATGGGAAATTTACATGTGAAATAAGAAAGCCTATTAGCAATATCAAAGCGACATGCATAAAAGTATATTTCGTATAATGTAATTTATGTTGGTATGACCACATGCCCATTGATATTCTGTATTCAGTACTAACACCAGGGCCGTAGCCTGGGCGAAATCTCTAGGGGGACAGTTCATGACACCACCTAAGCGGAACACCAAGTGGCAAGCCTATAGATTGTTGACCCCGGGAGGCCCCTTCCTTTTTTACCTAAGCATGAGTGCCATCCTTCCGGAGTTTGCTGAGGGGAGGAGTACATACAAGGCCTGGATTAGGTGTAAAATTGTACTGTCGTTTTTAAAGCCTTAAAGTTTTTGAAAAAATTGTCATTATTAATGTTACTCTTCCTATTTTTTGGCTGGGCGAAAGTTAAGAGCTGTCTTCTAAGAGAAGGGGATGACACTCTTTACACTTTGAGAAATTTTTGTCTTTGTGGATGGCTTGGATGCAAAATAGTGCTATATTTGGTAAATCTTCGTGAAGCGTTGAATTGAAAATTTTCTCAGGAACCCTTATTATTAGTGACTTTGTATTACTATTTTGGTAGTATGTAATTGAAGGGGATGTTGCCTGGACGAGGGATGACAACTCTAGTCTTTGAGAAGTTTTTCTTGTTTTAAGTTTTCCTAGATCTAAAATGGTGTTACCTTTGGACTGATAACTTGATCTAAAATTTTAATTATATACTGAATCTTTCAGGTGTGGCATGGCATCCCTACAAGGCTGATATCCGATGCGGGATTCTCCCTAGCCCTCTTAGTACGCCACAGGGGAAGTCATCATCGGTTGGTGCGTAGTCGTGGCCTAGAACTCCAAGAAAATGTTTGGTCGAAATGTCTCCCAGATGGAAGGAAATGACACATTTTTTACCTTAAAAGTTGCATAAAAATTCTTTACTTTTATATTTATGCTTTACAAACAAGTCTAGATTTTAAGAAGAAAAGTAATATTTGCTTTAAAGGGAAAGTGCAGCCCCCCCCCCCCCAATTTGAATGAGAGTTCCCGGGTATCCTATTTTATGATTGGCTTTTGAGGATCATGTTACAATATGTTTCTCCCTGAGTTGAGAAATTCACGTATAGAATGACTCCTTGGATTATATTGAATATGCAATATTTATGCCCACTGCAAACATATCGAGAAAGATAGGCTACTTGAAATGCAAGACATTTGTGAGATTAGGCTATTGTTTCAAAACAAGTTTGCGGCGACTACTAATGCCCTTCAAATTTAAAGTTTCTTTACCAGTTCACTGAGCTTGGGTAATATATAAAGGTACGATAATCATAGGCAGTGCCGGACTTTAGGGCATCTACATTTAGAGCCCCCACTTTTGGTTGTCCAAAAAATCAGTTAAAAGATTCCTTATCGTCCGTCCGTCGATGGTCAACACGTAAAATACGGACCTTTGTTCAGAACTCAACACTGAACAAAAGTTGTCTTTCCATTAATATATAAGGATGCATGATCTTTATTCTACGGCATTTGCGTAACTTGTCAAACACTTCACACCACAAGCCCCATGAATTCAGTGTTAATAAATGTAAATTCTGTCGGTTTTGCACAAGACAAACCACTGGCATCCAAATATTTGGATGACGTTCTAGCTATCAACCAGGGGCGACGCCACCGGGGGGAAGGGGGTGACCGCCCCTATAATTTGCAAAAAAGGGGAAAAGAGAAGGAAAAGAAGAGGGGAAAAGAAGAGAAGGAGAAAACGAAAGAGAAGGAAGGAGGAAGCGAAAGAGAAAGAAGAAGAAGAGAAGAGGATGGGTGGGTTGGGCCTAGCCTATATCTGATCCACACAATTAGTTCGGAGCTTACAGGAAGCCCTATTCCCATGTTTGCAACCTTTAGATACCCTTTTATAATGCACAAATGAAGCAAGGAAAATTTTCGTAATATTCAAGAATGTTTCTGTGGACTCCACGCACGCATCTTTGGGTAAAAACTTTCCCCGAATAGAAGGCCGAATAGAAGGTTGTAAAGTACCCAAAAGGGGGGCTTCAGGAGGTTTGTTGACAACATACCCTTCTCTTACAACAAAGGCTTCTGTCCTCTTCACCCAACCAAAAATTAGAATTCACTAAATTATGAACATTTTCCAGGATATGAACAGTTCCAAAAATATCTCAAAGACAGCACAATTTTGCATCTAGGCAACCTCAAATTACCAAAAAATTTCTCAAAGGGGAACCCCAGGGAGGGGGAACCGCTCCCCTTAAACCCCTCCCCCAGCACGGCCCCCTTTCACCCGACCAAAAATTAGAATTCTCTAAATTATGAACATTTTCCAGCCATATATGATCAGTCCAAAAATACACCAAAGATAGCACCATTTAGCATCTAAGCGACCTTAAATTCCCAAAAATTTCTCAAAGAGGAGGGTGCCACCCCTCCCCTTAGACCCCTCCCGGACAGTGATCAATCATCCCATGCTTTTCCCCGCTATCAAAATACCCTGGCGCCGCCCCTGCTATCAACCACCGATCATGTGATCCATATCCACTTCACTGTGACCAACCGAGGAAGTCTCCAGCTCGTGAACCCTGTTTCCATAATCATCAAACAATAGGTAAATATGCATAGCCCATTTAAATTTTTAGTTAAAATTTAAAGTCACCATTCAATACGAGGAATTAAAATGACATGAACTGTGCTCATTGTGCAAATCGAATTCCAAGAGAGCATTTACACTAGGCCTAGTTAACATAATTTCATCCGGTGTGTTAGTGTGATTAATTATGTAGTAGGCTACTGGCAGTAAATTACAACAGACAATTCATTAATTTGGGGGTCGTATCTATACCTTGGGACTTCCAGGATTACCGACTCTACTTTCGGTAAAATAGTGGCGCTATGTAGACCTAACACTCTTGTCGGTGTCTTTAATGGACGCTGTTCGGCTAGAAACGAGCGCTAACGTTGACACTGACTAACTAGAAAATGTGGTTACGAAAATCGTAACCACTTACTGTCCATGATTGTTTCGGTGCTGGTATTTTGAAACGTCCTCAGTGGTTATGCTAGCTCAGTAGTGTAGCCAGGATTTTGTCATGGGGAGGGTTTTGGAGTACGATATGAGGGAAAGGTCTAAGGGGAGGGAGAAAAACGGCTATTTTAGGTCTCCAGATGCAAAATGGTGCAATGTTTGTGCCTTAAATGTAATAAGGTTTATAGTGATCATGGGTTTTTGCAATTATATTTTTCAAGGTTGGGTCATAGCGGGTTTCAACCCCCAAAACCCTCCCCGTGGCTACGCCACTGTGCTAGCTTTAGAATATCGCTCTTTCAATTTTCAGTGTTGGCACAGTGAAGATGTGAGAAGGATCGACCAAATCCGTCAGACAATAGGCCTATATGTACTTGAAGATAATTAAATCCTCTTCATGCACAGAAATTTGAGTGACAGATCACTTTGCTTTTACTGTTTGACTTGGCGAGAAGCACAAATTTTGGGCTTTGCATATGCAGGAAATGGTAGGCCTACTCTCAAGGTCTTGTGGGAAGTATTCAAAAATATTTCATGTCTAAACAAATCAGCCTATAGCTGTACTTCTCCGCAGATATCATCACAATGGACTTACAGTACGCTGCAAGCTTCATTCCTTGTTTCAAAATGCTTCAAGAAAGAAATCTCACCTTTCGTGATTGACCTTGCCTACATACTCTAAGCAATCGACCAATCAGCAAACGCGACAGCACTTTTAGCCGTACAGTGTGTGTGTCAATGGCAGCTCCCTGGTTTTACGACATAAGAAGCATGCGTAGGCCTACTGTGTGCGAAATACGACAGTACGACCATGTGCCACAATATACTGTAGGCCTACTACTGTTTAGGTAGTTTGACTTACTCAAGCCATTCTTAACAAAACAATAAAATACAAAACTGCTAAAATAAAAACCAATCATGCTCAGCCCCATTCCAACCAAAAGTGACCAAGAAGTTTCGTTCCCATCTACATGATTGGCTCTACATAATGAGCTCAATCGTAGAACAAAGCACTCAATGAGAATCAAGAAACATTGAACGAAAGAACTGCTTCTCGAAAATGAGAAGCGTGCCTAAGGTACTGTCCATGACGTCATGGACAGTACAATTAATTGGATGAGACTGTGTACGTGTTTATATGCGTGTTTGTGTAAATAAATTATCTGAGAATTATCATAGACCGATTCGGTATGACGTCACGCCAGGGCGTTGCCGTGGCGATGAACTCTGCTTGGTGAAAACAACAACGTCGCGAAACTAGTACTGCTGTACCTGGCCTGTAAGTGTATATGTAGTCAACAGTACGACTTCCAGAGCCGAACGTATAGAAACGTCAGGACATATATCGTTAAAATTTGGAGGTTTAATCTGTTTTAATTACTAGAATGTCTTACCAATACTTCGAACTGCTGGAGGCTGAGGCGAAAACCAGATACAGAGATAAGTTAGAAGCTATTCAATTGAAAGACTGCCCATATCAGCTGCCTGCAGATGTCTGGGTAGATGACCCTAGCTGGGTCAGATCCAAAACCTGTCAACCCAAACTCCAAAAATTACTTTATATATAGTGGGAAAAGTTTTTGTGTGGTGGAGTAGGATACAGATTGAAGTTTGTGGGACCATATTTTTTTTAGCGAAATTGTTCCAAGTTTCCAAGATATACGCTCCGAAAATTCAAAATGGCGTCATCGAGAGCGACGGGACGGAATTTGCTCAGGTTTGATCCTATTAAAAATAAATAACTTTATAGTGAGATTTTCTTGGGCATTCTATTTATCATGTAGAAAGGTTCTTCCATCAATATCAAGTTTTTTTCAAATCCCCAATGAGTTGGTGGTGGACCCTTTTTAATTGGCCCAATTCCGTCCCGTCGCATTTTGACATGATTTTTTTCTATTTTACGTATGATACCGTCAATGAATCCACACAGGACTTTGTGAACTATCAATGATTCAGGTCCTTAGGATCACCAACTAGTATGTTTTGATATAGATTATCTCATAATGTTAGTATGTCTATTTGAAATTTTCATGACGGGACGGAAATTTTGTGCGACGGGACGGAAAATGGTGCGACGGGACGGAAAATTTGCATCTAGGGGTGTTTCTTATCACTGCCTAAATTGCCTTCTGTTTAATTAAACCTAGCATAAATGTTCTCTGTGATGTACCATGAAAGTTATGTGAATGTAAATTGACCATTTTAACTTGCAGTTGCTTAAATATTGAACTACATAATAGAATTTGCACTGTTTTCTACTTACTATATAATGATAATACAGTAATTGCACATTAAAATACACATAACAGTTAGCTAACACTAACATGCACCAAAATTGTTTCCAAATCATTCTCAGTTGAAATCATAAGTCAATTTTATCAACTATGATGCTTTGCAAAATTGAACACATGTAGCATCTAGTCACACCTTTTGTAAAGGCATTTAGGCCATGTTCAACTACATTACAACTCAACATAGTGTCATCATCAGTCAACATAGCATTATTCAGTAATTATATGTAATTATATGTGGGTATATGTGGTTAAAAGCAGTTCTTGCATTTAATTACTAGGCCCTACAGAGGGACTTCAAATGATGTCAAGTGTGTGGGATTTCCAGGCACTGAAGGGCAAAACAAAAACGCAGTAAGCGTATTTACAGCACAAGCGCACAGCATAACCATAGATATTTTTGTGACACAATGGAAGCTTGCCCTTCAAAACCAAAGAAATGCGGGATCCTGCCCTTCAAACACAAAGAGATGTGCAATCAACTGACATCAGTCAAACCCCTCTACAGCCCTTTTTTCTGCAGTTTTTTATCGAGATAATTGAATCACAAACACGACAGGAAACAAAACTCAGGTAACACGATAGATGCACTAAATTTTGTGGTGTGGTGAGACACACAACTAACCCCACCCTATTCACTTGCTATAGGAAAGATATAATTTTAAAGCAAAACAACAAACATCAAAAACAACCAGAGAGCCAATAGGCTTTGGTTTCCTTGCCTCTAGAATACAGTTTTAATTGGTAGAGTCATTATGGAGTTGATTACTGTTGACATTATGGGCAGAATGAAAGATCCATGGAGAGTTTGATATCATAAAAGCAATTAAGTGTCAGATTTACCAAGGTTACCAAGTTCTCAAGTGACTTATCTTTACAGCATAATGACATATTGACCTCTGGTGACTCAGCTGACCTTTGACCTCCATTATAAACATTACAGATCATCCACACAACATGGATCATTCTCGTGCTAAGTATAAGATACTTCACTGTAAGCCCTGTTGAGATACTGTGTTTAGCCCTTTTCAAGTTTTTCTCCACCACAAACCCAGAATACAAAAATGCAGTTTTGTGTTCACATTTGACCTCGAAAATTCTTGATAAATTTTGCTTTTTGACCTCTGGTGACCCCACATGACCTTTGACCTCCACCATTAACAATAGAATGGGGTTCTTCCAATCACCATAATGCATCTACATACTAAGTATGAAATTTATCCAAGGTTCCCACCTTGCGGTATCATGTTTACAAGGTTTTCAGAGTTTGACCTCTGGTGACCCCAGATGGCCTTTGACCTCCACCAGAAACAATAGGGTTCTTTCTCTCAATATGGGTCATCTATGTACCAAGTTTGAGAACTATCGGAGTTTCCCTTCTTGAGATACCATGTTATAACGAGCTAAGTGTCACAAAATCCCCCAAACTATCATGCACACACGCATACATACAGTACATACAGTATACTGTATATACACGAACATGCCTGCATGAATGCATAGATTCCTTGACCTCATGGAAAGGATTCTAAAATCAGAATAATGGTGATGCTACTCTCCTTTTAAGGTATCTAGAAAAAACTTAATTTCAGACAAAGAAGTTTGAACACTACACAGTAATATATTGACAAATTTCCGTCCCGTCGCGTTTCCGTCCCGTCGCGTGTTCATTTTTTTTAATGTAGTATTTTATAATTAAAACAAATACCAAATTGAGATAACTCAATGTTGTAGTTAGTAGGTTAGTTGTACTTTGTGTTAATATTGAAAGTTGTATTTAACTCTAATTAGATTTGATAAAAATCAGTACTTTGTCTAAAGTGTGAATGCGTCATCATTTTATCATTCCGTCCCGTCGAGTTTTTAAGTTTCGTTCCCATGGCAACATGTAAATGAGAATTGAAGTTTTCTTTGCTGCTAACTATTGAGTGTGACCTACTTGTATATAAGACAAAGAACTGTAGTATTATGTGTAAACCTTAGGAAAATATTGAAGTAAGAACTATCAGCTTCCGTCCCGTCACGCCCCAGGTAGTTTTGGATCTGACCCAGCTTATGGCCAGACATTGAGTACCCTGATATATATGACTACTTGATAAATACGCCAGGTGAGTGAAACTGCTAGTTTTGGTGTATATCGAGGTTTAAAAAGAGTTTATAGGGAAAAAATAAGATATAAGACATTGTGACCCTCAATATCTTGGGAATGCCTGGCTTGTTCATAAATAGACAAGGCTACTAGGTTAACTAGCCAGGCCCTTAGTATGCTACCAACATTTATAGTTACACAGTAGGCCTAGCATGATCCTAGCCAGCTAGCACACCCAGTATCAGGCCTCAGGTAATAAACAAATGATTGCAGTATCTAGACTGTAAGTTTAGAACTGACCCACAATTGCATGAGATCTTCACTTCAGTATGCATAACAGGTTCTGTCTACATAACAGTAACCAACCTCAAAGCTACAGAAATAAATGAGCCAAATTTGAGCTTTGTCTTGAAATTGATGTATTTTTCTGTCCATTTGTCCATATGTTAATGAACTTAAAAAAATGAGCTTTTGAAGCCTAAATCATCTAGTACATGTACAGCTGGTATATTTTTTTCAATAGGTGTGTACACAAAAGAAGCTGTGAAGTCACGAAAAGGTCTGGAAGCATACAACCAATTTCAATCTGTCTGGGTTGGCAAAATCCTCATTTACAAGAGAGAGAGGAGTAATATTTTACTACTTAGAGCACCTGTGATGCATTCTCAGGGGCTTAATGAGGAACCCTTACAACCATCGATTGCTGCAAATGTTGATGGTTCAATTATATGTGGTCACTATAACTTTATGGCTGGGTATGTACTGTTAATGCCCTCTTATCATTCCTCTTCTTAAAAGGTAGAAGAGGCATGTATACCTGATATATTAGACAGTAAAGACTAAAGAGAATAAACTTACAAACTATTTGAAGTTAGGTGACAGTGATATAAACCATATCACTTTCACAGATCTTGTCATCTAATCATTCAATGGATTATTGGCCATTCTTAGAACAGATTTAAAAGGGTGGGGGACTCATGGGGTGGGGGGTGAAGTCACCTAGTATGTTCAACTCTTCAGTGGATTTGGCGGTTGACACATATATTCATTATTTAAACATTCACTTGCAACTTCCTGCTTTTAAGTAATTTACAAGATGCTTTATGTTTTCTCTGCAGGCTAGCAGAATCTTGTTCACACATTGGGGCTGTGCTTTTTAAAATTGAAGCAGCTGTTCGCCTAGGCTATACAAAGGTTGCATGCACTAATATGCCATGTAAGTGGAACAATGATTTTAAGAAAAAAATTGATGGCACTGAGGTGTCCAAAATAAAATTCTACAAAAAAGATGTTGCAAAGACTCCAGTCAATCATTCATTTGAAGAAGCATCAGAAAGTGAGAAAGGTATGGTTTTGAACGGTCTGAAAGAGCTCCCTCCAATGGATCAACCTGTAGGGCTTAGCTTATTTTATGAATACTCTGATAATTTTCACCACAAAGTAACTGTAACTGCAAAGCCCAAGATTCCAAAGTCATTGAGAGGTTACTTTTGCCCCAACTTGTCTCCTCAACAACTCGATGAAAAGGTTGCTGAATTATATTCCATAAGCATATCAAGTGATGACAGGATCTTCATTGAACATGCCACTAGGTTACAGAGTAACTCACTAACCTGGAAGGAAATGAGAATTGGTCGCATAACAGCATCAGTGGCACATGATGTTTTGCACTGCAAGAAGGAATCCCCACAGCCATCAGTAGTACTGAAAATATCAATGCCATCTATCTCACCTGAAGTTCCAGCTATAGTTTGGGGGAGGGAACATGAATTTGAAGCTTTGGAAAGTTACAAAACAATTCTTCAGAAGTCACATGAGGAAATCGAGTTAGAAAGGTCTGGTCTCAGATTAGGTGAAAAACATCATTTCCTTGGTGCCTCAGCTGATGGAGTTGATTCTTGTAAGTGTCATAATACCTTCTTAATTGAGGTCAAATTTCCTTACAAGCACCGGGACAAGAAGACAATTGAGGAATGTTTAGGAGATAAGGACTTCTGCATCAACAAGGACATGAAGCTAAAAGAGCACCATAGGTATATGACACAGATTCAGATGCAAATGTATGTTTACAAAGTTCAAGTTTGTCATTTCGTTATCTGGACGCCACAGTTTTGCAAGGCATTTGTAGTTGGGTATAATGATGAGTTTGAAAAAAGTGTTGATGAACTTGTGAGTTTTCATAAAAATTTCATTGGACCAGAACTGATTACAAGAAAGATAGAAAACTCTCAGGCACATCCAAGTCACAATGAAAGTACACATACATTTGCTTCAACATCACCTTTGTATTGTTACTGCCAGCTTCCATACCCAGTGAGGCTGCAGGTGATATGGTTGGATGTGATAACCCCAACTGTAAATATAAATGGGTTCATTTTGCTTGCGCAAAAATTAAACAAGCCCCAGCTGGAAGATGGTATTGTAAACAATGCAGAAAGAGAAAATACAAGGAAAATTAGATGTAAAATTAGAACTGTGATTCTTCCTAATTATATGCAATATTATGTTGATTCTTTCTGATTATTCCTGAAAATGTGTGATTTCTTCTTTACCTGAAAATATAATTTGTTATGAATTATAATGTTGCTCAAATTTCTGAGGTTTCATTTTCTTTGTAAACAATACTGGGTGCTAAATTGATCAGTGCTGCACATACTGTTACCAGTTTGTCAATGTCAGCGGTTTCGCCTAGAACTTCATTTGTCAGGGATTTAACTAGAGTGATTGGAAGTGGGCCTTGAAGAATGGAGTATCTGTTCTTTATTAAGCCAATCACCCTTTCGACATGTATGCGGATATTTGCAACTTTACGCGTTGTTTCCACTTCTTTGGCTGTCAACTTTTTTCGACCCTTAGTAAACGCAGGTATTAGCAACTCAGCCCCACATAAGGCTGCAAAGTCATCTGTAAGAGTAAAACCCCGGTCTGCCAGGATTTGATCTCCTGGCTCATGATACTTGTTACTGATAAATCCTGAGCCACGCACAATTTGGATAGCAGTAGCTCTACCTCCCCAGGCATCTGACAGGAAGGTGACTGCACCAAGAGGACTGCAGCTGATGAGATATTTTACAGTGCTGTGTTTCTTGTAGTTTGAGTACACTTGTGCTCTTGCCTTCAGGTTAGCTGGTCTGTCTATGAATATTTCAAAACAGTCAATTATAGAAGTCAGCCTGAGAAAGCTCTGCTTGAATACAGGTGGGATGGTCCTTCTAATATTATTTCTGTCTGGCCATTTAACAAAGAATTTCAGCTTGGCATACATCAAACATATGATCCTCCAAAATGTAGAGTTGAGTGCACTTTGTGATATGCCAATTTGCAAGGCCAGGTATTCAAAGGGTAAACGTAATCTAAGTCTGACAAGAACCATTAAAATCTGATTTTTGAGGGGCAGGTTTCTTCTTGGATTCACCATATATGGCATCAGAAGATTGCACACTGCTTCAAAGACTTTGAAGCAAACACCAGTCAAGTATTTAGATGCATCATCACTTGTCTGTATAACTGCAGGATCATATTTTGATATTAGTGCCTGAAAGCAAGAAATAATGTCAGAAAGAGCATTCCATTATTTTTAATGTTCAGTTTGGAAAAGAGTAAGGTGGGGTAATTAATACATGCTTTGGTGTTTCATTTATTCAATTAGGTAATACTTTGTCATCTGCACAAACCAACATTACTTGCAAATTTTATTTGAAATGAAAGCATTGTAAAGGCCAGACTTTACCTGTTTTGTCAGTAAAGCATTTTTCTCTTTTTGCAAAAAGTCTACTTCCTTTAAAAGTTGTGCCACTGACTCACTGTGCATGATGATGATGACAATGACACTGATGACCACGATGAGATGGTGGTAAAGATGGTAATGATGAGGACAATGACGTTGTTTTGTGTTGCACACACAATATACAGCTAGAGAAAGAGAGAGAGAGAGAGAGAGAGAGAGAGAGAGAGAGAGAGAGAGAGAGAGAGAGAGAGAGAAGCCTGTGGGTGGCAAAGGGTATGAAGGGGGGACAGAGGTAGCTTCCAGGGGGCCAGGGAATTATTTTTTGGGGAAAAATGATAAGTTGTATTGAGACAATTTGTAATTTAATGGGGGCATTTTTTCTCCACGGGATAATGTGCTGCCTCCCTTATCTATTCAGGCCTGGAGGAGGGGGGTCGGGGAGGGATATTAAGATGAAGCAAGATAATGGCCCTTTTGAGCTCAAAAAATTCTCTAGAGGGAGAGAATTATCTTATAGGTACCCACTGCCTCCCCCGATCTCCTCCACACATGTTAATACAGACCAGGAGCTGGGAGGGGTCATATCATCATGCATGGTCTCCCTAGTCCCTGACCTCGAGTAGCCTATGCATGCGAGAGAATGTGTCATGCAATAATACTCTGCTATATATCTCAGTCATTCCCACAGTTACCTTCAATGAAATGATCTGAGCAGACATAGACATTTCTTCCCCCGGTGACCATTCACTTCCGTCCGCATTGACACGCTTCATGGCCTGCACCCAACGCCTCCATTTTTCAGGTTTCTTTTCACGATCTGGAAATATGTGAAAGGTTTAACCCTTTTTCCCCATGAAAGTGTGGTTTGTGCAACCTACAGCGACACAACTGCGTGGCATTTTTGTCAATTCAGGCGATTTCAAACGAAAATATGCAGTGCTCTACCCACTTGCTAACAAGCTTTCTGCAGTAGCCTAGTCGGCAACCACGGTTTGTTTTCACCAAGTTCATGTTGCTATGGGCGGTTGCTACGCTGTGCCGAATCGGTCTATAGGTCTAGTAGAATGCATTGTGTCCCGCTCTAGGCGTAGGCAGGGACGTTCACATGAACTGTCTACAATGCAAGTTCATCCGATTTAGATGCTAGGCTACTCTGCTGTACAGAAACACAAGCCCACGAGGATGGAACCCTCAGCAGATTCCCGTGTTGTGTACGTCTCTTCACTGGTAAGCAATAAGTGTAGTGTGCTAAATGCGATGCCCAGTACCATGACATCGTGCATGCTCACTGCTTAGGACTTACAAGCTGGTCGATGTCACAGCTCAACTATACGCAAGGCATGCCACTGTAATGTTATGCTGTGCTGCTACGTAACATTGCATGGACAAACAGTCGAGCCACGAACACAAACTTATTTTTCACGGTGCATACTGCAAGGTTTTGGGACACTACTTAAGTGTAATTGGACGGCTATGTGCAGGGAATTTTCCCGTGATTTTGACATTGTTTGACTCACGCACCTGGCAATATTTTTTAACGACGGACAAACACCCACTTTTCCGTTTTTCTGGTGCAGTTGCGACGGTCTCTGGCGCTTTTGCGTCAGAGCGCCAGTCTATTGTCGAGCCCTGTCAGAACAAGAAGATTGTCATAACCCGCATAGTGAGTGTCATGCTACTGCAACGCCGGTGTTATTGTACTTTTGTTTGTAGTTGTTCGCTTTTCCCATTCTTGCACCCGACGCCTACCGTCACGCACGTGAATCCTTCAGGATGGGGACGCTAGACTACTAACCGAAAAATGGAATTGGAGAAAATGGAGCAATAGACGGGGGGGGGGGGCTGGTGTTTAGGAAACGTTATCTTCTTCCTTCAGTTTTCGACGATCACACTGACCCTGTTCACATCAGGTCAAGGTGGAAGGCTAATGCCTTCCAATAGTTAGGCATATCGAAGAAACATTCTTCCTGATCCACATGGGTTTTTTGCTTTTTCTTCGTATAGTCGCCATTTTAAGAAAAAAGAAATTCACTCAATCGTATATAACTCTTGACAAAGAATCCCCGTTCTATTTCATCGAAGGATTATTCTTGACCGGCTACTACACTCTTTCATGAGTCATGGACCAAGATCGCCATAAATCCAGAGCTCCAAGACAGTATCTGAGTGGAGCTTAGAAGAGAAAACGATCAGAAACAAGAAAGAACGACAAGAAGCAACTACAAAAAACATGAAGAAACTCTTGGAATACTTCAGAACAGGTCCAACCCTTGAAAGCACCCGAGAATAAAACGGATTCGGTTCCATGTATGTCTAGTGCATCATGTACTGGTGTATCGAAAAGTCACGAATCTCCTAGTTCAATGACCGTCGATCTAGACACTCCCGACACTGAACAAGAACCTAAGTTTTATTAGCGATATTGGGCTTTGGCCTCATTTCATCACAAAAGATATCAGGACCGGATCCAAAGGGGGCGTTGGGGTGTACGCCCCCTTTTTTGCAAAGCAATGTTTTTAAGGTAGGCCTATTTTACTCCAATCCTGCAAAACGTAATAGCAAGGCCAAATATTTATTCTCAGATGCCAGAAAAATGCGTCTTAAATACCCAATTATGTAAAATTTACAGATTCCGTATCCACCTCCCCCCCCCCCCCCACCACCATACAAAGATGGGAATCAAGGCTCTGAAGCAAATTTACGTTGGCTAGCCTCAGTTCGCCTGTATTCGCCATTTTGCTTCCATAAGCAGATTTTCATTGAGGAAAATCGTCAAGTTAGATTTGGTACACATTGAAAATCATATGAATGTGAGATACTTCAATATTTTCACTGTAGACATTATTTCTAAGATCAATGATACAGAGATTCCTGCAAAACAACTAAGGTTGTAGAAAGTACCAAAGATTTGAATCATATATCCGGGCACCGTCATACGCTATGTAAAGGAGAGGACAGTTGATTGGACACCTCCATATTTCAAACATGTTGAATGCCAAATTTATGAAGGTTGGCATGGGATAAACTATTCACTCATATTTCTATTTCATTATATAGAGATGTGAATCTGTCTCTCACTTCAAAAGCACCAAAGAAAGTTTTTATGTCAGATTCATATACTGTCACAGACAACCAGTCATTTATCAAAAAAAAATTTTGACAGTCACACTAAGTTAACAGTTGTGTGTATGAGATAGAGTTCGCATAGGAAGATTTTTCTTTGATTGCTCTGGGTTGCAATTGCTAAAATTGTATCATTTATCATTTTGCACACTTACTTTGAGCCTCATATTCCTAAAAAATAAAAAAATAAAAACACCCTTACATATGTCAATGAAAAATAAAAAAACATGCTAATGAAATGTATGTGCTACGAAACAAACTCCCAAGCTTACCAAAGAGTGTTTTGCAATTTTTAATTCCTTGTGAAATGTGCCTGTGTTCCCTGATTGTGAACAGCCCTTTGTATGGTTATGAAATCAGCAAATAACTTGGGTTGGCGCTAGCTCAGACATTCTAAGAGGGAAAATCCTTCCTTAACTCCATAAAAAGAGGGATGAGTTGATTGATTTATGTGGAATAGATGGATAGCAAATTTCCGGGAGGGATTTTTTCACTCTTGACAATTTAACCCCAAATCATCATTCTGGCATTTCTTGGTTCACTTGCAGGTTTCTAAGAAGTGTGACTGTAAGGAAACTTTCAGATCATGACCACAATGCCACTGCACTGAGGTCACGGCTGCTTGCAGAGAATCCTGCATCCTGCAGGCACGTAGCCACGGGGTAGCAAAGGGGGCACGTGCCCCCCCCCCCCAAAAAAAATTTCAAAGTTCTTGCACTATAAAGGAGGAAAAATTAATTACGAGACCAGCCTTTTTGGAATACAAATATAGGAAGAAAATATGGAAAATCTTGCACGATTTTGCATCCAGAATCCTTGAAATAGGCAAAAATTTTCAAAGGGGAGGGGGACACCCCTCCCCTTACACCCTACCCAGGCCGACGAAACTCCAACATCGATGTACCCTCTAATTGGTTATTCTGGCTATGGGTCTGCCATGCTTCTCAGCTTCACTGCATGATAGTGCCGGTTTGTTACATTGTTACAAGGGTTCATGATGCATGACATAAACTCTCAGGAAATAAACGAGAAGATAGTTTACATATAGTCCAGTAAAAATATGGATGAACCTAGAACAAATTGCAACAGAAGGTTTTGTGGGTTTGGATGATTATTATGACCCCACTGAATATTATATCCAAAATCCGACAAAATCTGACACCAGGAAATGGGTTAATTTGCATAAATTCAAAATGGCCGCCTTTGAAAACTTTAACGCCTAATATATCAAAAATGGTTGCTTTTGTACCCCCCAAAATGTATTATAAGTGTATAGAAATATGGTATCAATGAATCAAATAACCTATTTAAAAGTATTCTAGGACGTACCTATGACGTCACAGGGCTGATAGGACTTTACCATTAAGTCAATGGGTTTAAAGTGGCGTCGTAATTGAATAAAATGAGTTTGCTAGGAATTTCCGCCATCTTGGTTGACCTGGAACCAATAAAACGTATCCAGAAAAATACATTCTGAATTTTTAGTAAAGATTATGGACAGTCTTTCGATTTAAAAATGTAACAAATATTTTTTAGGATTATTTTCTCTTGTTATTATAAAATATAATAGTTATATCACTGGCCGCCATTTTGCTTCTTACGCCATCTTGATTAACCTAAATTCCGACAAAATGTTTTGAAAAACTCGTTTGGATTATTTGGCACAAAATATGGCCAAATATAAAGAGCAACTGATCATAAATATATCATTTAAGGGTTATTTTCCGTTGTATTATAATATATTGAAATTTTAACATTAGCGGCCATTTTGCTATATCCGCCATCTTAGTTGACCCAGATCCTAAATGAAATGTCCAGAAAAATGCCTTTCGAATGTTTACAATAGAAAATAGACACATATTAGGTTTACCTATGTCAAAAGTATTTTTAATCATTATTTTTCCTATTATTGTGATATAATACATAATTATTGCACTGGCTGCCATTTTGCTTTTTCCGCCATCTTGAATGACCTGAATTCCAAAAAAAATATTTTGAAATATAATTTTGGATTATTTGTAATAAAATCTGGACGGATACCAAGTGCAACTGTGTCAAAAGTATTTTTAATGATTATTACTCATATTATTTTAATACATTATGATCATTCTGTTGGCGGCCGTTTTGTTGTTCCCGCCATCTTGGTTAGTATGGGGTCCTGCATAAAATATAAAAAATCATGCTTTGAAATTTATGTACAATCTGCTATAAAGATATATGGGGTTTTCTATCGAAATATACTTTTAATGATTATTATCTATTTTTATGCTACATTTTGATTATATCATTAGCAGCCATTTTGCTTTTCCGCCATCTTAGTTGACCTGAATTCCAACAAAAATATTGTAAAACATAATTTTCAATTATTTGGCGTGTACCATGGCCATATTTTAGGAGTCAGTATCTCCAACATATTTTTCATAAATATTTTTCTCATTATTTCAATAAGGTCTTTGTTAAGAACAACGAAAGCGTACCGAACTTGTTTGGATAATGAAGCTTAAATCACACGTCACCGGACTTAACAAAGACCTTGGTCTTCTAAATCAGTACACGTTCCAGCAAACAATTTAATCCCTTCTTTTGTTTGTTATTACATGCAGCTTCTTGTGCAACTATTGTACTCATTTTGCCTTAAAATCTCGCTGACGAAGGTCCCAGGGGAAGGAAAATTTCGAAATACATTTTGCATCGTTTGCACTCCTAAAATCAACCAGTTATGCTCATTGTTGCATCCCTTTCTTTATTATATATATATATATACATATATTTATATATATATATACATATATATATATATATATGAACGCTGTATTAAATAGTCGCATTCATATAAAGTCGCTAAGTCACTCTACCTACTATATATATATATATATATATATATATATATATTTTGCTAATTTGGGATTAGGGGGAAATATTGTATGAAAAAACGTGCCTAAAAGGGGAAATCGTCTAAAAGGGGAAAAAATCAGGTCGACTTTGCGAAATCACACGCTTTTTATATAGGAATACGTAAACGGATGGTAACGTCCGTTTCACAACATGATTTACATGCTATTACTTCAATGTTGACCAAGTTACGTACCCGTATCTTTTAACACGTACGGATGGTGGGCCATTGAAAAAGCGTTGTTGTATATCTGGTTTCCAAAAGGGGAAATATTTTTTAATGTATTTTATTGTTTTTTTCTTCGCCTTAACGAAACCGCGATATATCGATTTCCCCGTACAGTAGGAATTAGCGTTATCTATATATATATATATATATATATATATATATATATATATATATATATATATATATATATATATATATATATATATATATAGCACAGTTAGTTTGGAACTTGTATCTCTATTTTGATTTACTTATGCCTTTTCTATGAAGTTTACCATGTTCGGCTTCCATTTTGGCAGCCACTTTGAAAAATCAAAATTCCCCATCCTGCACGGGCGGCATCTTTTTTATGGTAAATCTAGACACCTTTAACTACTCAAATCAGTTGAAAACATATTCAGTACAATTTTTTTGCAGATGAATCAGATTTTTGGGTTACTAATACCAGGAATGAAGATATATAAAAATTTCATGACATATAAGTCGTCATTCCAACCTTATATGACGCCATATGACATCATAATACATTTTGAATGAAGCTGATATCTTTGACTTCATACATCTAGCATCTACTCACAATAAATTTATGGGGTTTAATAACATTTTCTTCAAGTATGTCGCCATTTGAATTGCAGTGACGTAATATAACCTCATATTGGCCTTATGGCGTCATAAATACGTCATGGAGCATTTTTAACGAGGTAATGTGATTCGTAAGTATCACTTTTCTATACACTCAGAATACATTTGGAGGTATAAAAGCAACCGTTTTTGATATGTGGGGCCTTAAAGTTGTTCACGGAGGCCATTTTGAATTTATGCAAATTAGCCTATATCCTAGTGTCAGATTTTGTCGGATTTTGCGTATAATGTTCAGTGGGGCCAATCTAATAATTCGAAGCCAAAAAAACTTTCTGTTGCAATTTGTTCTAGGTTCGCCTAATTTTGGCTTATTTTTCCTGGACTAATAGTCTCAAGTTGCCTCAACTCCTTTATTGCTTTCAAATTCTTCAACTCAACTTTCTTCTCTCCAGTTCCCTCTTTCATTTGAGAAACTTTTTTCATGCAATAATTCAGCAACCATTCCACAGAAAGTAGCATATGGGTATACAACGTGAAGAGAGAATGACCAAATTTCAATTTTTTTCACTTTATTTCAAATTTCGAATGTTTGTTCAATAACTTTGTTGCCGAATAAAAACATCGGCTAAACATGCTCATCAAAAATGAAAAATCTTGTACGAAAATTTAAAAATTTGTCTTCGAATGATGCTAAATGTTACACCAGATTGCATCTGATGATACATAATTATTCAAAAATTTCTCAAAGAGGAGGGGACACCCCCTCCCCTTACACCCATCCCCCAGGACGGCGATCAGTGAAGCCTACGCCCCCTATTTTCAAAATCCTGGATCCGCCCCTTGATATGATAGACTACTGGGCCTTTCCGTTTGATGACGTAGCTGAGTTGCAGAAATACGCTAGCCCTTTCGATGCATGCGACAGAGAAGGGACGGAAAGGGGGAGAATGATCCGCTCGCGCTCCTGCACAAACGGTCTTTTCTTCTGGAAAATTCACAACGGTGAGATGGTCAAACGGTCGTGGATGTGCTATTCCCCTACAACCGGTCAACTCTACTGTCTACTGTGTAACAAGTGCTCCTCTGGACACTACCAAAACATCGTCACCTTCTTCCAGAGGGCACTATCTTTGGGACGCATCGACCAGGAGACCGTCCCACAACATGCAGAACATTACAGTAACTGGCGAGAAGTGTTGGAGAGAAGTATTGATGTGATAACATTTCTCGCGGAACGTGGGCTACCTTTCCGTGGTCCAGGTGAACTAATTGGCTTCTACCATAATGAGAATAAGCTTGGTATGAAGGAGTAGCTTCCTAAGTATGATATCTTTCTGGCACAACATATTCAGACGAAGGTTAGGCGAACGCAGGCGAAGGTAGACCCCTGGACCTCACGCCTATAAGGGGGGTCTGCACACTCCCACGGCGACTCTGGCGCCACTCGTTTCTTCCTTTCAGTGTGCCCCTACGAAAAAAACGTTGTGTCCCCAGTTTCCCCCATTTTCGAAGAAGTTTATCGACGCCACTGATTTACGGTCTTTTCTTCAGAGTTTTGCACTATTTAACTGTTCATAACAAGACTCTCCTCTCCTTACAAAATAACCTACTAGAGCAGCTATGCTGCAGTATCTCAATACTACCATCAAACGTCAATTTAAGTTATGTAGAAAGTATCATCCTTATGACCAAATTATAGCCCACGCAACTGATTTAGAATAAGTTTTTTAAATACATTCAGTTTGTATCACACATGTTTTCCATTATGACTTTGTCATTTGTAAAACAAACAAGAAGCCACATCATATTATCAGTGGGGGCAAAACATTAAAGGGAGGGGAGTTTTATTGATCCCAAAACTGCATTGCAAAATATATGTTATCCACATGCCTTGCCAGATGACAAAAATGTAAATTTAAAGTTTGGGGAGAAGGAGCTATAGTACGTAACTGATGATTCTCAAGTCAGAAACAAAAGGGTCATCAGATAACTGTAAGCAGTACATGAAGTAGGGGAGAAAATTGTCAAAACGATACCATCAAATGAAATCTACCACAGGCAGCAGCAGACGGGTGCATTAAAAACGAAGACCCAAAAACGAAGACCAAAGACCGAAGATCTTTGTTGTGTCTTTCATCTTCGGTCTTCGTTTTTAACACACCCACACAGCGAGGTTAAAAACGAAGCCCCCTAAACGAAGACCCTGCCCGATTACGCCCGTACCCAGTCTGAGGTTTATTAGAGTAGTGCTAAATATGGCGCCTACGATGAAGAAAGGAAAAACATAGGCTAGTACGAATATCAATAACTTATGCAAAGAAAACATAAAATAAACTTTTCAATTTTAGTGTTGCCATGGGTTGGACATATGAAAATATTTATTAGAGAAGGGATGGTGAGCTAACCAGTAAAAGATGCAAGAACTACCCATACAAACAGCATTTCATTGATTTAGGGAAATAGGTCTGACCTCTAACCTTGATTGTTCATAAATTATGTGCCATATCTTGGTCAAATTTTGTTAATAATAAATCCTTTTGATGGGCTCATAGCATTCTCAAATACTAAACAACAACATTATTTTGCATCTATCAAGAACAAAAATTTTCTTGAGATATCCCAAATGAGGAGTTTTTCCCCACATACAACCCCCCTCCTGTTAGATCAGCATTGGTTCACGCCAAATAATGAAGCCCCAGTTACAAAGTAATCAGCAGCCATGCATATTATTACTTCAGTAATGGTACGTTGTCAGGAAACTGTGTTCTTTAATTGTCCTTGAAAAAAGTCTTGCTGCATGAGGCCTAATTAAGGCATAAACATTTTTCAATGTTTTTTATTTTATTTTTTTTTTATTTGATTTGTAGATGCTAGAAGGAAATCTAGTACGCAGAATTTTCTGTCAACTTGCTCAAGATCTTTTGGCCTTTCAAGTCTGAGCTAGACTGTAATCATTGTAACCTGTCTACATCAGGCCGTTTGAAGCTATTCCATGCTCCTTTGTAATTACTACAATTCTGAAAATTCTTTAGAGCTCCTAGGTAACACACTGGCCCCAATGGGTGAAGTGCTGAACCCTACACCCTCATTATATACATAAAGACAGTGCTTCCACAACTTTAATTGGAAACCATGGAGAAGATCATTTTGCCCCTTAGCTCCCCCTTCCTTCTTGGACTAAGTGTGTCTGTACTCAAACACATGTATAAGATGACCTGGTAGCCCTAACCTATATATTTTAACTAAGTTGATCAGGAGTGTATGTGATGAGCATATACACGTTTTACATGACTCACCACATCACAGAGACATGCCTGCTCAACTTAGATAAATTTGGAGTTTTGTTAATCACCCATATTGTTGGTGCTGGAGTGGGTGTTACTATTATACACATATATACAATTTTCTCTTTTAGATATAGACACATGATTACTGATTTTGGATGTTACTTTTCAATGAGAATGTATGTTGCATGTACTATGTTGCTGAAAAATTGTTATATTTGTTAGCCTGATTTTTACAAACAAAAGTATAATTTTCTTTTTTACATAGTAATTCCACCAATCATAGTCCTAAGTGACATATTAAAATTTATATGACAATTTCACTAATGTCACTTTTACAGCAGACTTTAGTTTTATGTTTTAGCATGCCCCAAACCTATCTTTTCATGCTTCATCAAAAACAACTGTCCATCATTTAAGAGCTTGTATTACTTGGTTAATTCTTCTGCAGTCATGATTGCAGGAAAAAAATTTTAGGTTGCATGTGGAAAAGTTAAGCATTAATTCTTTTAACCTCAAGAACATTGACAAAAATCTTTTTTTTTCTTCCTAGACCAGCTACACTGTTGGCCCTATGTGTAGGCCTAGACAAGAAGCATCCTGTAATATCACTAATGAAAATGTAAAATAGTACTGAAGCAATTTAAACAGTTAGTATTTCGTTGCCAGCCGATTTTTAGTAAATATTACTCAATCACAAGGTGTTTCCACAATGTTTCGACTGATATATATTCAATTTAATAAACTGAGTATAAATCTTATTCTTGTTTTAAAATTTTCAGTCTATATTCAAGTTTGTCACTAATCCCATTCTTTTACATTGATTGAAAAATGCAGTGGTTGAATGTAACCTACGTACTGTGTTCCAACATGCCGTACAGTGTGTACCACTTCTTTGTTCTGAACCTCTTAAAACAATTAAGTCTGAGGTAGTACTTCCATGCTCACTTAAAGGAGGTGCTTCTATCAAACGAAACCATATTCCTGCCACATCACAGCATATAACTATCTGCATACTTCCAACAGGGGGATCTCCCTGCTTTTCTAATTACACCAGCCTGTGTAACAAGATCAGCCCTCATGAGACCAAAGCTGGCACTGCTTTTTATCAATTTCAGAGTTTCAAGCAACCATGACACCCAAGTGACTTTGAAGGGTAAATGTGGTTATTCCGTTTGTTGAGGCTGTTACTAAATCAAGGGCACAATTCATGGGGGGTTTCCTTCACCTTATTTTCACCGTGTTAAATTGTAAGTTATCTTTTAGGTGTTTCATATTTTACCGTGGTTAAAAGCTGGTTAAGAGCATTTCACCATGGTGCTTTTCTTGAATTTCTTGAATGAAAAGGTGGTTTTATTTTCACCACAAAAAATCACCATGATCATAGTGCTTCTAGAGGATTTGTTTCCTATGTGAGTGCCATGGGCAAAGAACTCAAAGTGGCCTCTTGATTTCTGCCGGCTAAAATATCAGACTAAATGCTTGCAAGGGATCGTGGGAAATGGGAGTACAAACAATGGGCTGCTATGGTTCTGTTTTTGTTTCCAGTAGTCTTTGCTTACTAATCAGTCAAAATATTCCAACAAAGTCAACAAGTACAAATCTCACAGATCTTATATTTTTCCTCAGTCTACATTAAAATTACTTGCTCTCCAAATAGGGTCATAAACAGCCACAAAATGACAATGCTGAAAAGAATTTAAGCTTCAAATAGTGACCGGCTAGTGTGACAATATCTCAATACATGTTATGTATTGAGATAATAAGCACCCCCATGGCCAAGAGGACCGGGGGAGAAGCCTTCCCTGTGACAATTTACCCCCTCCCCTAGGTCAAAACTACCATTGCCTTAATGCATTTTCGTATATCTCGTCCCCTGACAAAATATTGCCCCTCCCCACTCTGGAAGCTTTCATGCCCCCTTTAAGTACCTTGTCTAGCTTTGAGCCTGCATATAGGTGGTCTAGGTTGACACCCAGTAGGCCTATCCGGTCAAATTTGAGACTTTCATTTTGATCGCATAGTCTTTCTCTTATGTTTGTCTCTAGGGACTATAAACATTTCGGGAGGTTAATCGGGCGAATACTGTGGATCCTATCAAGTAGGCTACACCTTATCCCAAGAGCATCATTGGTTAAGCTATCCCGATGTGTACTTGATCTATTCCTGCACATTTTTTTTTTTTTTTTTTTTTTTTTTGCTCTATACATTTATAGATTTTGACGGGCTTCAGCCTTCTATGTTTGTCAAACTGTTGGGAAAACAAGCTCTGTTTAGAAAGCACACCACTCCGTATACTATGTATGAAGATTGTGCAAAATATGCTGTCTCGTGGGAGTATTTAGTGAGACTTCTCTTCAAATCCAGCCGTCCCGGTAGCCCTCTTGATCCCATCACCCTGTCATCCGTTGCTTACAGTTGCCTCACCCCGACAACCCTGCCGGGGCAAGAAAGCTTTCTAGATGGCGAAAGTTTTCAGGGGAAACATATGCTTAAATGCAAGAACACACTGGCATGGAATTTTTTTTTCTAGGGGCGAAATATTTTGTAGACCATCCCCTTTACCCTTCACCCGGCTAATAATAAGTGTAGGAATATGGATAAGACAATTTCACTACAATGAAATAGTGCTACTTTGTTTCCATGACACCTTGCTGTTAAAAATAAGTAACAATTGTTAGTCAATTTCGAGGGGAGGGGGGTTATGAACAGTACTGTTTGAACAAGAATGCAATCCATGGAGTTGCAATTTGCATTAGCATGTAGGAAAGTGGGGGACGAACGCGGGTGGATTGCCGAGGCTCAAAGGGAACGCGAAGCGCCCCCCTCTTACGGCGTGAGGTCCAGGGGCCGCCTTAGAGCCCCTGGTGGGGTCCAGGTGGAGAGCCCCGGTGGGGGTCCAGGAAGAAAGGCCCCGGAAGCTCTGGAGTATTTACGAAATTAAAATAATGCATTTGCCTTCAAATTCAAATGACGTAAGGTGAGCACTGACCACAAAATTCACAATTTAATTTTTTTCAATCATTGTATACTTACTCCGTATGACTAACAGTCTACCGGGATCGATACTGCAGAGGGCTAGAAGAAGAAAGGGAAAATGGACTATTATGAGGGTTTCCCGGGGCTTTGAACAGTAATTTTAAGAAAGGGAGATCTAGTGTGTGCGTGCGAAGCGAGCTGTAAAAATTCCCATTCTTAGACTTTCTAGCGATATGAGTAATAGAAAAGCCAAGAAAAGTATCCTCATGACGGGGGATCTTGTCCCTTCCCTTCGCCAAGAGCCTGTCCCATATTACGGCACCGGAAATGGCACTTTCCGTACCCTACAACTTGCATCTAAATAATCTTTACACAGATTGATTGTGACAAAACTTTCTGGAAGACTTCCCTCTCCACTAGGCCTTGGAAAGTTGCTGGTTTCAATGATAACGAAAGAATTTTTACGAAGCTATGACAAGTGAGACGTTCTACAGGAAGTAACCCAAATCCCGAAACAATGTTTAAAATGCGCCTAACAAAACAGTCATGAGACAGCGTTTGAGATATTGAATTGTAGCTTATTCTCTTTCTTTAGCTTTAAATGCAGTATTGCTAAACTGAATAAAAAAATTTCCCTACTTTCCCTAGGTGTCTGTTCTTTTCACAGAGCCAAAATGAATGAAATATTTCTAAAACGTATGTAAGGTTACAACATTTCAAGATACTACAATCCCCATTCGTAATTATGTAATTTACTGTTTTATAATCAAAGCCGGAAGTACAAACCTTCGCACAAGAGTACATTTTAGCCAATATCGCGGAAAACACGGAAGAAGAGCAACACCTAAAAAACTTACCACAAAAATAAGATAATAATTAAAATTGTCCAAACAAGTCACAGAAAATAATCAGTGTATGTTTGTGTATGGGGGTTGCTCGTGAAGTGTTCTGGCTCATGGCCTATCATACTAGGCTATTTAGAGTCCTGATAACGTAATACTAGGTGATTTTACCCATGTGACGTCACAGATACGGAAAATTGTACTGTATATTTAAGACAATTACTTGCTAATTTGGTGTTATGCTGTCCCTGCTTCTATCCACCGATAATACAATTGTGAGTAAAAAATACCCCAAAGGGGACGCAGGCCCGCAAAGCTAATAGTGGCTACCATTTTGGATTAATGCAAATTACTCTCAACCCCCAACGTGTGTGGCTGGAGGCATTATTCACGATAATGTACGCGTGATGTCGATACCATTGATACCATATTTTCTTTGATTAGAAATTTTCCGGCAAAGGCCTAGTTTTGTTTTATTTTAGACAAGCTACAATGAAATAAGTACAAAAGGAACACGAAACCATGAGAAGAGAGGACTAGATGAATACCAAGAGAAAGACTATCTGTAGAGAAAGTGTTTCGGAAACCAAAAGAAATACCAAACTTTCAGAAGGAAAGTTTCAGATGCGTGATTTCCAAAGAAATACAGTCCTGCAATGACCAGTACCTACAGGAAGTGTAGCCTTATAGGACACTTGGCGAAGTTTTAAACAAAGCATAAATTCAAGCAGGAAACTCTACAAAGCGTTGTGGAAGACATTGAATTATATGGAAGTGATATCAACAAGAGTCCTCAGATTCCGAAACAGAGTTGACTGCCAATGCTTATTATTCGTTCATAGGTAATGTCTAATCATTTTAGCTAAATTGCCAGAGGAAAGTACAATTGAGTTTTAACGGTTGTTATAAGAATATATAGATTTTACCATGGGTACTGGTTCTTATGTCATCCATCTTTCCCGAAAACTTGTTCCAAAACTTGGGTCTGAAAGTTGGAGAAACCTAGCAAAACACTCCATGGTGCAAATCAAAACTGTAATTTGGTTAATTTTTGCTAACCTCAAATCTAGCACTGCCTATTATAATTGTAATGGTATAGAAGTCTTCTAAAAAAAAGTCAGCAGACCCTAACTTAGCCTTCTTAGCTTACAGAGCTACACCTTTGGGGAATGGATATCATGCTGAGTTACATTTTGGTAGGCAATTGAAAACTAATGTCCCTACCGCACCCTCACAACTCTGACACCTATCCTGTCAGATCCGACCAAGCTAAACGCTCATGAAAAAAGTATCGTCATAAGTTCAAGCTGGGGTGTGCTAAAAGACAGCTCCAAAACATGAACCCGGGCCTCTTCTTTTTGTAAAAGACGGCCAGACATAAGGGGTTATTCAAAGAAATTCCATAAGCCTAGGTCATGTGAGGTCCCAACACGTTATAAAACTCTCCGCAGAAATAGAAAAAACTTATATTGGGTTAGCTGTGAATGAATATGTCATAGGGGGGCCTATCCAACCCGAGGGGGCTATTGACCACCTACTGGACCTAGCAAAGGCAGGTGAACAAGGGGGAAAGATAAACAGTAAGAGTATAGTCAGGAATCAAAATCAGGACAATAATAAGACTGATGTACCAGCTTTAGAAGGTATGGCAGACAGGTTAAGCCAATTAGTCCACTGTAGTTTTAAATATAACTCGGTAGCTTTCAATGTGACTGATTTATGTTCAGAAGTTTTTGTTTATCATGGTTTGATTAGTAGACTTAGTAATATTATTATTCTGAAGTGTTAAGGTCGTTTTCTAGATTCGAAAAGGAGAATGTTGTGTTATGACATGAGAGAAAGGTGGCGCTATAGACAGATAGAAGGACATAATCATAAAGGATATCCAGTTTTCAGTTTCAGTTTAGTTTCAGTTTCTTTTCCATAGCAATAGTCATATAATGATACAATAAGACTGCAACAAGGAGGGGGAGGACTGAAAAAGCTAAAGCTTGTACTTACACGTGAGATTACAAGACATAACAGGGACGTAGCCTGGGCGAAATCCCAAGGGGACAGGTCATGAGCGGAGCATCGTGCCTACAGATAGTTGACACCCGGGAGGACCTCTTTTCACCTGTGCATGACTGTCACCGTGGGGGAGAGTGCTGAGGGGAGAGGTAGGGGGAACCGGGGCACAGTTGATCAGAAATTTTTCAGGTCAAAGTTCATCCCCTTACCCACATGAAGAGGAGGTTCATTTCTAGTTGAATGTTTGCCACTACCAATAAACTATTATTAACATACATTCAAAGGTAAAATAAACTGATAAATTTTGTGTTTAATTAATAAAGCTTAATTTACAAAATTTTGAAAATGATCAACTGTGCCCCGGGACCCGGTCCAGAGTTGATCAAAACAAAGATGACCAATGATAATTAGGAATTCCCAACTTAAATTGAATATGCCAATCCCTATAAATGCAAGCCTCTTGAATAATGTATAAAGGAATTAAAAATTAAGACCACCCATATATATCACACAAAAAACATGCAGGGAAATTTGAATAAAAAATTTGAATAAAAATGAAATTTGTTGAAGTATTCTCTGGGGACCAAACACAGAGTGAGCAAGTCATTGTTATACACCACTTTATATAGCAAATATTATTGATGTAACATGCTTTTCTGTAGTTAAAAATATCAGAAACCAAATTTTGTTGGAAGCCTCTATTGGCTTTGTATATGATCAACTGTGCCCCGATCATCAACTGTGCCCCGGGATGCATGTTCACAGAAATGTTGTCCTACTGCAACCTAAATAGCTGATGTTCAATCCCACCTGTGGCATGTTGTTGGTCACCATAGTACCCCATGTAATATTGATGAACAAAACTTTCATGTAGTCTTCCCTGAATATTTCTTGACAAAAACCACTGCTGGAAAAATCTTACTTTTGGTAGTCAAAAATGAGATATGTCTTACTACTAATGCAAGGAGGATACCAGTCCCCTGCAATTTATAATGTGTATAGGCATTTATAAGCATAAACAACTGGTGCTGCTTTGGATTAATTGCAACTTTCAGATTTTTAGTAATCTTCACTGATCAACTGTGCCCTGAGAAAAAATTTTGCCCCGGTTCCCCCTACATTTAAGATCTGGCTAAGATAAAAAATTGTGCTGTCGCTTTCAAAGGCTTGAAATGATTATACCTTTACAAAGTGTCAGTATGTGGTAGTATTCTTCCTGTATTTTGGCTGGGCATAAGTTAAAAGGTACTGTCTGAGAGAAGGGGTGATACTCTGTACTGTTTGAGAATTTTTTTCTGTATGAGGTAGCTTGGACGCAAATGGTGCTATCTTTGGCAAAGTTCGGAATTGAACTGGTTATATGTTTAGGAATCCTCATTATTTGGTGATTTTTATCTATTTTGGTAGGGTGTAATTGAAGAGGATGTTGCCTCAGGGGAGGGATGACACCTCTACTCTCTGAGAAATATTTCTTGTACTAAGTTTTACTAGATCTCAAATGGTGTCATCTTTGGTAAAAATTTCTACTGATAACATGATCTAAAAATTTATTTTTTCATTGAATTTTCGGCTGTGGCATGCATCCGTACAAGGCTGGTACCCGGTTCCAGCCCCCCCCCCCCACCCAGCCCTCTTAGCATGCCACTTTGGAAACCACCATTGGTTGAGACCTAGCGTAGGCCTGCAAGAAAAGGTTCGGTCGAATTGTTTCCAATATGGGGGAAATGACACATTTTAGACCTTAAAAGTTGCATCTAAACATTTTTACTTTTCAATTGTATGCTTAGGCTAAGAAACAAGAACTTTACGATTCAACAAGAAAAATTAGACTTGATTTGAGGAGAAAACGCAGCCACCCCAATTTGAATGAGTGAGCCCGGGTGTCCTACTTCATGAATGGCTTTTGAGGATTGTGTTACAATATGTTTCCCACTGCGTTGTGAAATTCATGTATAGAGTAACTCCTTGGTCTAGGTAGGGAGCTGTCCAAATAACAGCTCCCTGGTCTAGCCTTCTTTGAATATGCAATATATATGTTCTACCATATCATGGAATATTATACCTGAAGTAAAATAAGAGGGCATTTGTGAGATGTAGCTGTTGTTTCAAAATAAGTTTGCGACTGCTTATACCTTTTAATTAATAGTTTCTTGTCCAGCTATTAAGTTAGCCAATAATTACAGGTAATCATAGGCTATTTTCGTTATAACCAACGTATATACTGGTGTACCCAAGTGATGATCTTGTAGGAGAAAAATGCTTCATTACTCAGGAAAAGAATGCATTCACAGCGGGGGTCTGGGGACCTCCCCATCAAACTTTGGGTAAAAAGGAACCCTTATATTCGATTTCCGGGTTTTGGGAACCTTGGTGTCATAATTTGGACAGTGAAGTTTTCAGCATGGCAGTATTTTCTTCTCAAGGAGGCCAACTTTCATTTTCAATTTGGAAATCTCGGGGGTGCAGTTGCCTCCCTGCCCCCGCAGGTTACGACCCTGCATAATAATTAACTGAGAATTCTTTACGGTGCTGACTGGTCCTTTTATCATTGGTATCCGTAGATAACAGAACAGGATAAATTTTAAGAGTTAGTGATAAACATACGCAAGCTTTTGGCCAGTTCGACTTTATGCGTGACCTTTAACCTCACCCCATAGCAACGGGCCCGTAACCAGCTTTACATTTTAGGGGGAAAGTATTGTGATTGAGGGGGGCATAAAAGATTCCACCAGATTAATTAAGATGCAGTTTCAGTTTTCATCTGTGTGGTGCAGAAATCTTTTTGGGTGGGGCATTGCCCCGAAATGCCCCCCCCCCCCCGTGTCTACAGGCCCGCATAGCAACCAAAATGCTCCAGTTTAAGATTTTTCTCATCATTCTCTACATATTAACATACGAATATAAAAACCAATTCCTAGAATACTTGACCTGTATACTTTGACCCTTGATCTATAACGTCATTAATTACACATGATCAAGATTCGTGGTTAAGTTAACCTACCCACCAAGTTTGAACTACTGTTTAGGAGGAGTTCGTGACACATTTTGGCTCACTCATACACACCCACACTCACACAGCCACTCACCCACACACATGTCACACACACACACACACACACACAGCTTCACTTTTCTGATGTTAGGTGAGGACTCTATAATATCCTATCTCCCAATACATTGCATGTAGTGAGATGAAGTCTTTTAACGTTGGTGCAATTCATGTTTCTTCCTTTTTAAGGTACCGTATACTTAAACTGGTAATCTAGAAGAACCACAACGAAGCCCGAACAGTTTTCTGCTAATTACGGCCATTATGCTACATATCTTTTCAGTAATTGGTTTCGAGACAATTCTTCTCTAAAAATGAAAAGCTGCATTACATGAGAAGATCATTTTGCAATTGAAGAGCTTGATCGACTGCAGTGGTGTACAAGTAGTATAAGTATTGCAATCCACTGAAAAGTCATCAACAAACTTGCACCATAGGGTAATATTCAAAGATTGATCAGACTGGATCGAGGCACAGAATAGTAGCTATATACACGCCTATGAGACATGGTTTTAGTTGCGTGCAAATTGCAAAATATATCTCTTAAGACATTCTTACCTTTTTCAGGCCTTACGTGAAACATTTACAGAATACTACGTTCACCCTAGGTAGGTACAGATGATTGGATAAAATTTAATTAAAAACGTTTCTGCCCCAGTTTTTGCAACACATGGAATATGCCCGCGACATAACACTAATGTGATCGCCGATAGCCGTTTGTCAGTAAATATAACCTGTTCACGTATATAAGATTTCATACAGCATGTAGTGTGCAGGATTTCCCAGCGAGCTAAATTCAGAACTTCCTATACTGTTACGTACCTGTAATACGGTAATGAAGCCTGTAAACCGTAAAGGGTTAAAGTACGACGCTTCTTGCTACACAAAGGGCATGCATAGATTGTACTATGTATTCAAACCAAGAGAGTTATGACTCGGTAAACAACACTCTCTTTTCATGTCACTAAAACTCCCATACTAATGCAATTTAAATCAGTTAGTAAACTGACTTTATTGTACTGTCCATGACGTCATGGACAGTACCTTAGGCACGCTTCTCATTTTCGAGAAGCAGTTCTTTCGTTCAATGTTTCTTGATTCTCATTGAGTGCTTTATTCTACCATTGAGCTCATTATGTAGAGTGAATCATGTAGATGGGAACGGGACTTCTTGGTCTCTTTTGGTTGGAATGGGGCTGAGCATGATTGGTTTTTATTTTAGCAGTTTTGTATTTTATTGTTTTGTTAAGAATGGCTTGAGTAAGTCAAACTACCTAAACAGTAGTAGGCCTACAGTATATTGTGGAACATGGTCGTACTGTCGTATTTCGCACACAGTAGGCCTACTCTACGCACGCTTTATGTCGTAAAACCAGGGAGCTGCCATTGACACACACACTGTACGGCTGTAAGTGCTGTCGCGCTTGCTGATTGGTCGATTGCTTAGAGTATGTCGGCTAGGCAAGGTCAATCACGAAAGGTGAGATTGTTTTGAAACAAGAAATGAAGCTTGCAGCCTACTACACATTGTGATGATATCTGCGGAGAAGTACAGCTATAGGCTAATTTGTTTAGACATGAAATATTTTTGAATACTTCCCACAAGACCTTGAGAGTAGGCCTACCATTTCCTGCATGCAAAGCCCAAAATTTGTGCTTCTCGAAGTAAAACAGTAAAAGCAAAGTGATCTGTCACTCAAATTTCGGTGCATCAAGTTAAGAGGATTTAATTATCTTCAAGTACATATAGGCCTATTGTCTGACGGATTTGGTCCATCTTTCTCACATCTTCACTGTGCCAACACTGAAAATTGAAAGACCAATATTCTAAAGCTAGCACAGTGGCGTAGCCACGGGGAGGGTTTGGGGGGTGAAACCCCCCATGACCCAACCTTGAAAAATATAATTGCAAAAACACATAATCACTATAAACGTTATTACATTTGAGGCACAAACATTGCACCATTTTGCATCTGGAGACCTAAAATAGCCGTTTTTCTCCCTCCCCTTAGACCTTTCCCTCATTTCGTACTCCAAAACCCTCCCCAGGCCTGGCTACGCTTCTGAGCTAGCATAACCACTGAGGACGTTTCAAAATACCAGCACAGAAACAATCATGGACAGTAAGTGGTTACGATTTTCGTAACCACATTTTCTAGTTTTATTGTTGATCTCGTTGTTAATACGGTCTTCCGGTGTGTGCTCCTCGGTTCAGGTGACGTCACACAGGCCCGTAGCCAGCTTTTATCCGGCGAGGGGGGGGTCCGTCATGCGCAGCAGGACTATCTAAGCGAAGCCACCATCAGTTGGCGCGGAGCGTACAAGAAAATTTTTGGCTTTACAAACCCCCCAGATGGCCGGAAACGGCACTTTCCCTAGTGTTTTAAGCTGCATGTACCCAGCCTTGAAATATAGATCGCATGTATGCAATTTCTCAATTAATGCAAAAAAAGTCAATCTATGAAAAATGTTAATATATGTTTCTAAGCGAAGCGCCACCATCAGTTGGCGCGGAGCGTACCACAAAATTTTTGGCTTTACAAACCCCTCAGATGGCCAGAAACGGCACTTCCCGAGTGTTCTAAGCACTATGTTCAGCCCCCACTTCGAAATTCTCCCTGCTTCTTGGAGCTTCTTGGATTTTTTAGCCCAAAGGTAGACCGAAAACAGTCAATAACTTTCACACACAAAGTCAATGCGGACCTACGTAGGCTAGAGCCTAACCATAGGCGTAATTAGTTTCTTCTAATTACGGGAAAAATCCGATGCCTAGGGTAAAATGAACATTGCAGTTGTTATCTAGAATTATTCCTGAACATTTATGCCTAATTTGGGCCAAAATGGAAGGTTTATTACCTTGTATCAATGTTAGTGTGTGGCTGTATGAGAGTTACTGTACGAGTCAATGGGGCCGGGGCCCTAGGGAATTGTGTTGCACTGAAACAAAACAGCTACTCATACGGCTTACATTGGCTAAACCAGCGGAATTGACATTTTGCCCTGAAAAAAAAACGCCAAAACTCTATTTAAATAAAAAAAAATAAAAAAATTAGGTCTGGGTGGGGGGTTCGTGCGCACCCCCTGAACCCCACGGCTACGGGCCTGGTCACACGAACCGAGGAGCACTCAAAGTGATCATGCAATGAACTTTAAAGGGAATAAGCAGTTGCCCCAAATTTCTTTTGAAACATCAACTTAATTTTCCATTTCCCCTTTTATTTCACTTTCAAGTACCTTTCATGATAATTCGAAACAAAAACACCGAATATATAAGGCAAAATAAGAATTTACTATGTGTGGATTTTATAATTCGGTAATAATAATATTGTCACATGATTAAAAAGAGCCATTCATAAAGTAGGTTAAAATTGGTGTGACTGCATTATTTGTAGGGTATTTTGATAAGTTCGGAAAAGGCTTTGGCTATTTATTACACCAGCAGTGCACTGCCAGTGATTTTAACACGAAGTCTTGCGCAATCGTTTTGCACGTACGTTCAAAAATAACGTGGAATTCACATGCAATTCCATGTTCATTAGCAGTGGTGTGTTTAAAAGGGGAAAGGGGAACAACCCCCGCCCCACCTCCGTGGCCAAATCACAGGTCGGGGGATTTATGGTAAAGGGAAAGACAGAGAGAGATTGAAGAGACGGAGAGCAGAGTAATTGAAGAGATAGACAAAGATGACTGGAGAAGGAAAGTGGGAGACTGAAGAGACAGAAGAGGCACCCCCAACTTAGTCTTATTCAACCGAGTCATGCTATTTTTGTAGTTAATTCATATCCTTTCCGTACAGCACTGAGTAACTAAAGTTCCTCGTCCCTGCCTGTAGATCATCAGCCAGTATCGATATCCGGCCCGTGATCCATGTACTATTAAAGCGGCTGAAGCATCCCAAACATATTCAGGAATAGACCTATAGTTCTTTATACAATAGGTGACTACACTTTGGTTGACATTCAATCAAACAATAGTAGGGGCACTCTGGTTGGTGAATGATTACTTAGACAGTTGTACTCCCAATGAAGCTCACACACAGTTGTGTGTCAATATGGCCTCGAACAATTGTAGCTCTGTCTTGAAGTTATACTATGCAGGTGATTTAGTTTAAATTGGAGGAGGGCTAAAAGTTAACTCTTTAGGGAGAAATTTTACTGTCGGGGTATACTGGGTGAGGATATAGCGTCTTTAAATTTCATTCGTGGATCGCGAGGGCCTCGGTATCCTGTATTGGCAGTCAGGGAAGGTTATAAAACATTCTGACATGTGTTAGATGTTGTATTACATTATTTAGAGGGTGGAGTTGGCTTGGTGGTTGAGTGTACTGTCTTGCACACTAGCGGTCCCCGGATCAAATCCCGGTGGAACCACTTGGAAATTTTCTGGGCACCAAGTCCAAAATTTACTTGTTCAGCATAGCTATTCACAGTGATTTTGAAGGGGTTTAAATTGGCGAATTTTAATTGGGTATCTGATTGTCCGTTTCAGGAAGTTGTCCGATTCAGGAAGTTGTCCGACTCAGGAAGTTGTGAGCTTTGCTCGGTTCAGCTGTTGAACAGTGGTGCAGGGCAAGGCACTTCCACCCCTCCCAGCCTTTGGGAACGTGGCTGAAGACTGGGATACACTCACGTCCGTCGGATGGGCGGGACGTTGAATGGCCGTCACGGGATCAGGATTAGGAGCGATTAGTACACGCCTGCCTCGTTAACCTCTGGTCACTAGTCGAAAAGAGAAGGCGAATCTCGCCGGTGTTCATCCACGCTCACTCTGGTATAGGGTCGTCAATCAGTGAGCCAAATGACTTCCTGGCCCTCAAACGTTAAACTAAACTTAAACTTCAAATTATAGTTATAATAAAGGTAATCTCTCCTCTAAGCAGGCTAGAGGCATCGTTACTTTAATTTTAAAACCAAATAAGAATTCTACTTTGTTACAAAATTATAGGCCAATCACTCTCCTGAACACGGATTTTAAAATTGGTGCAAAAGCCATTGCGTCAATGTTAGATCTGTTATTCAAGACTTGATTGGACGTCAGCAAACTGGTTTTCTACAAAATAGATTTACAGGCTAAAATATTAGATTTATCTTAGATGCAAAAGACTATCCAGCTGAAAATTCCAGTTGAGTCCAGTTCAAATTTGAACTGGACTTAAACTGGACTTGACCATATTTGAATTGGACCCAAAGGGACTTCAACTGGACTAAATGGAACCAGTTGATTTTAATAGGACACTTTCATATATCACGATTACATGACGAGATTGTTTAAGGGACTAACTGGACTTCAACTGGCTTGTTAAAATCCTATTGAACTGGTTCAGGTAAGTCCAACTAAAGATCACAGTAAAATTGATAAAAATGCTATTGAACTTGTCCAGTAGAGTCCAGTTGAACTGATAACAATATAATCCTATATTGACCTGGTCCGGTGAAGTCCTGTTGAAATTAAAAGTCCAATTGAACTGGTGCAGTAAAGCCCAGTTGAAATGATCACAATGATAAAGTCCATTTGAACTGATCCAGCAAAGTCCAGTTGAACTGGTCACAATGAAGTCCAATTGAATTGATCCAGGAAAGTCCAGTTGAACTTAAGTCCAGTTAAACTGGTCCAGTAAAGTCCAAGTGAACTAATCACAAGACAGTCCAGTAAAACTGGTCCAGTAAAGTCCAGTTGAACTAATCACAAGAAAGTCCAGTTGAACTGGTCCAGGAAACTCAAGTTGAACTAATCACAAGAAGGTCCAGTTGAACTGGTCCAGGAAAGTCCAGTTGAACTAACCACAAGAAATTCCAGTTAAACTGGTCCAGTAAAGTCCAGTTGAACTGATCCAGCAAAGTCCAGTTGAACTGGTCACAATAAAGTCCAATTGAACTGGTCCAGGAAAGTCCAGTTGAACTGGTCACAATGAAGTCCAGTTGAACTGATCACAATGAAGTCCAGTTGAAAGGGTCCAGCAAAGTCTAGTTGAACTGTTCACAATGAAGTCCAATTGAACTGGTCTACGAAAGCTCAATTAAACTGATTACAATAAAGTCCTCTTGAACTGGTCTAGTAAAGTCCAGTTAACCCAATCACAATACATCCCAATTGAACTGGTCCAGTAAAATCCCATTGAACTAATCACAATAAAGTCCCAATTGAACTGGTCCAGTAAAGTCCAGCTGAACTGATCACAATAAAGTCCAGTTGAACTGCATGGTCCAGGAAAAGTCCAGTTGAATGGGTCCAGGAAGGTCCAGATGACCTAGTACAATGGAGTTCAGTTGAATCAGTCGATCAGTGAAGTCCAATAAACTTGGACCAGCAAACTCCATCTGAACTGGTTCAGTAAAGTCTAATTGAACTTATCCAGAATATCCACTTGTACTGGTCCAGAAAAATCCAGTGAAACCGGCCCCGTTAAGTCCGGTTAAACCCATTTAGAAAAGTCCACTTGAATTCAACTGGTTTTACCTAATTTGCATAACCGAGCTAAAATGCATTTTATCAGATCAGACCTTTTGCAGGATGTTTTGTGACGGTTTCTTTTTTTCAAATTTATTCCCAAAATGTGCAATTTACACACTTTAACAGGGTATAACAGGATTAGCCCTTTATTGAATTGTTTTTATCATATTTGTTTTGTAAACTTTATCTAAATCTCTACATAAGTATAAACATAAGTTTTGACACAGTACTAAATTTCTTATAAATGTAGAAAGCTAGATGTTTTGGACTTGCTTCAAATGCATTTTGAAGTACACCATTACGTCTGATTCACCCTTCTACAAGCCACACATGTATGCGTGGTATTAATTTTCAGTGGTGCTCATTAATAGGGACTTCCTGTGATAGAACAGTTGATTTCTCAACTGGACATGCTCAATTTCCAGAACACAGTGAGTCCAGTTGAAATGGTCCAGTTAAGTTAGTCCAGTTGAACTGAACCAGTTCAACTGGACTTTTCAACTGGACATGACCAATTCCAAGAACCCAGTTCACTTAAAATGGACAGTTCAACTGGTCCAGTTTAGTCCAGTTCAACTGGACCCAACTGGAATTTTTAGCTGGGTAGTTCAATCATTATGAGATACCTGGCTTCATTTTTGGTTGACTTCGAGAAAACCTTTGATAAAATCGAGTGAGCTTTCATTCATAGAACCCTTTCCTATTTTAAGTCTGGAATTAGCTTCGAATCTTGGATCAATGTACTTTATCGTAACAGCATTACTTGTATTAGTCCAGGTTATAATTGCGGAAGGTGCCACCTGGAGAAGGAGAAATTCTCATGTGGTTTTTTAGACCAGTTTTTCATGAGGAATAAGATTATATGAGGTTAAAAGGCTGTAACCTGAGAACTTTTACGTAAGGGCGCTTTTTCAAAATGGTCGACAAAATCTACTAAATATAAAAGAAAATAATCCTTAAAAATGTTTTCAACACATTTAAACCTAAAGTCTGTCCATATTCTGTAATAAATATTCAGAAATTACTTTTCTGGACATTTTTTGCAGGATCCAGGTCAACAAAGAGGGCAGAAAAAGTAAAATGGCCGCCAATGCAATAATTATGTCATATATTATACTAATAATAGGAAAATTTATCATTGAAAATACTTTTGACACAGATAAACCTAATCTGTGCCCATATTCTATTGTAAATATTCTAAAAGTATTTTTATGGACATTTCTTGCAGGATCCGGATCCACCAAGATGGTGGAAATAGCAAAATGGCCGCTAATGTTAAAGGGAAAATGCAGTACCCTTGGTTACTAAAATATCTGGAGGTAAAAATAATTCGGCCAATACAAATACAGTTAAAAATAGAATGTTACTCTAGTCGTACAGTAATAGGGTCAAATTAACTCGACATTTAAGGAGGTTTCGGGCAAACTCCTCGGTCCGTCGTACATCCAGACGCGAAACTTGTTGCGCCAAAGTATTTACTTATATGCCAAAAAGTCAGATCCGGCGAATGGAGGGCTACGAAAACTATTTACTGATCAATTGACCTCACTCATTGCTCACGACGTTTATGAAGAAGTGCCGTATGCAACTATAAATCAACGGTTCAGGGTTTTTGGTCTGAACAGTTAAATAGAGAAAACAGAGCAGAACTAATGTGTTCACCATAGTGCACGGCCAAGGGCGTAGCCAGGGGGGCGATTGGGGCGGTCGTCCCCCAAATGCGGGAAAAGAGGAAAAAGAAAAAAGACAAAAAAGGAGGAAGAAGAGGGAAGAGAAAGGGGGCAGTGGTAGCGCCCCTGGAGACCACGAAGGGGGGAGAGGGAGGTAAAGCCCAGGAAGGCAAGCAAGGTATGGATTCAACGCAGGCCCCTTGACCCCATCCGTATAGCCCAAAACGGTCCCTTACGCAAGACATTTCTGATTCATATATATATCATGTATAGATTTAAGCCCTTTTGACAAATTAAAGACGCTACGAGCATTTCGCGACCAGTGTTTTAGCCAGTCCCTATTTGTGCGACAATATCGCATAAACGGCGACAAATGTCGCACGAAAAATCTGACAAGCAAATTCTACGCTGGTGTAAATTTTGACAGAATCAGAATGATTGACAGAATAATTTTGCCAGTTCCTTGCTGCCAGCATACCATATTTGTCTGCTTTAATTGTGACAGGACTTCCTAATTCACAAGCCCTCATTGTAACCTTCGAGCGCCATTACCCTACTTTTATCTCGAAGATCAGAAAGTGGACTGATTCCGTGCATAACGTCCGTGGCGCCGGCCGGGCTCCTCATTAGGGCAGAAATCCACTCAAATATTGCACCATTTGCGATCTAGGCACCTTTCAAATTTCAAAAATTTTCCAGAGGGGAGGGGGGCTAGACCCTTCCCCCACGCCTAAGATCAGTAAATGTAGCATTGAGAAAACGTCCTAGCTAAAACACTGTACGTGACTCAGGGGCGAAGGCTGGGAGGATGGAAAAAATTCTCAGCAAGATTTCAGATGAAAAATTTAAATTATTACTACTTAAAAATAGGAATTCCTGGAAATACATTCAATTCATATCTAGCATAATGTAGCACCATTTTGCATCTAGCCCACCCTCCGTAAGCCAAAATTTTCCAAAGGGGAGGGGGAACCCCCTCCCCTTAAACTACTCCTCCACCAGGACGGCAATTAGTCATCATTTCATCCGCCCCCCAAGATGAAATCCTGGCTACGACCTTGTCCACGGCACGGCCATGTTTGGACATGTTGAACTGCTGTCACACTATCTCTAACGAGAGAAAGGACATATCATAGGGGATGAGTCCATGAAGTAAGTGAAACGGTCCATTTTCTTTCACCATGTGACCAAATGAAAGACCGTTAACATATTTGGTTACCAGCTTTTGGAGTTTAGAGTTTAAACCGGGGAACTATTGGCCCAACTTCTGAGATGTTCCGTGCACGTACAACTTTGTGATGAACTGTTAACGTACTAAAGACATAAAGACATATCTCTGACAGTGTAGACATACAAGAAGTACAACACACGTAAGAAAAACTGTTCTTGTCGTGATAACTGTTTACTATGATTCAACGGAGACAGTAAAAGACTAGGCTATGCAGAAGTAAACGTGAAGAAAGTAAACTCTCGCAATAATGATGATGATGATGATGATGACGATGACGATGACGATGACGATGACGATGACGATGACGATGACGATGACGATGACGATGACGATGACGATGACGATGACGATGACGATGACGATGATGATGACGACGATGATGATGATGACGATGATGATGATGACGATGACGATGACGATGACGATGACGATGGTGGTGATGTTTATAAGGAGGAGGTTGAGGGAAAGTATTTAATTTGAAACGGACCATTTTTCGAAATGTTTAATCCAACCGCTCTAGACTAAACGTAATTTTGCGAGTGATAATACCTTTCGGCGGGTGCAGAAGGATCAGATGAAAAAAAAATGTCTGGTACTCATGAGATTCCCACTCGCCTCATCCGCTCACACCACTAGGGAGCCACTGGCGCGTAGCCGTAGCTAGCGTAGTCCTTGCAAATAAATGTTCTTTCCAAATGGCAGTTTAGACATTAAAGTTACATTTAAACAATCTTTAGGTTTAGATTTTGTAGTTTAGAAACAAGTTGAGATTTCAAGAAGAAAATCTAGATTTAGTGATTAACTTGAAGTGAAAGTTCAGCCACTCCAAAGTTCAATGAGTGTTCTCTGGTATGCTATTTCATGAATAGCTTTTGAGAATCATGTGATGAAAAGTTTTCCCACTGATTTGTGAAATTCACGTACATATATCCTGTGATAGCAAAATTTGGTTGACCTGACCGCGGTCTGCCAGTCCGGTGGTTCACCTGTGGTCCGCCGATTGCGGCGACGCTGATTGGTTGAAAAACTTTAACCCATCATCCAAGTTTTCGTCCAGCCAGGGGACCTCCAATGGCCCTCCGTTGGCTTTATGGCCACCTGTAGACCGCCGGATATCGCTGACTGGCTGGTTGCATGCAATATTTATGTTCGCTAACATAAAATTGTTTAAGTGAAATAAGAGGATATTTGTGAGATTGAAGCTGTTGTTTCAAAATAAGTTTGCCGCAACTACTTATGCCATTTAATAAAAATTTACTTTTTAAGCTCATCGGGTCCGGGCTAGCCTAGTAATTAAAGGTAATCATAGGCAAGTTTAGTCAGCGTATATGCTGGCCTGTATTCAAGCGTGTGTCTTATTTGTAGGAGGAAGAGGGTTCATTGGCAAAGAAAAACTCACATAGCACGCTGGTCCGGAGATCTCCCCGGGAAAATTTGGGGGAAAAGGTAACCCTTGTTTGCAATTTCAGTTATGTTTTGGGGGCCTTGATATCATAAATTGGACAGTGAAATTTTCCCAGGTAACATTCCCATATGGGATCCTTAGGGGTCCCATATAGGCCAGCATATGAAGCCCATATGATTTTGCAACCAAGATTCATAAGGGCCCGTATGGGCCAGTCCATATGACCCATATGGGCATATTAGCTAGCCCATATGGGCCTTATAAATCTTGAGTGCAAAATTGAATGGGCTCCATATGGATTCACCTGTATGGCGCCATATAGGTTGCTAGCTGGGTTTCAGCATTTCAGTATTTTTTCTCAAGTAGGCCAACTTTCATTTGCGATTTGCAAGGGGAAGTTGCAGGCCCCACTTCCCACCACCGCAGGCTACGGCCCTGTCGAGTACAGCATCCCCTATTTCTGAATTATTCAAGTTCCACTGTTTTTCGTTACTGATTTTACCTGGAAGATGGCCGGTTTTACGTGGAGAGAGGCGTAAAAATTCGACAGAGGGGTGGTGCCAGGATTTGCCCCACTGGGGGCTAGCGACCCGAAGCCCCAACAGCCCCGATGTCGTCGAGGGGTTGTTGAGGAGGGATCTGAAGAAAACCTGTGTACTAGACCATGCCACTGCGGGGCATGTATTTCATAAAATAAGTTGTATATACTAACCGGGAACATAGCTCGGCGCTGATTTAATGTTTTTCCTGGAATCTAAACTGTGAAATTGCAAACGGCGCGCGCAGTGCGCGAAAAGTTTTTGGGTAATTCCTACACTTAACAGAATCTGTACTTATTTAAAGCTTATATACATAGGTCAATTGTCCAGGCATTTTGGCCCTATCGGGCATAACTTAGGCCTTGTGTAGGCTACTTCCCTCCTCGAGTCACTATAGCCGTACAGCACGACAGACACAAGAGAACATTGACTAGGTTTAGCGAAATGAGATGAAATACCCGACAAATTTACATAAATCCATTTATTCTACTTATTAAGTTACTTGAAAAGGTGGACTAAATGGTTTGTACTATATTTAGCTTTAAGTAACGCACGGAACTGAGGAAGAGTGGGCAAAGCGTAACAAAAATTTTGGGTTTTATCTCAGACATTACACTCTTGAAAGCCAAAATAAGTAAACCGACCATTGGTGGCCAATAAACCTACATGGGCCCCATATAGGTGAACCCATATGGGGCCCATATGACTTTGCACCCAAGATTCATAAGGGGCCCACATGGACAAGCCCATATGCCCATATGACCCATATGGGATAGTTCTGGTGCCCATATGGGGCAATTGCCCACATGGGCCCCAGTACTATCCCATATGGGTCATATGGGTTATCTGGACTGGCCCATATGGGCCCCTTATGATCTTGGGTGCAAAATCATATGGCCCCATATGTTCGTCGATATGGGGCCCGTAAGGGGCTCATATTGGAATGTTATCTGGGTATTGTCGACAGGGGGCCGGGCCATGCCAGCGACCGTAACTTGGTTCCGACAGTCCGTGTGTCATGTCGACGGGGTGGTGAGAAGGGGATATGAAGGAGCCTATAACTATATATCCCATGCCATTGCAGGGCATATTTTGCATATAATATCACTTAATACTTCAAGAGCTGAGTTGCGCACTGATAAGTGTTCTTTTGAATCTGACACGTGAAATTGCAACGAAAGCTTACAAAAAAAACTTATGTGATCATCAAGAACAAAAAGGCAAAAGAAGTTCTAGACAAAAACGGGGATAACATAGGCCTACATTTTATCGAAGCACCTGGACTATGCTATGAAATAGCCGAACTTTGCTCCGGACGCTCACCATCTGACAGTCACGGTACCGCATGACGCACGTAAGAGCAACTAGCGCGCGCCCAAAATTTCGGGTTCTTATTAGAGAAATTCCTCTTGAGAGCGAAAAACGGGTAAACCGTTGGGGCAACTATAGTCACCGTCGGGGACTGCATACTTTATCGTATCGACTTAGACTCCCCGACGAAACAGAAAAAAATTTCCTGACGGGGCCAGTCTTCCCTGACGGCGGTCATGGCCCTCCACATCTCTGGCGCCACCCCTGATTTGACACCTGTTACGCGGAACATGGAATCCATTGGAGGTAGTTTTTCCATGCGCGGAAGGTTAGTCAGTTAGTTAGTTAGATGAGATTTTACGGCTATGTCAAGCCGAATGTTCAATAAATAAAAAATCCAAGATTATCGACCGATAATTCAAACGATATACATGAATTTTCAGCTGATAATCTTGGATTAAAAGTCAATAATCTGGGATTATCAATGATAAACCAGATTCATCTCATGATAATCTTGGCTTATCAATGATAAACCAGGTTTACCAACTGATAATCTTGGATTATCAAATGAAAATCCGGGTTTATCCCGACAATCCTGGATCATCGCCCGATATGCAATATTATTTTGATAATTTTCGATTCTCGATCGAAAATCCAAGATTATCGAACGATAATCTTGGATTATCTATTTAGTGAACATTCGGCTCGTCGAACCTGGTTTGTCACGCGAAAATCTTGGAATATCACTTCGTTGCACATCTGGCAAGAGAAGCCAAAATTTTTGATTGATAATCTTGGATTCTCGACCGATAATCTTGGATTCTCGACCGATAATCTTGGATTATCGACCGATAATCTTGGTTTTTCGGTCGAAAATCTAAGATTATCAAATTATGTTTGATAATCCAAGATTATCGGTCGAGAATCTAAGATTATCAAATTATTTTTCGATAATCCAAGATTATCGCTCAAGAATCTAAGATTATAGGTCGAGAATCCAAAACTATCAAATTATTTTTCGATAATCTAAGATTATCGGTCGAAAATCCAAGCTTATCGGTCGAGAATCCAAGTTTATCAAATTATTTTACGATAATCGAAGATTATCGGTCGAAAATCCAAGATTATCTAATTATTTTTCGATAATCCAAGATTATCGGTCGAGAATCCAAGATTAATAACCGATAATCTTGGATTATCTATTTATTGAACATTCGGCTTGATAAGTATGAGTCGACAGCATGCATATCCTTTTGGTAACGAAATTCGATTTCGCTATTTTGGGGAGCCGTCAAGAAAGTTTGCTTTTTTATCGGAAAATGAGATTTGTTTACGCAAGTGTTGTAGAAGTGCGGGTAATTTTCCAGCCTCGAAGTAAACAGAGCGTTCCACGGATGAGACTGGACGTGTGACATGGATAATTTTAGGGAGTAAAGGATTATGTAATCAAATCCAGGCCCCTGGTCAGTCCGTTTTACGATTACCTTTACAGACAGAATTCGGGGCTTTGATTATAGAAAAATAATTTGATAATCTTGGATTCTCTACCGATAATCTTGGATTCTCGACCGATAATCTTGGACTCTCGACCGATACTCTTGCATTCTCGACCGATAATCTTGCATTCTCGACGGATAATCTTGGATTATCGAAAAGTAATTTGATAATCTTGGATTCTCGACCAACAGTCTTGCATTCTCGACCGATAATCTTGGATTATCGAAAAGTAATTTGATAATCGTGGATTCTCGACCAATAGTCTTGCATTCTCGACCGATAATCTTGCATTCTCGACGGATAATCTTGTATTATCGAAAAAATAATTTGAAAATCTTGGATTCTCGACCGATAATCTTGGATTTTCGACCGATAAACCAGGTTTATCAAAATAAATTTTGATAATCTTGGATTGTCGACCGATAAACCAGGTTAATCAAAATAAACTTTGATAATCTTGGATTATCAACGGATAATCTTGGATCATCTCGGAAGATAAACCGGGTTTATCAAAATTATTTTGCTAATCTTGGATTGTCGACAGATAAACCAGGATTATCAAAATGAATTTGATAATTTTGGATTAACGATTAACGATAATCTTGGATTTTCTTTCGATAAACCTGGATTTTCGGTCGGTAATCTTGGATTGTCGGTCTATAATCTTGGATTATTAGTCGATAATCCAAGTTCATCGAATGAAGTACACTTAAATCAGTAGATAATCCATGACTGTCCACTGATATACCGAATTAATTGATAATCTCGGATTATCGGTCGATATTCTTGGATTATCGGTCGATAGTCCGAAACTATTTTGATAATCTTGGATTACCTCGTGATAAACCTGGTTTATCGTTGATAATCTTGGATTATCGACTGATAAACCAAGATTATCAGTCGAAAATCTTGGATTCTCGACCGATAATCTTGGATTATCTATTCATGAACATTCGGCTTACCATATACGGCTCAGAAACCTACCGTGCCGATATTCCGATACCGTATGACCAAAAAAGGTCACGTTCACCAGCGCAGCACGGTGACGTACTCAGATATGCAGAGTGTAAACAAACCAAGAATTTACAAAGATCATAGACCATATAAGTGCCTACATGGTCCAATTACAGATGGTTTGTAAACTGAGAAAACCGAGTCCGCTCCGCAGGTATGTTCGTACTGGGGGAGTTGCTATTTGACACCCTGACAACTTCATGCAGTATGCAAGCTGCAATGTATATAGTTTCGCGAAGCTAAACCTCTGACATTGACAAGCACACAACTGGTTGAAGTAACTTGATTAAGTTGATAAGCCACCACTTGAATTGAAAAGTCAACCAAATTTATTTTCGTAGTAGCTGCTCCGAGTGGCAAAAAGGTAAAAAATTCGACCAAAATTAAAAAAAAAAAAAAAATGACTAGGCTTAACGTTAGAGATAAGTTGAAGGTGGACATAACTGCATTTCATTACTTAGGCCTAGGCCTAGCCAACGTAACGTTATGCCTAACGTTACAGACAAGGCCTCAGTTGTAACAATTAGGCCTAGGCCTAAACGATTCACTGTCTCAGTGCATGTCTGTAGTCTGTAGCTTATTATACTTTAGGCTATAGGCCTAGGCCTATTTGCATACAGTACACGTAATAGACAACATTACTTTAGGCCAAGGCTTGTCCATTAACAACAGCTGCACTCTGCGATAGGTGTAACGTTCAGATTCTGTGGAGTAATTGCTGGATGTACTCCACATGTGCAGGCCTTGTGTGTTAGATTTTCCAGGTGTGCTACAAATCACCCTCCTCAAGAAATTAAGAAGTGTGATAGGTGTGCTGTTTTATTAAGCTTTAATAGATTTACCTGCGTTCCCATTCTTTGTCTAGGTGTGCAAAAAATCGCACTTCTCACAGTGATTTGAGGCGAGTGGTGGCGTGCGATCGCACTCGCACGCCTCAAAATTCAAGGCCTGCATGTGGAAGCTCTGTTTGGGAAAAAATAACTTAGTAAGGCTTCAGAGTCATGACTGAAAATGTAATTTGAGAAAGACTTCATGTCTACAAGTCTTGTACTACTATTCTGTGGCTGTATGAGGCATCTGACTCTTCTGAGCTACAATAATAGGCCTACACAGTCAGAAGTCAATTTGTTTTTAACATAATATAATGAAGGAGGGCTAATCCTGCAATGAAGACCCAATACCAAACTCGTACCAAACCAAATACCCAACAATTAAAGCCCAGCACAGTCAGATTCTGCCATGTACATTGTACGTGCAGTCACAATAGAACTTGTCCACATTTATCTAACAAGCCTTGTTGTCACTCAAGTGACTGACAGTTTTGGCACAATGACTGACATCAGACCCACCTGTCAAACCTGTCTGACCCCAAAATACAGAGATCTACATTCTTCAGAGCAAAATAGGGAGATTAGTGGAAAAGTCATACGCGGCATCGCATAATTCGCTACAACTTGTGCAGGAATTGAGTGCACCACATGCACAGTGACAGTGCAAGTTGCCCATGTTGTATTTCCATGTACAGGTACTGTACATTAATTTCAGCGACATGTACGCCGTAATTTATGCATGTACAGCCGCCAATGTTGCTGCTAAACAGTGCAATTGCGAGGATCGCGCATCTGCAAATGGATTCCCGCAAATTGCACAAGGATTGAGAGGGAAAGAAAATTTGAAATTCATCACTCTGTGCCCGACATTTCCATTTATCACAAAACACTGAGCTTTCCCATCCATACTGTATCTTCTACCAGTCATGCACAAATGTCTAAACCATTGACGAATATATTACAGACGGCAGTATTTGCATGACTCTGGTTGGCAAGTATCACTTTTATGCAAAAGCTCCTTCTCACTAACTTAATGCAATGCAATATGGGGACAAGCGTCAGTTTGCCTATAAGAGAGGTGTGCCGTGTATTGATGCTGTAAAGTTTCTATTAATTCACAATGTTGTTATACATTTAGATTGTAAGGAAAGAACTATAGCAAAGGTAAATCTCAATTTTTCAAGTGCATTTAACACAGTCTTGCCAAATCAATTACTAAAAGATCTTTCGATCATATTTTACCAAAGAAACTTGGCTTATTCATTGGTTAGCACAGTTTCTTTAGGGATGGTCTAGAAAATTAAGTTGGATAAAGGGTTATCAAAAGTATCAGAGATAAAGGTTGGTGTGCCTCAGGGGTTACCATTATCTGCTCTTTTATTTAGCGTACTATATAAACTGATGAAATTAGGACAAATTCTCATATTTCTGTTAATTTACAGTAATATGCTGATGATACTGCTGTTTTATGCAAAATTTCAAAGAGTTCTGTTGAAACTGACCAAACAAATTACCAGTGTTCTGTAAGTGACATAGTTTCAACATGTGGTCGTAAGAATTTATTGCTTAATCCCAGAAAATCAAAAGAAATGTGTTTTTGCAAACAAAAATACTGTATTAAACATGATGGTCTCATTTTATCAAAATCGCAACCTGTTGTTATTGATGGAACGTGAGGTGGCTAGACTCCCAAAACTGAATATTTGGGAGTGTGCAGTACATTGATGATGGTTTAGGGACATTTCGTGGTATTTCATTGTTAGTCATGGGACATTTTAGAGAACATTCTGACTCATAAAAGGAATAGTTAAAAGATTGACAAACTTATAATACAATTAAGTTATAGAGTACAACTACCTCTGCAAAATAATAAAAAAGTAGGAAACAAAGTCTACTCTATTATTAATATTTATTAATTAATAAACCGTTAGTCATGGGACAGCTTTGCGATATAGATTTCTGGGTACAGTTACTTAGTCCCAAAACTCTGTGCCATTAAGAGGATATTGCTATTTCTTTGCCTCTGGTGTCAAGAAGGACAAGTTGGACTATTGTTTTATTGTAAACTTTTTTGAAAAATCTTCCCCATTTTCTGCAATTTAAAACAATACCTTGCTAGTCATGGGACAAAATAAAACGTTAGTCATGGGACATTTTGTCGCACATGCTTACAAGTATAAAAATGCTGCAGAATGACATGTTTCTCAGTCCCTTTTTGCTCTTCTTACCCTTACAATTACACATAAAATTAAGACTTGAAGTTGGTGATGTTTTCCACTAACACAAAGCTCTTAACAGGGGGAAAAGGATGGGACTTTGAGGGATGGTCAAAATTCAGCCTTATAATACAACCCATTGGTTCTACAGTACACCTAGTCACCGAGCACATACTTGAAAAAGAACTCCATTCACTATGAAGTGAGGTGTAGAACCAGTTCTGCACTAGCTGGGAGGGGGAAAGGGGGAGTTGTCCCCTACCCCACCCCACTCCACCCCACCCCTTTTCTCTCAACAAAGGGGAAAAACCTTCATCTTTTCAAAGCTTTGTCAAAGAGCACCATTTTGCAACATAACCACCTTATAAAGATTTTGGAAAGGGAAGGGGTTTCATCCACTCCCTTCAGAAAACGTGCCCCTTCTCTTAGACCTTGCATAAAACATACATGCATTAATTTTAACAGTTGCCACAGATACTGTATAGTACTCACAATTTTGCATCCACTCCCTCACACAAAGCACCCTGGTGTTTCCGTCCCTTCAAAGACAAAGCCAGTTTTAAGAAACATGGTAATATGAGAACTTGAAATGAAACATAATCACTGCATAGATAAAACAAAGATTCTGTACAGGTAGCACCTTTTTGCATCCAAAACCTCCTTACAAAAATTCCTTAAAAGGATGGGACATCCTCTTTACATAGTTTTTCTCTACCCCAAAATGGCACTCTTTACAGTAAATTGGGGACAAAGCAAATCTGCCTTGGTACAAATTATCAAAGGTATGCCAGTGTAGTAGAAAGAAGGCCTCTTTAAATTGAAAAAGAAGGCTTGTTTCAACAGGCCATGATAGTCACCTCTAAGAAGCTGTTCAATCTAAGGTGAATCAATTTCAATAGTGTTCAGCCCATGATCAAAGAAAACCTTTCCCAAAAGAACCATTTCCAGAAAGAGGTCTATTGGAAGAGTGATCAGTGCAGCATACATAAACTAGTGAGAAGACATGAATTCACACTGAATTACACATATGGCACAAATTCAGATAAACCCTTTTATTCAATTAACTATTGTTAGACAGTGTCAGGAAGGATAATCTACCCCTCTGAGGCTCTCTAAACTCCTATTTACATATGTAGTCCCCACCTACCCCCAACTAGACCATGGTAAACTAATAGCACAGTGGATATAGAGGGCACCCTCCTAGGAGGATGGCTTTCCAAGTCCTATTGGAAGAATCATTAGTACAGTATCCTAATAATCCCTTCAAAGAAACTTATATACCACAAATATCTCATGCTTGCGACAAAGTTAAAGCCATAACCTTTTCTTGCCATGTATCCAAGGTATTAAGCAAAGTACTGTACATAGGCTATATTACATAGTTTCGAGTTTGGCATATATTATGTCTTTCTTTAAGCAGATGCTAGGGAAAATGTTTTCAGCACTATTATCTTCCCCTATGTGATTTATGGGGTACCTGTTTGGTACCATTTTATATTACAGTGGACAGAGAAAGGCTATTGAAATTCCTTAAGTACACATCAACTATTTCTAATTTAAATTATACTATTCTTTGAAAAAGGTAAATTATGCTGCCAGAAATGAGTTTAACAGAATGGCTAATAAGATTAATAATGACCAAATCACCCATTGCATACTGCACTAAGTCTACTGCAAAAATTGAACAGCAGTCTAAGAAATCCACACATCTTGCCAAAATACAGAACACAAGTTTTAAAGAAACTCTTTTATCTATCGTGCTGCAGTATCCTTCAATCGGATCACCTAGATCCTTTGTTGTAGTTCATTGTATTGTTTTATGGATATACAGTATGTAGATATATTGTTACTGTATATATCACCCTATCATTTTCAGCATCTTAACTTTTATACTAATTATTCTTTGTATGAATGTTTTTTTTATTACTCCTTTTTGGTTCCTTGCGTTAGCAAAAGGAACCTATGTAGTCAGGTTGGCGTGTGTGTGTATGCGTGTGTGTGTGTGTGTGTCTGTGACGCTAGCTTGGGTACGCTGTAACTCAACAAGCAAAAGTTGGATTAAACTTGAACTTGGTATATAGATCTGCCATAGTGAGAAGGTGTGCCCTATTGTTTTTGGTGGAGGTCAAAGGTCATCTGGGGTCACCAGGGGTCAAACACTGGAAGCCTTGTTTACACGATATCTCAAGGTAGGAAGCTTGGATATTCAGTTACAGTATTTGCAGAAACCAGAAGTGTATTTTAGCCCCATTTCCAGTTTTCCAAAATCGGTGGTGGTAATCCTTTGAGTGATAAAATTTTACCCATGCTATATTATTCCTGATTTATCTGACAGATGATTGGTCGCACAATACTGAACTATAAACCAGGTTTGTAACTTGTAGGTGTGCATGCGGGACACTTGCAAGAGAAAATGAATTTAACGGAAGATCACGGAAACTTATAATTGCCATTTATATCTGAAACGGAAATCTACGGAAAAGGGAAAGTTGAAAACGGAAAAAAACGGAAAATGAAAAGTGGAAAACGGAATTTACCATTTTGTGAAGGGGAAAATCGGGGGCCCTAGATATTGTGTTAAAAATTTAACAATGTTTTCAGTATTTGACCCCCAGTGACCCCAGATGACCTTTGACCTCCACCACGAATGAAAGGATCAATCTTCTCACCATAATGCATCCACATACCAAGTATGAAATCTATTGAAGCTTCCTACCTTGAGATATTGTATTAACAAGGTTTTCCAGTTCTTGGCCCACGGTGACCCAAGATGACTTTTGACCTTCACCATAAACTATGGGGCACACCTTCTCACTATGGTGGATCTTTATACCAAGTATGAAATCTATCCAAGCTTCCAACCTTAACATATTGTGTTAACAAGGTTTTCAGTGTTTGCCCCCTGGTGACCCCAGAAGACCTTTGACCTCAAACAAAAACTATAGAACACACATTTTCACTATGGTGGATCCACATACCAAGTATAAAATCTAACCCACGTAAATTGCCAAAACAAGTGCGTCATAACTTCCCAAGAAAGTTTCTTGCGAAGTTGAAGTTCACCTTCGTAGTACACCGAGTACGGTGTGCAATACATAATGGAAGGACCGTATATTGCCCGCGCTGTTACATAGGGCGTTGGTCATGAATGAACTAAGGGAAGCGGCCCCGTATAAATTCATGCACCCACACCGGCAATCATCCAGGGAGGTGCAACAGTTTTTCGATTACCTGAATATATCGGGTTTGCATTTCATTTGGAGAATCTTTTTAAACTGGACGTACAGTAAGTTTTGGGCAAGACAGGTTACAAAAAATATATTCATATCGATAGGGCCCCATGAGATGTGTACACCAAGTAAACTGAGTGGAAATTTTACTGGCCTTGAAGTGCTAAGATACTGTAACGTTACGTATTTTTGCAGAGAACTGAGCAGATAGGCTGCTAATACTATGTAGCACTACTAACTTAGTACAGTCCAGTACAGTACAAAACATTATACACGGAATCTTCCGACGTGATCGGTGAATGAAAACTAACAGTTAGTCATAATAGTTTCATGTCACGTAAAATATGGGAGCCTTTGTACCTATTTTCTGTTCTCGAATTAGATACGTACGTCAGAAGTGTAAAAGTCCTCAAGTGCCTTGATTTGTGGAGACCCAAATTATCTCAAGGTAGGAAGCTTGGATAGATTTCATACTCACGGTAGTATGTGGATGCCTTATGGTGGGAAAAATACTTTTTTTTTGGTGGAGGTCAAAGGTCATCTGGAGTCACTGGAGGTCAAACTCTGAAAACGTTTTTAACACAATATCTCAATGTAGGACGCTTTGATAGATTTTATATACTTCACATGGTGTTGCATTTAATCGAGCAGAAAACCATATGAGTTTTGTGGTTTTGTGCTGGATTTAATGCAGTAGAAAATCTATCCGGCATTTAAGCTACTTTGCCAAAAACTTTGAAGGTCATGTAGCAGTCACCAGAGTCACAGGCAAACTTCACATTCCCAGGAGAAAATTCCCATTGAAACCCATTGATTCCCAATGGAACTTCCAATGGGACCTAATGGGTTTGAATGGGGCATAACTGGATTCAGTGGGACTCCATGAATTTAATGGGTAACCCATAAGATCCCATTGGGTGGTTCCAACTGCTTCATAGTTAATATTTTGTATTTTTGTTGATACATGCTCATGGCCCAGTTTCATTACATTCAGCAAGGAACCTCAGTGCCCATTGTGCTCTTGTTATAAATTTTACATTTATTCTGGAATGAATAAATAAATGAAAAAATGAAAAGAAAATGAAGCTGCATGGGAAATCTGATATACAGTAGTAGCCTACAGTGAGCAAACTTAAAATGAGGAGCACAGTACATGCATTGTACCGTACCAGTATTATGTCAGTTCATACTGTATCTAGTACATGTGTGTGTCATTCATGTGCTGATTGGTATACTGTACAGTATGCAACAACAAATTCCTGTCTACTGTAAGTACAACCCTCAGAAATCTATAAAAAATACTGACGAAGATTGTGGTTTTGCATTTTGACTTGTTTCTTCCAAGGCTTTGTGCAGTTTTTTAAGATTTATATGGCATTAAACCCAGTAGGCTAAATTTGAACACCGGTCAGTTTACTCTAGTTTCAACTTCCACAGTTCCAATGCGAGCTCTCCAGAAAAATGTCAGTCAGTCTCAAAATTTATAATTGAGGTGCACATTTGCCAACAACTAAAAGTAATGTCATCTCTGAGTCATTTAGCTTTGAGAGGTACAGTAAACTCTAGTTACAAATACATGTTCATTGAGGGTCCTAAATATTGTTTATGGTACTGTATGTGGGTGAAATCAGAGATTTGTGAAATTCAGAAGAAAGGCATGTAAAGACAGTTTAGGAGAAAGACCTCCTAGGGAGGGCTTTACACCCAAATTTCTGCATATGCTGTAACTTAAGTGATTTTGAATGTCCCTGAAATGGAAGAGTACAACCAAAACACACAGCTCTGTTCAACACTGCTTTCAAACCAACTCGGTTCCAGCCAACTCCATCCCAAGACAACTTGGTCCCAAATCCAACCCAGTCACAGTAGGAATTGTTGTGAACTTTGACTTGAAGCCCTTGTGGAAGTCAAGTTGGCTACCTTTTGTAAATTTTACCTGTTACCAATTTCTGTTTACTGACTAGTGAACTTTGGGCTAGTAATTGGCACATAAATCTAACTTCTTGGAGGTGTAACTGGCACAAGATTACAAGGACTTTTTTCTTAAGAAAAATTATGATACAAAATAAAAAATAAAATAAAACATAAAATTTTGTACTTTTAATGCAACACACAAGTTAACAAGAATCATGTCTCCTACAATTTTACTTTTTTAAAAGCAATTTGTAGATAGCCCTTGAACAAACCATGTTGAATATATTGAAATAAATACTGTAATCAGCTTATCACTTTTATTTGCAGAGATGCAGTATCAACATCATGTTATACTTTCCATTGATTATTGACTGGAATCAAAGTACATGACCTTTATGCAGGAAGAAACCTTGCCCAATAAGAGGTGGAGCCTTACCATTTCCCTTATTGTACCTAGTGCTGTGACCTGTAAGAGAGTAACCGCTAACCGTTCGCAATTGAGAAAAAACGGTTACGAAAATTGATCATGCGGTTATCCGCAAAGAAGCCTTTCAATCCACTCCCTCAGATATCTTACAAATGTGACACCTCAAGATCATCTTAATCAGCAGATTGTTTGTTATTCTGCACAAGAAACAAATTGTTATAACGAGTTACCGATTTTAAAGTCTGCGGAGTCTAAAGAAATAAACTGTCGCAAACACCGACCACAAGACTTTGAGAATTAGTGATACCAAGACACGTATACGAGGAGTGCTCAGATCATAAAACACAAACTCAGTGGGGACTTCCATTGATGCAACTACACTCAAGAATACACACAGAATTTGTATTGACCGTGTCTTGAGTTGTGATTGGCTGGTTAGCAATGCTAACCAGCCAATCTCGGTCCCAGCACTAGTTACCATCAATGAAGATCATAATTCATAACACAAACTCAATGGGGACTTCCATTGACTTACCAACACGCGAGAATACATACTTTATACTGAGTGATGTTACACACGCGATCCCGCTACAATTAGTTCCGCGAAATTTTTGGCGTTCTGCAGTTATTGCAATTAACAGTTAACCGTTCGCAAATACTTTGCGGTTAACCGCTTTCAAAATTTGCTAACTGGTCCCAGCACTAATTGTACCCCATAGAAGTCTTACCAAACCCAGGTGCAGCTACAGTACCAGGCAAACCCCATAATACATGTACTTTACTCTGTCACATTCAGAAACATGCCACTGTTTTGGGCTTGAAATTATTTGTATTCCTTTGCTGCTACTGTCCTTTGACATCTTTCATAGCATCACAATTGAAGAAAAAAATACTGTAGAGCTCTTTCAAAATAAATAGAAGTATCTAGGGCCTGTAGGACTTTCACTTTTCCTTTAACCCTTCTCAAAACAAATAGAACTTTATTAATGGCTGTTTCCTCCATGCTTTGTTTTACATGTACATTATTTCTATAATTTAGGCTTCAAATGAAATAATTTAAAATTAAATTTTCATTTGCTTTTCCTATCCTTACTGCATTGACATAGTCCTGAACCCAAAACACCAAAAGCCCTGTGTCCATAGGAAATTTTTCTCTCTGCATTTTAAGCCAAATATGGTAAAGTGTGAATTTTTGTAATTATGGCTCTTTAGCCTGGTACCTGTGCACATGTATTCAAGTATATAACTGGTCCTTACACTGCACTGTCATGTAAAGTTCTCAGTAGCTGTTCAGATGGGACTGTTGATTTTCATGTGTACCTAAATGTACAGGAAATTTTGAATGAATCTCAGACATACTTGTAATGGGTCTACCTACTGTAGGCTACACCATCCCTTAACACTCTTTTAAACAAGTCTTCCTGTATGTATTTAAATTGTCAAGTAACCATTTAACCATACAGTATGTTTCTCAACTTTCTCAGTGGACTAGCGCAGTTGTCATGAATTGTGTACAGTGTACAGTACAGTCTAGTATGGAATGATAAATTCTGTAAATTGATTGGCCTTATCAGTAATGCACCTGTCTTCTCTTCAAACAGAACATACATGAAAACTTTCTGATCAACTTAATATTTCATCCCACTTACAGCAGAGGAAATGGCAAGTCCTTCCATCAAGATTGTTTTAATCACAGGCACTGCAACAGGTGTCGGTTTTACTACTGCCCTAACATTTGCTGGTGTTCCAGGAAAGAAGTACAAAGTGTATGCGACCATGCGTAACATGAAGACAAGGAAAGATGAACTTGAAAGTGCTGCTGGTTCGATGCTGAACAACACTCTTTTCATCAGAGAGCTTGAAGTAGGAAATGAAAAGAGTATGGTGGAATGTGTGGAGAGTATTTTGAAGGAAGAGAAACGAATAGATCTACTGAGTAAGGTTCACTATCAATGATGGATTTTATCATTTTACTCTCATTATGTAGAATCTTACAGTATATACAGCAGTATTTGAAGATAGTAGCCTTCTGTACATTAGTTTGTTCACTGGGCTACCATTGTTAACAGGTGAGTACACTGTACTGTTACAATACATTATGAACCAGGAGGGGGGGTAACTTTTTGAAAAGTTGAAAGGCCAATGAACATTTTGAAACTTTTTATGTAAAATAACTGGTTTGTTAATGCTATGAGCCAATTACATGCCAATTAAAAAATTTTAGTTTCTCATATGTTTCTGCCTCATCAATTTTGGGATGCCCTCCACAACTATGCACTCCACCCTCAAGTTAGGACAAGAGGCTTTTGTCTTAGCTTCCTGTTTGTTTCAGGATTTTAGAATACACAGTGAATTACACTGTGTTGTGTAGATTTATTGTATGGATATGAATCTGCTGGTAAGACAGTTCTTTGCCTTCTTACATATTTTTTTCAATTCCAGACGGTAGGCCTATACCACCAAAGTGGGTGCTGATATAAAATGGAATTAACTGGCATTAAAAATAGCCAAACACCCATTTGTTTGTTAAGTTTTCATAAACTCATGATGCCCTTGAAAATTACTTCAGAAGGAGAAACTTGTTGGTTTCACTTTTGGCAATCTGTTAATCATTGTAACATCTATGTGACATGGTTACACATCATTTGTAACATTGTAACACCTCTCTACATGGTAACATTTCTTTAACATGATGACCCCCTCTGACATCAGGACACATCTTTGTGCAACACCTTTCTGACATTGTGATACCATCACAGTTGCAGTACAATTAATATCCTGTGTTAGCACTGGGAATTTTGTAAGTTTTTAAGTGCAGTTACAGCCTACTATATGTAGACAGAGGCTGTAGGATCAGTCTGCCCTCCTCTACCCCACCCCACTTACCCCTCCAGCTCATTTCTACCCAACCCACTTCCCCTATGTAGCTACTACAGACTACAACTGTAGAAAATTTGTATTACTGAAGATACTATAGAAAAGATAGAATCCTGCTATGATGGATCCAATGATTTTCATGGATTGGGGAGTGGGGTTATGCTCCTGAAGTGAGGCATCAGTAGGATTTTAAAAGTAGGATGTGATCAAAAGTTCACGATGGTTGGGGTTGAGATGATCATATCTTGCATTCAAAATGTCCTTGATTGCAGGAAATGCATGTTGAAAATCTAATTTGTTACCCCTGTACAGTTTTTTAGAGTGTATCTGCCATGGATGCCAGATGGGACTAGGCTGGAGTATAGTTTGAACAGGGACCCATATTGGGCTTACATGAGGTAAAATATTGGTAGAACTACCTATTCATTGAAATCTTCTATTAAACCTTGAAGCTTTTTTCTTTCTTTGTTTGGTGAAGTAGTGATATCAGATTGACTGTACATCTAAACCTCAAGTACTGTACATTTTGTTAATCTACCAATCTGGTCCCTTAATGTTCTCAGCATTTACTGGTACAAGTGGTCTACAAATTATTTTACTTTCTCATTCAATCCGTACAGTCAACAATGCAGCAATTGTTCATGGTGGTCTCTTTGAGCAGATTGATCTAGGTAAAGACGGAACAAAACATTTCCAGGTTAACTATTTTGGTCCCCTGAGACTGATGCAGCTAGTTATACCATCAATGAAGGAAAGAAAATCTGGAAGAATTCTTAACATCAGTAGCATTGGAACACTCTTACGTAAGTAACTACGTTATAATGATTTATTGGTTTCGATGATAAGAGAAACCAATGCATTCGTGATGGCGTGCGTGTGTGTGTGTGTGTGTGTGTGTGTATGTGTGTTTGTGACACTTTGCTCGTTAACACGATATCTCAAGAAGGGAAACTCTGACAATTCTCAAACATGGTACATAGATGCCCCATATTATGAGGAAGAACCCTATTGTTTTTGGTGGGGGTCAAAGGTCATCTGGGGTCAACAGAGTTCAAACTTTGAAAAACCTTGTTAACACGATATCTCAAGATAGGAAGCTTGGATAAATTCCATACTTAGTACGTAGATGCGTTATGGTAAGAGGAAGAACCCTATTGTTTTTGATGGAGGTCAAAGGTCATCTGGGGTCACCGGGGTCAAACGCTGAAAACCTTGTTAACGCGATATCTCAAGATAGAAAGGTTGGATAAATTTTATACTTAGTATGTAGATGTGTTATGGTGAGAGGAAGAACCCTATTGTTTTTGGTGGAGGTCAAAGGTCATTTGGGGTCACCAGGGGTCAAATCTTGAAAACCTTGTTAACATGATATCTTAAGCTGGAAAGCTTGGATTGATTTCATACGTAGTATGTAGATGCTTAATGGTAAGACAATGATCCCTATCATTTTTGGTGGAGGTCAAAGGTTATCTGGGGTCATCAGGGGTCAAACACTGAAAACCTTATTAGCACGATATCTCCAGGAAGGAAGCTTGAATAGATTTCATACTTAGTATGTGGATGCATTATGGTGCGAAGGTGAATGCTATCATTTTTTGGTGGAGGTCAAAGGTCATCTGAGGTCACTGGGGTCAAACACTGAAAACCTTATTAACACGATATCTCCAGGTAGGAAGCTTGAATAGATTTCATACTTAGTATGTGGATGTATTATGATGAGAAAATGAAGACTTTTATTTTTGGTGGAGGTCAAAGGTCATCTGGGGTCACTGGGGGTCAAACACTGAAAACCTTGTTAACAGCTGTATCTCCAGGTAGGAAGCTTGAATAGATTTCATACTTAGTATGTGGATGCATTATGGTGCGAAGGTGAACGCTTTCATTTTTGGTGGAGGTCAAAGGTCATTTGGGGTCACCGGGGGTCAAAAACTGAAACCTTGTTAACACGGTATCTCCAGGTAGGAAGCTTGGATAGATTTCATACTTAGTATGTGGATGCATTATGATGAGAAGATGAACCCTATCATTTCTGGTGGAGGTCAAAGGTCATCTGGGGTCACTGGGGGTCGAACACTGAAAACCTTGTTAACACGATATCTCCAGGTAGGAATCTTGGATAGATTTTAAACTTGCTATGTGGATGCATTATGATGAGAAAGTGAACCCTATCATTTCTGGTGGAGGTCAAAGGTCATCTGAGGTCATTGGGGGTCAGACACTGAAAACCTTGTTCACACGATATCTCCAGGTAGGAAGCTTGGATAGATTTAATACTCAGTATGTGGATGCATTATGGTGAAAAGATGAATGCTTTCATTTTTGTCGGAGGTTAAAGGTCATCTGGGGTCACAGGGATCAAAAAGCAAAATTTCCCAAGAATTCCCAGGATCGTCTTATGGGTTCACCAGGAGTCAAAAAGCAAATTACCCCAAGAATTCCCAAGATCATCATCTGGAGTCATAAGCGTTCAAAATGCCATATTTCCCAGGAATTCCCAAGATCAAATATGAACCTAAAATTATTTTCCAACATGTTAAGATAGCACTTGACCAGTGACTGAAAAATATGGGACATCATCGCATTATTTGGAATAGAACATATATCATCGAAACCTCAATGCATTTTTGCATTCTGGTTATTATTGAATGGACTGTCGTTGTTACAATTATTATTAAGCTATTAGTCAAACCTGACAAGATCAAAGACTATTGTGTCAGACTTTTGGCAGCCAATTAAGAGTTTAGTGCCATCTTGCTTGAGGTTTGGTGAAAATTTGCTAGAGAATGGGTATTTTTAGGGTTGCCATGCTGGGGGTTTAGAAATTTCTAAGTATCTTTTTCTTTGAATGTCTTTAATGAAAACAGGCCATTGATATTTGTCAGAATATATATTGATAAGGTGCATTGTACATTCAGATGCCAGATGGGGCTAGGCTGGGGTTGATTTTTTTTTTTTTTTTTTTTGGTCAGCAGGTTTGATGTTCAATGAAAATGTAACATATACACATATATAGCTAAACCCTTCAGGCATGAGCAGTATTGTAATCAAGAGCATTATTATAAAGTTTAAACAGCAGTTGGGTTGGTGTGTTGAAAAAAATGATTGAATGGCAATAAAGGAATTTACAAGGCATGGATGCATCAGAAAACATGCTTCCAAAGGTTATGAGACTGCTGCAAATCACTTGGGACTTTGCAGGTCTGTTATATGGCTATTTCTCTAGTGCAGTGATGGTTGATGAACGGGTCAGTATGTGTCTTACTGTATATGGTAAATGCATGTATTAAGAAGCAGCTGCTCTTTAGCAAGTTATTCAGAGTTAAGCTTTGTATTTTTTACAGTCATTGGTCATGTGGGTCTTTATCTTACCAGGGAGTTGTTTGGACCTCCCTGATCTTACAAAGCTATTTGGTCAAAGTTTATGTGGAGTAGATCACTGTAAATTGACCTTACAAAGAAGGTAATTTCTTTCTATGGTAGCATACAGCTCTTATCATGCCTTCAGGAGGCTTTTCTGAGCACACTACAAACTCTTCTGCAGAAATAATAGAACTGTCAATCGCTCTTGCTAGGGTGAAATGGTGAAAGGTGTTGGCATTAAGAGCAATCAGGGGTGGCAATGTGGAGGTTTAAATCAATGATGTTTCACTGGTGAGTTCTGATTAATAATATGCAGGAATATGGAGGTTTGAAGCAGTAAGGTGTGGCAATGTGGAGGTTTAAATCAATGAGGTTGCAATGGTGAGTTCTGATTAATAATATGCAGGAATATGGAGGTTTGAAGCAGCAAGGTGTGGCAATGTGGACGTTTAAATCAATGAGGTTGCAATGGTGAGTTCTGATGTAATTATATGCAGAAATATGGAGGTTTGAAGCAGTAAGGTGAGGCAGTGGGGAAGCTTGATGTAATGAGGTGCACCAATTTCGAGGTTTGTGCAGTAGCAGTGAGGTGTTGAATGGGAAGGTTTGACATAATGAGGTGCAGCACTAAGGAGGTTTGAAGCAATGAGGTTTGGCAGTGGGGAGGTTCAACATAATGAGATGTAGCAATGGGGAGTTTTAAATCAATGAGGTGCAGAAATATGGAGGTTTGAAGCAATGAGGTGTGGCAATGGGGAGATGTGATTCCTAGTCAGGTTATAGTAAGGTTAGCTTTACATCAAAAAAATCTCAGGTTATTTCTCTTTATCTGAAAGGATCTTCAAAGGTAAAAGATTCCAAATTTAGAATAAAAGTTTTGAAGTGGAGGCCACCCAACAAGATGTTTTAATCCATATTTCATCTCCCATTCATGGTCAGTATAGATCCATTGTACATTGATGCTTCAAGGCCTTAATAATTATGAAGTTCAATATCCTAAAACCAAATAAAGACAAATGAAATTTGAATGCTTATTAAGTATGTCAAAGTTTAATATAGGTGCTAGACACATAATCCAATATTATACATAATTCCTCACAGCTTGTCCATTCACTGATTTGTATCTTCATCCAAAATGGGCACTGGAGGGCGCTACTGAATGTGTGGCTGTCACTTTACGACCCTTCAATGTGTGGTGAGTAGTCTAACCTGCATTATTGAACAGTATTTTATCTTGACATTTATGTCAGACTTAAATAGTTATTGATATTAAATTTTTATCTCATCCAAAAGAAATGTTACTCAAGTAAGTTTCATTGCTGTTGATACCATCATTGCCAATACATTTGTGGTGTATATATATTTCTGATAATTGATGTCATGGCTAGTCTTCTTGTAATGTACAGTTTGCATATCTTTCTTGTCAGGTGGTTGTGACGGAACAAGACAGGGGAGGTGGGGGGCTGCTTCAGAGTATTAGCTTCAATGGGGCCACAAAATGCTATTTTTCAGGCAACAGTTTAACAGTTGTGGGCAAGAGTATTCAGCCATAACCCCTTCCCACCCCAATTGAAAATGGTCTAGGATAGGAAAGTTGGTTCATTCTAATGTAAAGGTCTTCCTTTCATTACAAGGCTTTAGTCAGAAACTTGTTCACTTGTTCAAGTCATTGTCATTGCCAAATGAGTCAGTCTGGACTGGGTAGACACCTCAGATCAACATGCAGCTTGGTCATCTGTCCTCAAGAAATTTAGTCCTCACAGATTTTTCTGTCTTGCTTGTATAACATTAAAAAACAAATCCCTTCTAAGGTCACCCTTTAAATAGGGATGTAAACAGACCAGTGATTTTTTTCCTCCTATTCACCTTAAGTCAGTGTTCACGCTAAGGTTCGTTGTTGCGCACAATTCCCGCACTGGCTTTCCAAGTCCCTCAACAAAAATAATTGTCTGCGGGAAATTCCCGCGCAGACCTTGTGGCCCACACTTTTTAGCTCATACCAGCATACTGGTGTGAGCTATTGTGATCACGCGGCATCACTCTATCCATATGTCCACACTTGTTCAAAATGCTTCTCCTCCAACATGCTTTCATCGATTTGTTTGAAACTTGGGCACAATGTTCCTTGGGTGGTGGGCCATTTGGGGTGTTCAGAAATTTTTGGTCCAAGGTCCAGTGTGGACCCTAGGGCCCATTTTATGAAATTCTGCATAATGCTTCTCCTCCTACAGATTCTCTTGTACAATGTCAATGGTTTGTCATAATGTTACTCGTTATTGGTCCCTTCGGGGTGTTCAGAAATTTTGGGTCCAAGGCCCAAGATGGACCGTTGGGTCCATTTTGTGGAATATTGCAAAGTAATTAACTTCTTCTCTATTTAATGTTTAAAGAGAGGTAACAACCCTCATTATAATGCTTCGTTAGTGATCTCACTATGGTGTTCTTGAATTTTGGTCTAAGGTCCCATGTGGGCCCCAACGGCTCATTTTATGAAATTTTACAAAATACTTTTTCTCCTACAAATTGTGTTGTACAGTGTTGATGATTTGTCATAATGAAGCTCTGTTAATGGTCCTTACAAATTACTTCTCCAATTTAGGATGAAGAAATCTTTTGATACCTTTCTAACCACTTTTGTGCCACCCATCTATTTTACCAGTCTCACAAAATCACTTTACCACCTATTTTTCTCTGTACTGCACCCTCTTTTCCTCAAGTTAATGTTTAACAGAGTTGATGGTCTTTTATAATGATGCTTGGTTAGTGATCTGTTTCTTGTTTTGTGGAAATTTGGTCCAAAATCCCATGTGGACCCTATGGCTCTTTTATGAAATATGAGAAAGTGCATCTTCAACTACAGATTCTCTTGTACAATGTTGATGGTTTGTCATAATGATACTTGAAATTTGGGGTCCAAGGCCGAAGATGGGCCCTAGGAGCTTTTGCTTTCTTAAATTGTATTCATGAAACAACTTACAAAGCAAAGACAGCATAACAAATTTTTGTGACATTCGGGAAGGTGCCATCAGGGTATGTGAGATTTGGGGTCATAAGCCATTTGACGTCATTTAAAGTCATATGATGCTTGTACTAACAAAAACTAGAAGCCAGGGACCCTTAATTATTTGAAGGTATGAGCTTCAGCACCATTGGTGCTCTGGTTTATTTTCCTACTTCATGTTAAGTTGGAATTCTTAAACTTGTCTGTGAGACTGTGACACAGAAGAACAATCGAAAATCAATGAGTCATACAATACCATAGCTGATTTGCTCACTTCACTGATTTATTATTTCTGGAAATCCCCCCTAGAATTTGAAATCCCTCTGAAAAAATTTGGGAGGGGGAAATCCTCCCCTCCCCCCCCCCCCCCCCAGTTTCTGAGCCCTAGTGTAAATACTGCCTTAAGTCACCATTGACAGTGTGTATGTAAAATGGCATTAAAATGGGATTAATCTGTGTTCCACACCTTTCAAAGTTTCAGTGAAGGGCTCCAGAGAGCCCTTTGATATAAGGCACTACCAGGGCCATAGTCTGAGTAACTGAAAGTTGGCCTACTTGAAAAGAAATGCTGAAAATTTCACTGTTCAAATTATGATTCCAAGGCCCCAAAAACCATGGAATTCGCATGCAGTATGAGGGTCCCTTTTCTTCCCAAAGTTTCCTGAGGACCCACTGTGAATGCATTCTTATGTGGGTTTCTCCTGACGCATGAACGATCTTCCCCCTACAAGATACAGTGCTTGAGTACACCAGTTATATATGCTGGCTTAAGATAAATTAGGGTATGATTTTCTATACGTAATTATTAGTTTCGATGAAAGAGAAACCTATGCGGTCATGATTGCGTATGTGTGTATGTGTGTGTGTGGGTGCGGGTGTGCGTGTGTGTGTTTGTGACGCTTAGCTTGTGTGCACGATATCTCAAGAAGAGAAACTCTGACAGTTTTCAAAATTGGTACATAGATGCTCCATATTAAGAGGAAAAACCCTATCGTTTTTGGTGGGGGTCAAAGGTCATCTGGGGTCACTGGGGGTCAAAACCTGAAAACCTTGTGTGCATGATATCTCAAGGTAGGAAGCTTGGATGAATTTCATACGTAGTGTGTAGATGCATTATGGTAAGAGAAAGAACCCTATTATTTTTGGTGGGGGTCAAAGGTCATCTGGGGTCAATGGGGGTCAAACCCTGAAAACTCATTAACATTATATCTCAAGAAGGAAAGCTCTGACAGTTCTCACACTTGGTACATAGATGCCCCATGTTGAGAGGAAGAACCGTATTGTTTTGGTGGGGGTCAAAGGTCACCTAGGGTCACCTGAGGTCAGACCCTGAAAACCTTGTTAACACAATATCTTGAGGTAGGAAGCTTGGATGAATTTCATGCGTAGCATGTAGATGTGTTATGGTAAGAGGAAGAACCCCGTCATTTTTGGAGGAGGTTAAAGGTCATCTGGGGTCACCAGGGGTCAGACTCTGAAAACCTTGTTAATACAGTATCTCGAGGTAGGAAGCTTGGATAAATTTCATACTCTGTATGTAGATGCCTTATTGTAAGAGGAAGAACCCTATTGTTTTTGGTGGGGTTGAAAGGTCACCAGGGGTCAAACACAGAAAACCTTGTTAACACGATATCTCAAGTTAGGAAGCTTGGATGAATTTCATACTTAGTATGTAGATGCCTTATATAAAGAGAAAGAATGCTATCAATTTTGGTGAAGGTCAAAGGTCATTTGGGGTCACTGGGGGTCAAACCCTGAAAATCTTGTTAACACAATATCTCCAGGTAGGAAGCTTGGATAGATTTCATATTTAGTATGTGGATGCATTATGGTAAGAAGATGAATCCTTTTGTTTTTGGTTGAGGTCAGAGGTCTTTTGGGGTCACTGGGGGTCAAACACTGAAAGCCTTGTTAACACGATATCTCAAGGCAGGAAGCTTTGGTAGATTTCAAATATAGTATGTAGATGTGTTACGGTGAGAAGATGAACCTCATATTTTTGGTGGAGGTCAAAGGTCATCTGGGGTCACCAGAGGTCAAGAAGCAAATTTCCCAAGAATTCCCAAGAATATTACATTGGTTCACCAGAGGTCAAAGAGCAAACTTTCCCAAGAATTCCCGAGATCGTCACTGGGGTCACCAGAGGTCAAAACGCAAATTTCCCAAGAATTCCCAAGATTAAATAGGAACACAAAACTGTATTTTTCCAGCATGTTGAGATAGCATTTGACCAGTGACTGAAAGGTACGGGACATCATGGCGTTATTTGAAATAGAACATATATCATCGAAACCTCAATGCATTTTTGCATTCTGGTTAGCTAAACTCAGTGAGCAGGTAAAGAAACTTTTAATTTAAAGGGCATAAGCAGTCACTGTAAACTTATTTTGAAACAAAAGCTAAATCTCACAAATGTCCTCATAATTTACTTCAAGTATCTTTCTTGATACGTTAAAATATAAATATTGTATATTCAAGGTAAATGAAGGAGTAACCCTATAACTTGAATTCCACAACTCAGTGAGAAACACATTGTAACATGATCCTCAAAAGCCATTCATGAAATAGGATTCCTGGTAGTGCTGATAGTCGAGCGTTTGCTTTGTAATCGATCAATTGTGCAGTTCTCACGATTACAGGGATTAATCCAGTACAAGAATGATGTCAATACACTGCCATTGGTACTGTACATTGCAAAAACACATCAGAAAATCTTCTGTAATGGTATATACTGTGTTCATTTCCTCTGTGGTTTCGTGGAGGGTTGGCTGGCCTTAACATTACAAAACAGCTAACAAACAAATATACAGGTAAGTAGAAAGGCTTTCACGACGAAAATCCTTACTAGTAAGATGATTTCAACGAGTACGCCGTCGAAGGTCTACAAATAGTCGAGCTTTCATCAGAAGAAGCTCTGACTTCTTCAGCTCGGACTGATGCAAGGAAGTAAGTGCAGTGAAGTTATGCTACATCCCTGATTGGTGGATTCTGTCTTCTGATTGGCTGATTTGTCTGTGTTCTGATTGGACAGTCGAATTGAGGATTCTGTGTTCTGATTGGCTGATTTATCTGTGTTCTCATTGGATGAGGCAAGTGAGAAAGGACCATAATTGAATGCAAAGAGACTGTTCCACATGTGGCTGACATCTTTCCCATCCGTTCTGTTAATAGTGGATTTTCATTGACCCAAATCTCTAGAGCCTCTCTTATTAGCCGCATCCCTAAATGCTGAACTTTAACAAACAAACAAACAAACAAACAAAATGCTCACTCAGAGTGAGAGCAGCTGAGCATAAGAGAGCTACAGAACAAGGTAAGGTGGGAGGTTCTGCTTTGGCTGAGCATACTCACTGCAATAACCACACACACCTCTATGGGCAGATGCCAAAAGCATTGCTAAAGTTCAGCATTTAGGGATGCTGCTAATTAGAGAGGCTCTATAGATTAGGGTCAATGAAAAATCCACTATTAACAGGATGAATGGGAAAGATGTCAGCCGCATGTGGAACAGTCTTTTTGCATCCAGTCATGGTCCTTTCTCACTTGCCTCATCCAATGAGAACACAGATAAATCGGCCAATCAGAGCACAGAATCCTCAATTCAACTGTCAAGTTTAGAAGGCGATTAATCGGACTCCCAGAGTGTAATCACGACTACTGATAATTAATCGGTTACGACTATCAGCACTCATACCCGGGTAGACTCATTCAAATTGGACTGACTGCATTTTCCCTTTAAATCAAATCTAGCTTTTTTCTCTTGAAGTCTAAATTTGTATCTAAAGTATGAAATCTTAAGTAAAGAGTGTTAAGATGCAACTGTAAGGTCTAAAATGTTTCATTTCCCCCCATCTGGAAGACACTTCAACTGAATATTTTTTGAAGGCCTATGCTGTGGATAATATGTGCCAACTGATGGTGGTTCCCATGGTGGCATAGAGTACTAGGGCTAAGCACACACTGGGTACTAGCCTTGAGGGATGCCATTCCACAGCCAAAATATTCACAAAATGCTTTAAATTTTAGATCATGTTATCAGTCCAAAGCTTTACCAAAGATAACTCCATCTTAGATCTAGGAAAACTTAGAACTAGAAAAATTTCTCTAACAGTACAGTTATCATCCCTCCCCTGAAGCGACATCCCCTTCAATTACACCCTTCCAGAATAGAAAAAAAAACACTAAATAATGAGGATTGCTAAACATTTAATTAATTCAATGCTTTACGAAGCTTTACCAAAGATAGTAACATTTTGCATCCAAGCAACCTCACAAAGAAAAAAATTTCTCAAAGAGTATATGTGATATCCCCTTCTCTTAGGCAGCACCTCTTGACTTATGCCTAGCCCAAAAGTAGGAGGAATATCACTAAATCATGACAATTTGTAAAGATGTAACACAGTTAAAGGCTTTGCAGACTATGGCACAATTTTGCACCTAAGCTAGGCCTTAAATGTACCCCTCCCTCCAGCACGCTGCCCCAGGATGGCACTTCATGCACAGATGAAAAAAGGAAGGGTCCTTCCAGGTGTCAAACTATCTGTAGACACACCACTTGGTGCTCCACTTGACTATTCTAATGAACTGTCCCCCTGGGGATTTTACCCAGGCTATGGCCCGGACTACTATCCATCCCTTGGCTAGAGCAGATGTGCCTATGTTTACTGTTTGCCATAGTTTTATTGACTGTGTAGGAGGTTGTGTATAGCTTGATATTTTCCTGTTTCATGTACAAATTTAATAGTGAAAAGGCATTGCAGCCTGCAGGTATGTGACCCCATAATTGCAATACATTAAGCAACCTTGCAAATCCTGTATTGTATACATATTCTTGCATGTTTATAGCCAAATGAGAGTTAACCCAAAATAATATTTTACATTATCCAAGAATTCTGCACCGCTATTCTGTGATTTGGCTGGGTATGAAATAGAAACACACTGCATTGCTAAGCCTCATTGCTTCAAATGCCACTGCCTTTATCCATTCAGCCAAACCATTGGTTCCCTACCCCTCATCCCAAAATATGATGGCACTCCCTCTCTCACCCTTCCCTCAGAAGAATTCATTTGTCAGTTGAGGAAAACAAGATTATGAGATTAACCTTTACCTGTTTGACTTTCTTGTTACTTGAAATTCTGCTCATCACACCTATGGAGCTGTATTTCTCACATCATTTGTTTTTACAGGGCAAGTGTGGTTCAGCTTGGTGCTGTGATGACACAGAGAGCAGTTCAAGTTCAGGCTGCTTTTGACCAGTACAAGGATGCATTTCTGAAGCCTCCTTACATCAAAAATGAAACTGATCAAGAAATATTTGCCAAACACGCCAAAAACTCTATGAGTCTTTTCACCCATGAGACATGCCAAACTCCAGAGGAGGCAAGTAACCAGTGCTCCCACAGAAACCTTTAATTCCTGTAAAACCTTTACAAAACCTTTATTGCCAAAGTGGCTCTTTATTTGTTTAAAAAACTCTTCAAAACCTTTAAAAACCTTTATGTTCCTTTTTAGTTACAAATACAGTCAACAAGTTTTTGATTCCTTGCCAAAGGCAGGCAAGGAATCTAAGTGATGGTGATGTCGTGTGTATGTGTGTGTGTGCACTCACAGACACCTCCTTAGCGGGACGTGGGCAGCCGGCAAGAGCTAAACTCTCGCACGTCTTTCCTAGCTCACGCGCGGCTCTAAACTGGCATAGCTGCCTGAGAATTCCGTCACTGGAATGAGAAGTCTCGCGCGGCTGCACGTGCCTGCCTTGCAAGCAGCCCGCCCTCCAGACACGTATGTCTACCGGGTGAGTTGGAGGTCAGCCAAGCTCATGGGGAAATCCCGTGAATTCCTTACCAGATCCTGTGTACGTGTACCGGTAAGGCAGCGAGGGTGCCTTTGTGTGAGCCGAAGCTGTGTATGTCTGAGGCTGCTGTGGGCATGTGTGTGCACTCACAGACACCTCCTTAGCGGGACGTGGGCAGCCGGCAAGAGCTAAGCTCTCGCACGTCTTTCCTAGCTCACGCGCGGCTCAAAACTGGCGTAGCTGCCGGAGAATTCCGTCACTGGAATGAGAAGTCTCGCGTGGCTGCACGTGCCTGCCTTGCGAGCAACCCGCCCTCCAGACACGTACGTCTACCGGGTGAGTTGGAGGTCAGCCAAGCTCATGGGGAAATCCCGTGAATTCCTTACTGGGTCCTGTGTACGTGTAGCGGTAAGGCGGTAAGGCGGCGAGGGTGCGTATGTGTGTTTGTGGGTGTGTGTGTGTGTGTGTGTGTATGTGACGCTTTGCTTGTAAACACGATATCTCAAGAAGGGTAATTGTGACTGAGCTCATACTTTGTGTGTGGGTTGGTCGTATTGAGTAGATGATTCCTATTATTTTTGGTGGAGGTCAAAGGTCATTTGGGGTCACAGAAGTCAAATGGTAAAAACCTTGGGAATTGTTTGTAAACACGATATCTCCAGACAGATAAATGTGAGGGATCAAATACTTACCATGTGGATAGCCCATATTGAGTAGATGATCCCTTTTATTTTTGGTAGAGGTCAAAGGTCATATGAGGTCACCAGAGGTCAAATGGTAAACCTTGGGAATTAGTTGTAAACATGATATCTCAAGAACGATAAATGTGTGGGATCTCATACTTACCATGTGGATCGTATTTATTGAGTAGTTGAAGCCTAATGTTATTGGTGGAGGTCAAAGGTCATTTGGGATCAGGAGAGGTCAAAACGTCAAAACCTTCTAAACATATCTCAAGAAGGGTAACAGTGAGGAATGTCATTCTTGGCATGTAGATTGCCCATATTTAGTAGATGATTCCTATAGTTTTTGGTGGAGGTCAAAGGTCATTTGAGGTCACAGAGGTCAAATGGTAAAAACCTTGGGAATTGTTTGTAAACACGATATCTCCAGACAGATTAATGTGAGGGATCTCATACTTACCATGTTGATAGCCCATATTGAGTAGATGACCCCTATTGTTTTTGGTAGAGGTCAAAGGTCATTTAAGGTCACCAGTGGTCAAATGGTAAAATCTTGAGAATTAATTGTAAACATGATATCTCAAGACTTGTAAATGTGAGGGATCTCATACTTACCATGTTGATAGCCCATATTGAGTAGATGACCCCGATTGTTTTTGGTAGAGGTCAAAGGTCATTTAAGGTCACCAGTGGTCAAATGGTAAAATCTTGAGAATTAATTGTAAACATGATATCTCAAGACTTGTAAATGTGAGGGATCTCATACTTACCATGTGGATTGCCTACATTAAGTAAATGACTCTCATTGTTTTTGGTATAGGTCAAAGGTCATTTGGGGTCACCAGAGGACAAATGGTAAAACCTTGGGAATTAGTTGTAAACATGGTATCTCAAGAATGATAAATGTGAGGGATCTCATACTTACCTCATAAATTGTCCATTTATAATTAATGATCCCTATTGTTTTTGGTAGAGATCAGAGGTCATTTGAGGTCACCAGAGGTCAAATGGTAAAACCTTGGGAATTAGTTGTAAACACTATCTCAAGAACGATAAATGTGATGGATCTCATACTTACCATGTGGATTGTCTGTATTGAGTAGATGAAGCCTATTGTTTTTGGTGGAGGTCAAAGGTCATTTGGGATCACCAAAGGTCATATGGTAAAAACCTTGGGAACTGCTTGTAAACATGATATCTCGAGACAGATAAATGTGAGGGATCTCATACCTACCATGTGGATTGCCCATATTGAGTAGGTGATTCCTATTGTTTTGGTAGAGGTCAAAGGTCATTTGGGGTCACCAGAAGTCAAATGGTAAAATCTTGGAAATTGCTTGTAAACAAGATATCTGAAGAAGGATAAATGTGAGGGATCTCATACTTACCATGTGAATTGCCCATATTGAGTAGATGATCCCTATCATTTTTGGTGGAGGTCAAAGGTCATTTGGTTTCACCAGTGGTCAAAAGGTCAAAACCTTGTAAACACCATATCTCAAGAAAAGTAACTGTGAAGGATCTCATATGTAGCATGGGGATTGCCCATATTGAGTAGATGATCTGTATTGTTTTGGTGGAGGTCAAAGGTCATTTGGGGTCACCAGAGGTCAAAAGGTCAAATCCTTGTAAACATGATATCTCAAGAAGGGTAACTGAAGGATTCCATACTTAGGTTGTGTATTGCCCATATTGAGTAGATGATCTGTATTGTTTTTGGTAGAAGTCAAAGGTCATTCAGGGTCACCAGAGGACAAAAGGTCAAAACATTGAAAACATGATATCTCAAGAAGGATAACTGAGGGATCTCACACTTGACATGTGGATTGTTTGTATTGTGTAGATGATCCTATAATTTTTCGTGCAAGTCAGAGGTCATTTGAGGTCAAAAAAGGTCAAAAAAGGTCAAAACCTCATTTAGGGTAACTATGAGGGATCTCATACTTGGCCTATGGATTGTTCATATTTAGCATGTAGGTCATTTTGGGTCACAAGATTTCAAAAGGTTTTTACCATATAACATGATATCTCAAGTAGGAGTAACTGTGAGGGATCTCATGCTTGTCATGTGGGTGATTCATGTTTGTTACAATATATCCATATGGCAAAGAATCACTAAGCCTTTTAGCTTTCTGGTGTAGTAAAATAAAGCTTTGAAGTCTTTTTAAAAATATTGAGTATTTTGAGTCTTTCAGAGCCTGTTTTGGAGGATTTTCCCCTGGCTAAGTTCACTTCAGAGGTGGCACATGTCAGTGATAATTTATACGGTGAGTATTTTGAAACATATTCTAAGTTGTCTACCCCAGTTATGTCCTTTGAGGGGGTGCTTGTTAAAAACAGGCATGGATTGTTTAAAGTAATTAGACCAAAAAGATAAATGTGGCAGTCAGTCAGTTTGTGGAATAATAAGCATGTTAAAAATATGTCCTGGTGGCTTGGATCACCTAAGTGTGCTTTTAAATTGTATACTTTTTCCACTATCACAAAGAAGACTTAGAACTACAATGCCTTGATTTGTATAAAGTTTATTTCAGAAAATGAAAATATCTGTAGCATCAGGGTGTTCCTATGATGAACAAAACACGAAATAAATGGCAATCCTTTTTAAGTTTTGTTTCTCACAGTGTATCTATTTTGCAATCATTTTTTCTGGACCTTCGTTCACCTTCCACTTGTATTCCTATGAAATTCCTTTTTCTTCGGATCATCCTCCCCTTCCTCGACAGATCCTCCTGTCGACCCTTAGCTTTCTACAACTCCATAACTTTTTTGTTTCCAACATGTGCAATCATATCACATACTGTGAGATAAAACCCACAGGGTAAGATAAAACCCCTAGAAGTGCTCTAAACATGAGTATAAATACATGTAAACAAACTCCTACTTTCTTAATAAATTTTGTTCTTGTATGAAAGAACAATGCCTGTAAAACTCAAACCTTTGTAGTAAAGATGAAAAAAAGAATCATGTACCCTGCAAGTACAAGGCCCTTTTACTACTTGCATAAACCAGCGATACAACAGTAAGTTGATCAACATACTCCAATGGATGCACTCATAAAATACCCGAGTAAATTCCCCTTTGTCTTAACTATAATGACTCTGACATGGCCATCTAGTCCTGGGTATAATTCTATAATTCTACCCAATGGCCACTGTCCCCTTAAAGTATTCTTCTCTTTTAGCAAAACCATGTCTTTTACCTGAAAATCTCATCTCTTTTCTCTCCACTTTTTAATTCCTTGCTGAAGGCAGGCAAGAAATCTATGCGATGGTGATGTCGTGTGTGTGCGTGTGGATGGGTGGGTGTGTGTGTGTGTGTGTATGTGATGCTTTGCTTTTTAACACAATATCTCAAGAAAGATAACTGTGACTGAGCTCATACTTGGTGTGTGGGTTGGTCATATTGAGTGAATAATCCCTATTGTCTTTGGTGGAGGTCAAAGGTCATTTGGGGTCAGGGGAGGCCAGAACGTCAAAGCATTGTAAACACAATATCTGAAGAAGGGTAACTGTGAGGAATGTCATACTTGTCATGTAGATTGCCCATATTAAGTAGATGATTACTATTGCTTTTGGTGGAGGTCAAAGGTCATTTGGGGTCACCAGAGGTCAAATGGTAAAAACCTTGGGAATTGTAAACACGATATCTCAAGATCGATAAATGCGAGGGATCTCATACTTACCATGTGGATTGCCCACATTAAGTAAATGATCCCTATTGTTTTGGTAGAGGTCAAAGGTCATTTGGGGTCACCAGAGGTCAAATGGTAAAAACCTTGGGAATTAGTTGTAAGCACGATATCTCAAGAACGACAAATGTGTGGGATTTCATACTTACCTCATGGATTGCCTGTTCAGAGTAAATGATCCTATTGTTTTTGGTAGAGGGCAAAGGTCATTTGAGGTCACCAGAGGTCAAGTGGTAAAACCTTGGGAACTGCTTGTAAACATGATATCTCAAGAATGATAAATGTGAGGGATCTCATACTTACCATGTGGGTTATCCATATGAAGTAAATGAACCCTATTGTTTTTGGTGGAGATCAAAGGTCATTTGGGATCACCAGAGGTCATATGGTAAAATCCTTGGGAACTGCTTGTAAGCATGATATCTCAAGGCAGATAAATGTGAGGGATCTCATACCTACCTTGTGGATTGCCCATATTAATTAGGTGATCCCTATTGTTTTTGGTGGAGGTGAAAGGTCATTTGAGGTCACCAGAGGTCAAGTGGTAAAACCTTGGGAACTAATTGTAAACATGATATCTCAAGAATGTTAAATGTGAGGGATCTCATACTTACCATGTGGATTGTCCATATTAAGTAGATGAACCCTTTTGTTTTTGTTGGAGGTGAAAGGTCATTTGGGATCACCAGAGTTTGTTTTAAGGATATTTTACCAGAAATTCAACAAAATCTTCTTTGTAAGTTGCATGAGTAGCAGGAGTGGTTATTTGACTTTATCACTTTGAGACTTATAATATAATACAATAATAACATAATCAACAATATTTAACTGTTAAACTATAAGTTTCTTACATGCAAAGTTGTTTTGCCTTTAGTTATACAAAGAAGTTTGAAACAATGAGTACCTCTGTTAACATAAATTAGTAGGACAAATATGATACAGTACGTATTTTTCAATCAGCATTCAGATTAAGCTGTGTAATTGAAATAAATCCATAAGATGTTAAATGTGTACAAGTAACTGTTCAAAAGTTGAGGAAATTCTTTCAGTAAAGCTAATTATAACATGACAAGAATGACCTGTCAATAATTGCAGTAATTGGAATCAGTGTTATTTGGAAGAAGTGTTCCTTTCTATTTCAACCAAACAAAAATTTCTGCTTGTAAATATAGAGAGCATGAAAGTATGTTAAAGATAACATGAAGTAAATCCAGAATGACTGCAGAGCCATACCTGAATTACAGGCCTTTTTGATTCCTTGCAGAAGGCAGGCAAGGAATCTTATGTGATGGTGATGTCGTGTTGGTGTGTGTATGTGTGCCTGCATGTATGTGTGTGTATGTGATGCCTAGCTTGTAAACATGGTATCTCAAGATAGCAATGACCAACACTTTTCATATTTAGTATATAGATTCGTCATGTTGAGAGGAAGAAGCCTATTTTTTTTGGTGGAGGTCAACGGTCATTTGAGGTCAACAGAGGTCAAAAACCAAAAACTTTGTAAACATGGTATCTCAAGTTAGCAATGATGGCCACTTTTTACATTTGGTATACAGATTTGTCATGTCAAGAGAAAGAACCCTGTTGTTTTTGGTGGAGGTCAAAGATCATCTGAGGTCACTGGAGTGTAAACTGCGAAATCCTCATAAACGGCTTGTGAACACGATATCTCGAGGTAGCAATGACCAACACTTTTCATATGTGGTATATAGATTCCTCATATTGTGAGGAAGAACCCTATTGTTGTTGGTGGAGGCCAAAGGTCATTTGAGGTCACAGAGGTAAAAATCCGAATAGCTGGTAATCATGATATCTCAAGATGGGAATGACCGACACTTTTTGATTCCTTGCCGAAGGCAGGCAAGGAATCTATGCGATGGTGATGTCGTGTGTGTGTGTATGTACGTGTGTGAGGGTGTGTGTGTGTGTGTATGTGACGCCTAGCTTGTAAACACGATATCTCGAGATAGCAATGACCTACACTTTTCATATTTGGTATGTAGATTTGTCATGTTGAGAGGAAGAACCCTATAGTTTTTGGTGGAGGTCAAAGGTCATTTGAGGTCACCAGAGGGCAAAAACCGAAAACTTTGTAAACACGATATCTCAAGTTAGCAATGACCGACACTTTTCATATTTGGTATACAGATTTGTCATGTCAAGAGGAAGAACCCTATTGTTTTTGGTAGAGGTCAAAGGTCATCCGGGGTAACTGGAAGTTAATCTGCAAAAACCTCATAAACGGCTTGTAAACACGATATCTCGAGGTAGCAATGACCGACACTTTTCATATTTGGTATGTAGATTTGTCATGTTGAGAGGAAGAACCCTATTGTTTTTGGTAGAGGTCAAAGGTCATCTGAGGTCACCAGAGGTGAAACTGCGAAAAACCTCGTAAACACGATATCTCAAGATAGCAAAGGCCGACACTTTTCATATATGGTATACAGATTTGTCATGTCAAGAGGAAGAAGCCTATTGTTTTTGGTAGAGGTCAAAGGTCATCTGAAGTCGCCAGAGGTTAATCTGCGAAAACCTTGTAAACGGCTTGTAAACACGATATCTCAAGATAGCAATGACCGACACTTTTCATATTTGGTATATAGATTTGTCATGTTGAGAGGAAGAACCCTATTGTTTTTGGTAGAGGTCAAAGGTCATCTTAGGTCACCAGAGGTTAAACCGCGAAAACCTCGTAAACACGATATCTGAAGGTAGCAAAGGCCGACACTTTTCATATTTGGTATACAGATTTTACATGTCAAGAGGAAGAAGCCTATTGTTTTTGGTGGAGGTTAAAGGTCATTTGATCCCACCGCAGGTTAAAAGCCGAAAAGGCTCGTAGTCAAGCTATCTCAAGATAGGAATGACCAACACTTTTCATATTTGGTATATAGATTCATCATGTTGAGAGGAAGAACCCTAAAATTTTTGGTGAAGGTCAGAGGTCATTTGAGGTCACCTTAGGTAAAAGGCCAAAAAGCTCGAAATCACTATATCTCAAGATAGGAGTGACAAACACTTTTCATATTTGGTATATAGATATGTCATATTGAGAGAAAGAACCCTATTATTTTTGGTGGAGGTCAAAGGTCATTTGAGATCACCAGAGGTCAAAGACGGAAAATCTTGAAATTGGGATATGTCAAGATAGGAATGGCGGATATAGATTTGTCATGTTGAGAGGAAGAATGCTATTGTTTTTGGTAGAGGTCAAAGGTCATCTGAGGTCACCAGAGGTTGAACTACAGAAACCTTGTAAATGGCTTGTAATCACGATATCTCAAGATAGCAATGACAGCCACTTTCCATATTTGGTATATAAATTTGCCATGTTGAGAGGAAAAACCCTATCAATTTTGGTGGAGGTCAAGGTCATCTGGGGTTACCAGAGGTCAAAAAACAAAATTTCCCAAGAATTCCCAAGATTGTCATCTGGGGTCACTGGGATCAAAAGCAACATTTCCCAAGAATTCTCAAGATTGCCATCCGGGGTCACTATAGGTTAAAAAGCAAAGTTTCCCAAGAATTCCCAAGATCATCATATGGGGTCATCAGAGGCCAAAAAGCAAAATATCGCAAGTATTCCCAAGATTGTCCTCCGGTTTCACCAGAGGTCAGAAAGCAAAATTTCCCAAGAATTCCCAAGATAGTTATCTGGTTATCAGAGGTCAAAAAGCAAAATTTCCCAAGAAGTCCCAAGATCGTAATCTGAGGTCACCAAGGGTCAAAAAGCAAAATTTCCCAAGAATTTCCAAGATTGTTATATGGGGTCACCAGAGGTCAATAAGCAAAATTTCCCAAGAATTCCCAAGATAGTAATCAAGGGTCACCAGAGGACAAAAAACAAAATTTCCCAAGAATTTTCAAGATCCAAGATCCATTGGAGTTGAATTCCTTTCAAGACACTTTCGTTTTTCTTGTTTGTTATATTTGGCGGGGTTCAAAGTTCGTGTGAGGTCAGCAGAGGTGAAATTGTTAAAATATCGTAAAATGATGTAGTCAAGGTAGATAAATTTGAGGGATAAACCTCAGTACAACAAAGCATCCCCATTCGGCAAGGAATCACTAAGCCCTTAGGCTTTCTGGTTATATTTGGTATATAGATTCGTCATGTTGAGAGAAAGGACCCTATTGTTTTTGGGAGGTCAAAAGTCATTTGAGGTCACCAGAGGTCAAAGACCAAAAACCTTGAAATCACGATATGGCAAGATAGGAATGGCCAATATAGACTTTCATGTTGAGAGGAAGAATGCTGTTGTTTTTGGTTAAGGTCAAAGGTCATCTGAGGTCACCAGAGGCTAATCTGCAAAAACCTTGTAAATGGCTCGCAATCATGATGTCTCAAGATGACAATGGCAGACACTTTTCGTATTTGGTATATAGATTTGTCATGTTGAGAGGAAGAACTTTCTTGTTTTTGGTCAGTCAAAGGTCATTTGAGGTCACTAGAGCTAAAAAACCGAAAAGCATGTAATCACAATATCTCAAAATAGAAATGAAGGACACTTTTCATATTTGGTATATAGATTTGTCATGCTGTAAGGAAGAACCCTATTGTTTTTGGTAGAGGTCAGAGGTCATCTGGGGTTACTAGAGGTCAAAAAGCAAAATTTCTCAAGAATTCCTCAGATTGTCATCTGGGGTCACCAGGGACCAAACAAAAGCAACATTTCCCAAGAATTTGAAAGATTGTTACATGGGTTTTCAAGAGGTCAAAAAGCAAAATTTCCCAAGTGTTCCCAAGATTGTCATTTTGGGGTCATTAATGGTCAAAAAGCAAGAATTCCCAAGATCATCATATGGGGTCAGCAGAGGTCAAAAAACAAAATATCCCAAGTTTTCCCAAGTTTGTCATCTGGGGTCAATAGGGATCAAAAATGAAATTTTCCAAGAATTTCCAAGATCATCATCTTTGGTCACTAGAGGTCAAAAAACAAAATTTCCAAAGAATTCCCAAGATCGTCATCTGAGGTCACCAAGGGTCAAAAGCAAAATTTCCCAAGAATTCCCAAGATTGTTATATGGGGTCAGCAGAGGTCAAAAAGCAAACTTTCCCAAGAATTTCCAAGATCATCATCTGGGGTCACCAGAGGTCAAAAGGCAAAACTTCCCAAGAATTCCCAAGATAGTTAAACTAGAAGTCACAAAGCAAAATACTTCAAGTATTCCCAAGATTGTCATCTGGGGGTCACCATGCAGAGGTCAAAAAGATCCAAGATCCATTGAAGTTGAATCCCTTTCAAGACACTTTCCTTTTTCTTTTTTGTTATTTTTGGTGGGTTCAAAGGTCATGTGAGGTCAGCAGAGGTCAAATTGTTTAAACATCATAAAATGATAAATTTGAGGGATAAACCTCAGTGCAACAAAGCATCCCCATTTGGAAAGGAATCACTAAGCCCTTTGGCTTTCTGGTTTTTCAAGCTTTTGTAGGAACTTCAAATTTGAGTTGCATATGTATACAATAATCAAGCTTGTGTAGTTGGAACAGGGATTTCCCTGCATGAAGATGAGTGATGGTCTTGATAAAAGAGAATATCTACTTAACATTTATACAGACGTCTCCTTACCTCTGATAAAGTATATTAGATAGCTAATCCAACGAAAAGGTGCATGTTGATTTGGTTCAAGGTGGCACACATTTGCATTGTTTGTGTGAAGTGGATATGCCGTACAGGAAGTATATATGTATGCAGTAGCAATGAAGAGAGCATTTGATACATTTTACCAAAACCCCCACTTAGTGTTTATGTGTATAGTTTGCACCATGGTAATATTTTTAAGCACCTGTTGTTATCAATATTTGAAGAAAAACTTAACAGGAAATGTAACTTTGCTTTTCAGATGAAGTGAATATTTGGACAGCTTGGCATGATCCATAACACAAAACAGGCTCAAAGATTCAAGATAAGTTATTTAAAGAGAGGTAATTTTGATGTCAGTAAAGTCAGTTAGGTCAGTATTTTATTATTTGATATTTCATTCAAAGGTAGGACTTTCGTTTCCTTTATTTTGCATTTATCAACCTTTTAAAACTTGTATTTTATATTTTACAATCTTTAAAATAGCCTTTATTTTGTTGAAAAGGCTGTGGGAGCACTGCAAGTTATGAGCGGACTTTCGTTTCCTTTTCTTTCTCTCTTTCTTTTTTTTGGGGGTCTTTCTTTTTTGGGGGGTCTTTGGTCTTTGTTCTTCAAGTACAGTACATGCTAGAACAAAGTGGACGTCGGGTGTGTTAAGCATAAGAAGATTTGTGTTACACATCTTTAGACAACTCTGGCCCTGACATTGTGCCAGCTAATGCATTGGTAGCTCATAGCATTGGACAGAAACTTTCTCGACACAGGTATCGTTATAGGCATTTTAGTACATCACACCTAACTCCAGGAGTATTTTGGGGGTTAAGCAATGTCAGACTTAATGACAGAGCATATAAAACAAAGGCCATCATCAGTCTCCATACATCGCAAAACACTGCACTTCGAAATTTCTTAAGCTTTCTAAGCCCTATTGCGACAAAAGAGTAGACCAGACATTTTCTTTATTGGGGGCTTAGCTGTTCCACTTTGTGCGAGAAAAACCTTCCTTTCGTGAGAAAACTGCCAGAGTTTTCCTCCAGAAAGCTTCCTGAGAGAAGCTTTTCCATTTGGGAGGGGGGGGGGGGGGCGCAGCTTCAACGGCTGGTACCGCTAAGTGAAATGTCACATATGATTATTGCAATAGAGCAAAGCTTTTAGAATATAAAGTTATAAGTATATAATAACTTGGTTATAAAATCCCCTAGGTCTGCAGAGAATGCTTCAACTGTAGAAGCAAAGATGGAAAAAACTTCCTGCTAAAATGTTTTTCATAGGGTGAGGAAATCCTTCCATAAGAGATGTGAGGTGGGTAATTGGGTTGGGTATGTCCCAGAGACCCTGGCTCACACGTATATCTCATTTCCCTCACTGCTGTGGCACCATGCTCCCCAAGAAACGTTAGTCCCATTGTCAAGTCAAGCTCTTGTTATGCCACTGCTTCCCACCTCACATACAGTAGGCCTATCACCCATGACCCCTAGGGTGTACCAAAGTACACCTTACCCTATTTCAGAAAATTTATGCTTAAGTTTGTCTTAGCACTATATTATATACTATTAATAGAATCCATCACATTTTGTTGGCATAAATAAAACATTTCAACAAAAAAGATGTGCATGCATTACCTCCCTCCACATTGTTATCCATTTCAAAATGACCCAATAGTTCTGAAAGATGCCACCAGGACAGCGGTACCTTTTACCAACTTGTCGTAGCCCAACTTTGCACATATTCTCTGTTTCACTAATTCGCAAGTTTATTCACCGTGGGCTCTTTGCAAACTTATATGTCTCAGTCCATGGCATCATCACAGTTTCTTTCTGTCATTTGTTTCAAACTAATTGAACGTGCAAAGGTAGCAAAGGAGACCTGCCATGCAGGCTTCAAGTCACTGGCAAAATGAACAACTATTGGAGACTGTGGTCACCATTTTGTTAAAAGTAATTTGCACAAAAAAGTGGCACGATGGGCACCTTTTGGGAATCTGTTAACTTGAGATTTTAGTTTTAGACACTAAGCACATGGTAATGGAAGTACTTTTTATAGAATGCATATTTTCTCTACAAATTCATGTCTCTGATGTTTTTGTCAACACAGCATGATCAGTTATGACGTAGTTCAAACGTACTGTTATGCTAGTTTTACTTGAGGCACATTCTGTGTTGACCTGTACCCGGAAGGAAACATAGGGCTATCATAAGGCAATGTCCTGTTACAAGCGTTGCTACAGACTTCTGTGGTGATCTTGGGAATATGGCACATTGACAGGGAATTAAACCAATAAGTTACGGATTGTCTTCTGACTATTTAGAGTAATATCTTGTTGGCCCAGTCAAAATACTTTTCTCATTTGGTCCCTTGATGTACCATGGCACCAGCTGAAGTTTAGAAAGTTCCCACCTCTGAAAGTGGCATGTAGAAAATAGAGATACGATAGTTTTTTCGGCGTGTGTGATTGAAGGCAAAACCATATCCAAGCCGCCCCCCCCCCCCCAATTTTTTGGTTTTGATGAAAGAGAAACCTATGCATTCATGATGGCATGTGTATGTGTGTGTGCATGTGCATGTGTGCATGTGTTTGTGACACTTAGCGCGTTAACACGATATCTCAAGAATGAAAACTCTGACAGTTCTCAAACTTGGTACACACATGCCCCAGGAAAAACCCTATTGTTTTTGGTGGTGTCAAAGGTCATCTGGGGTCAAACACCGAAAACATTGTTAGTACCATATCTCCAGTTAGAAAGATTGGATAGAATTCATAGTTAGTATGTGAATGCGATATAGTGAGAAGAACCCTATCATTTTGATGGAGGTCAAAGGTCATATGGGGTCATGGCCTCAAAATCTGAAAACCCTGTTAACACAATATCTGAAGGTAGGAAGCTTGGAGAGACTTTATACTTAGTATGTGGATGCATTATGGTGAGGAAAAGAACCCTGTTGTTTTTGGTGGAGGTCAAAGGTCATCAGGGTCACCAGGGTCAAAATCTGAAACACTGTTAGCACGATAGCTCAAGGTAGGAATCTTGGATAGATTTCAAACTTTATGTGGATGCCTTATGGTAAGAAGATGGACCCTATTGTTTTTGGCGGAGATCAAAGGTCATCTAGGGTCACTGGGTGTTAAACTCTGGAAACCTTGTTAGTGCAATATCTCAAGGTTGGAAACTTGGATAGATTTCATACCTGTAATGTGGATTTATTGTCTTAAGAAGATGAGCCCTATTGTTTTTGGTGGAGGTCAAAGGTCATCTGGGGTCACCAGCAGTCACACTCTGAAAGCTTTGTTAACACGATATCTCAAGGTAGTAAGCTTGCATAAATTTCATATTCAGTATGTAGGAGCATTGAAGTAAGAGGAAGAACACGCTCACACAACATACCATGCTTTGTTAATTACGCGCGAACATTGTTCCATTGGTTGTTTAAAATTGCCACCTTTTCGTGGGGTTTTGCTTTCAATAAAATTTCGTTTTTCATATTTTTCACAAAATCTTGTGTATGAATGAACAAGGTTAATCAAGGTTGGACCTGTGCATTAAATAGAGGATAATGCACTCTGGGGGTTAATGCTATCGCTGTGCCTTCGTGCATCGCTTGTTTTACCTGATCTTGCATTATCCTCTACTTAACGCATGGTCCAGGGTTGATTAACCCATTACTGTTAGGCAGAGTGAGAAATTAACATGTGCTGTTAGATAGTGAGGAATTAACATGTTCTGTTAGGTACAGTGAGGAATTAATATGTGCTGTTAGATAGAGTGAGGAATTAACATGCTGTTTGGTAGAGTGAGGAATTAACATGTTCTGTTAGGCAGAGTGAGAAGTTAAAATTTGCTTTTAATTGGAGAGAGGAGGTAGCATTTAGAGTGAAGAATTATTCTATCTTTTCAGTTTACACATAGCCTACTCAAAAGTTGTGATCAATCTGCCTCCTAGGTTGCCAAAATGGCACTTTCCAGGACTTGAAATTACATCAGAACAATTTTTGAGATCACATTTTAGCAGTTCACTCTCTAGTAGAAAAGGGTAATTTAAAAGGAAATTATTATGCCTGTATGCTTTTGTCTTAGTGCTCTGCCAAAAGAATAACTTCATTAAAAGTTTTAGACCCATTCCAACCAGCCATTCTGCCTCCCCTCCCCCTCTTCTGCCTCCCCTCCCCACCCCAACACCCAAGTATTGATCTTTTTGTCTGGCCTGTCTTAATCAGGCTAAATGGTCAGTTGATGAAATGGTACAGTGAGATTGTGAGTGGCAAGGATAAGTGATTCACACAGGTCAGGTAATGAGGTGTGGGATGTGGCCCTGTGTGAGTTACCATATGCATTTTTTCCGAATCTATCGTTCCTCTCCTTTTTGTCCCAACAGGTGGCCAAGTTTCTCATAACTGTCGCAGAAGAGGAGAAACCTGTCCTTTATTATCAGTCTTCAGAGTTTGCCAGGAAACTAGCAGCAGCCAAATTGGTGGATCCAACTGGTGAAAAGGGGGCGCAGTTGTATGAAGCTGGGGTACTGTCTATAGCCTAAGATAAGCTGATGAGACATGGGTTTTAGTCATGTTCTCTGTTGCAGCGGTAGAAATCGTGAAGTCTTTCAATAATTATTACTGTAGTTATGAAATACTATGATTAAGGTGTTTCATTTATCTTTCAGACATATCGCTTACAGCCCTCTGCTTTGTTCATTACTATTGGTGAAAACAAGGAAATGATATGCAACTATGTCAACATCAATTTATGTTAAGAATGCAAAGTAGTTTGTTAATATTGATGGTTTGTTTCATCCATGTAGCAGGACTTAATGATGTGTGCTTTAAAGCAATTCTCCAAAATACTTATACAGGATTGCCACTCTTCCAGAAAACTTGAAAATGGGAGTAAAATTTGGAAATAAAAACTGTTGGGGGAAACATGAGGTAGTTTCTTAGCAGCCTTATGCCAGAGAAAATAATTCCTACTCTTTGTTGATGAAGATCCCATACTGTGTGATTCTCAGTTATTGTGGAAATCAAGGGAAGCCTGGAAAATGAGATTTCCCTTCTTTCCAGGCAGAGAAGAGTTGGGAAATTTGTGAAAAATGCTTCAAATCAGGGTAAAGTCAGGTTATTTGAGTGGTCAAAAGAGGAAGTGGTCAGTGTGTTGTATTTTGCTTCATTTTCAAACAGCATAATCTGCATATTAAATGTCAAACTGGAATTAGGGCCAGATAAAAATTTTCGAATTCAGAATTAGTGGAAAAGTCAGGGGATATCATTTTGACAGTGTAATGAACATTGTAGATTGTTTAATGCAGACCAGTAGTGGTCAGTCAGTGAAATCTGTCAAATTGTCAGAAAAATGGTAGGAGAATAAAAAAGGATGGTTCTTGAGAAAAGCAAAAAATCAGGGAAAGAAATCTTCAGGGAAACAGCAGGGAAACTTTTAAAATGACTTGCCTTTAATCTGCAACTGCATGTAAGATTTAAGTAGAGAGAGGGAATGTCCTTGTACTGTTAACAATCATATTACAGATAATATGCTTGTAGATCTAGATACTTTAATATTTCCTTTGAACTACTACTACTGAAAATTTATTCTTATTTTATAATTTCACTTAAGTAATTATATGGCTTTGGGTACTTTGTCAGGGACTGAACTCACATTTTATATCAAGTTACGATTGCATTACCTGAAATTTTGGAGAATGACTTTAACAGTACAAGTTTAATGAAGGTTGTGGAATATCAAAATATATGTTTTGTAAGGTCCATTAATTTGTGAACTTTTATAGTCTTATATTCAGTCTTGTCGAAACATAATAATTGCAAATACCATCTCTCATTAAAATAATTAAATCACATCTGAAGTACTTTCATGTTGAGTATTTTTGGTTGAAATGCAATTTTCTACATTTGATTGGTGCGAAAAACCTCAATTTTTTAAGAATTATATAAAATGCTTCCCAAAACGCTGAATTTTATCATGAGAGACAGATAAAACAGTACTCATACTCATTACTTGTTTTAAAAAGGCTGTATTCTGACCCTACTACTTGACACTCCGGTTTCGAAAGGCTGTTCTCAGACCCTGGTACTTCGGACCCCAAGTACCCAGAAGTACGTGGTATTTGAATAGCATTACTTTGCGGCATGTACAATGTGATCAACTACATATGTTTTGTATATTACTGGGCAAGGCTTGGAGAGTTCCTTGTGAGATTTTGACAATAGCTAGGTAGAGCACCACAAAGTGTTGACTGTGCACCAGCTCGTGTCGTAAATATGTTGTAGAAATTTTACCACACATGATGATAAGAGACCTATTGCTGGCAGTGAGTTAAGCTGGTAACTTCATAGGGTACAGAGGGACCTCCCCAGTTTCGTACTTCAGAAGAGGCCTCGTTACAACATCTCTAACCTGAGAACAGGAGAATAAAGACCTGTTGGACCGTGAAGCACTTTCAGAAGGTGTGATGTCCAGGGCTCATCATAGGAATCCCGATGGGGTTCAGGGGTATTGTCCAGGGCTGAGGTCAAGGCAGATGCAATAGCCCTGGAAGCTCTGTAACTATAAACGGAAGACACTCGTAGGAATTTTAAGCTTACGTAACACTTCACACTAAAACTCTCCCTTTTCACTAAGTTTGCAAGGGACTTCACACAAACATAAATTCAAAAGAGACCATAAAACGTTCTTACAAAAATATTAAACCATTTGTTTATGAGACCATTGCAAGTTTTAAGTGTTTCATTTCCATTTTGTGTTTGCCAGGGTAGTAATGGAAAAATTCCAATGCGAGTGATAGGACTGGGACATACTATGCGTTTATGATATACATATGACATGTCTTTTTAGTGAACGAACAAAAGGAACATTTGAATATACTCATTGGGAAGTGAAATTCAGCAGACTGCACTCAATATTTTAGGGGTGTACAGACCTCCCTATTCCAACAAAAATCAATGGACAGTTGCTCAGTTCTTTGATGAATTTTTTGAGGTTTTAACAACTGAAATTTCGTTAACTGAAAACACTTTTATCGTGGGTGACTTTAACATCCACATTGATGTTAAAGATGATTCTTACGGTATGAATTTAACCGAGTCAGTGGAAGCTCTTGGTTTCGACCAACTTGTCTACTTCGAAACCCACGACAGAGGGCATACCCTTGATCACATGTATGCACCAGAAATTTCGGATATTAAAGTCACAAACTGCTATGCAGGCTCATACATATCTGACCATTGCTTCGTCTTTGCAGACCTACGTTTGAGGAAAGATGACGTAATGGTAAAAACAATCAAAACGAGATGTTTTAAGAAATTAGACTTAGTAAAGTTTTGTGAAATACTTGATTTCGATGACCTTTTCGATATAAATGACCTTGACTGCTTGGTAGAAGCTGTGGATGTAAAAACAGTTAAGGCTTTAGACCAACTTATACCGGTGACCACTATGAGAATTACAGAAAGAAGGAAAGAAATCTGGTTTAATGATGGTATAAAACAGCAAAGGGTTATTGTGAGGAAAGGGGAAAGAATTTGGAGATACCACAAAAATGATTCCCATTATCAGGTATTTAAAATGGAACGTAATGAGCTGAACAGAATGTTTGCTGCAAAGAAAGAAACAATTTGTGAAACGATCGTAAACTCTGGAAACGACTCTAAAGAGTTGTTTTCTCTTATCAACATCATCACGGGAGCTAGGAGAGAAAATCCTTTGCCAGTGCATAAAAGTGATAAGGATCTCGCCGATCAATTTGCAGATTTCTTTTTAGAAAAGATTCTCAAAATCAGGGAGGCGCTACGTGATGAATGTTTGTACAAGGCGTAGGACCAAGTGAATTTCACCCAGTTTCAAAGTTTTTGCCAGTGAGTAAAGACTACATTAAGACCATCATTCTGTAAATGCCAACGAAGTCATGTGAACTAGACGTACTTCCAACCAAAACTTTGAAAAAAGTCCTTGATAAATTTGTCCCAGTCATAACTAAGATCATAAATATGTCCTTATGTCAAGGCTTATTTGTCCAAAAATGGAAGATTGCCGTAGTTAGACCATTACTAAAAAAAAAAGCCGGTCTAGTCGAACTTGCTCTAACTATCGACCAGTAAGTAACTTGAACTTCCTGTCAAAACTACTTGAAAAACTTGCTTTGGAACAGTTCGTGGCACACTGTGAAGAACACAATCTCTTTCCCAGTTACCAGTCCGCCTATCGTAAATTCTTCAGCTGTGAAACGGCACTCCTCAAATTTACTCATGACATACTGCGGAACGTGGAAAATCGAAAAGTAACATCTCCTGCGTCCATAGATCTCAGCGCAGCTTTCGATAATAGTACTGTTGATCACTCGGTGCTGCTAAATGTCCTTGCCACAAATTTTGGTGTTTCAGGCCATTGCCTTGGGTGGTTCAAGAGTTACCTAGCTGGCACCACGAGAGTTCAAGTGAAAATTGAAAATGAATATTCATCTCCTAAGAATCTTGATTTTTCAGTTCCACAAGGAAGTCCAGCCGGCCCAACCTTATATTCCGCCTATGCATCTACAATGCGGAAATGTATTCCCAAAATTGTTAAACTTCACGGGTATGCCGATGATCATGCAATAAAGATAAGTTTCTTAGGAGGATTCAGGGACCTGAATTGTCCACCACACGTCTTCTTGAAAAGTCTTTAAGTGAAGTCAAAACCTGTGTGGAACACAATAGACTAAAGATGAATGCAGGCATCAAAGTGATCGTGTATTTCCTATAATTTCCTATATATTTCCAAAAATCCTATATTTCCTATATTTGTATGATTTGGGGCTGGTTTTCCTATATTCTCCTATATTTTTCTGATCTTGTCAAAACTTTTTCAGTGGTGATCTGGGGTGAATTTTTTAGATGGATTCTTTTTCTAAGATAGTGTCTTAGACTTAGGGTGGCTTAGTCAGACAGGTACAGTAGCAGTGTAGAGATGACAAGTATCTTAATTAAATGCCATCACACAGTGGCAATTATACAATAGGATTCTGGAATATTCTCCTATGAAACTGCATTGGGCACTATAAATAAAGCTCATATTTCATCAACCATAAATGTGCTACTCTCACACCTTTGATTTGAAAGACTACGATTTTATCTCTTTGAGGTAACTGTAGTGGTGTTGTCAAGGGGGTGGATGAGAATCCTGTGCCTGACATCCCTTGTGGTCGTGCAGTCCGCCGCATTTTAAAACCTTTACCTTCTCTTTGCATGCACAGATAGCTGGTCTGTGATATAATTAATTTGTAAACTCAAAATATTGTAGTAAAATGGTTCTAAGTACCCACTGTTTTCCCTACCATCTACCTACATTCCTCAAACTGACTAGCCGTTAGTTCAGTTGATTGTTCAAGGTGTTATACAGTTAAAGTTTCCTCCTAAACATTTAGAACATATTGCTCTGAGAAATACTGAGAGTCTCACTCTTATGTTTACAAGTTAACATTATGCAGATCTTTAAGGAGGTTATCTTTGTGGCAGGCCCATGGATGACACATAAGTTTATCCGTCAGACCAAAGTGGAAAATTTGGTCCTTGTACGGGTCTGGTGCTGTAGTGCCCATCATTGGTGGCAGGTAGGGGCACTTTCCAAGTTGTCCTTTCCCTAATTTTGTCATGTAATTGCCACAAGTGAGATTTTCTAATAATAATTCAGGCCTTGAAGGGCAGTTGTTTTACGACGATAAGCGACCACGGATGTGGGAGAAGCCTGCGTGGCTTATGAATTACAACTTCACGCCGGGTGGCTAACCAACTTAGCAATTTAGGTCAAATTTTGTTTCTTCTGAAAGGCCAGTTCGGATGGGAAAACCATAGATTGCTCTTGGATGAAAAACCCACCTTACTTTAACCCGGCTGTGGATCAAACCCCGAACCTCCTGGTTGCTAAGCTTCATATCTTCAAATGTCACCGCCTTTATCCACTCGGCTACAGCACTGGTTTTAGATGTTCAGTATGATAATGCAGAGACTTTTTTGCATTCTATAGCCATCTTGACATGTCGACTATACTGTCCTGACAAGTTGTACAGATTCAAAGTGAGCAGTGGCATTTTTAGGGGAAGGGGCCATTGGGCTATGCCCCTCCCCCTCACTGATACTGATTTTTTTTTGTCCCTAATTTAATATCTTAAAATGTGTAAATTTTTTAACACAAGTTCCAAAGATAACGAATGTGGCGCCAGATTACATGTAAGGACACCCAATCTTTCAAAAAAATTTCAAAGGGGAGAGGGATGGAACCCCCTTCCCTTAAACCCCTCCCCCATGTGCCAGTCAGAGAGCATACTACATAACCCCCCCCCCCCCCCATGAGACAGTTCTGGCTATGCCACTGAAAGTGAGTTTGAAGGTATTATTCATACAGTAGCAATCATACAGTTGTCATAGGCCTATATGATGTTACTGTCATCACCCACATCACACACATCAAGATTACAAGACTAGCTGTACAGTGTAAAGTTTATAGCAAAATGGTTTCTTACGAGGTCTTTTACTGCTTTTTAAACAGTGAAAAATGCAAAACTTTGCTCAGATCAACCCCATTATTATTGGAGCTGAGGTGAATTCTGCCCGTGTACTTGTGGACATATTAAGCAACAGTTCATTATCCACATTAATTACTAATCCATTCAAAGCATCATACTATATAGTTACATTCTGTGTTCACAACTTTTAATATTGCAACATTTGCTGCATGTTTAGTATGCACTAATAATAACATATATGGACAATTTATTCCAGGGTCAAAATTTGCAAATACACCACAGTCAGGGGATTTACCGTTGCCCTTCCACAAAGTACATAGGTGGTTTCCTAAATTCCATGCTGATGGTAGAACCACACTCTTCTGCCACTTGGCCCACTCTTGTGATACTGTTAATCACATTTCTTTCACTTGAACAGTATAATTTCCTAAGGTACAGTGTTTGTCCCCTCCACAACTTTGAGGAACTTTGAAGATGATTAGGACCGCCAGTGTTTGACATTCCCATATTTACCCTATATTTTCCTGGAAAAGTCCTGTAAAATCCTATTTATTCATCGATATCCTTCCTATAAAGCCTCCTATATTTCTGTGATGGATCACTTTGAAGCCTGTGAATGACTCCAAGACTGAGTTTATTCAGTCTGGATCTGCCAAGCAACTATGTAATGTGTTACTCAAACATTGTCTGTTAATAACTGTGAAATATCAAAAGTTAATGTTATAAAATACTTGGGCGTTAACCTGGATAAGAACCCTACGATGAAATCACACATACAAAGTAAATGTAGATCTGCTATGGCAAATTTTCGTCGGATAGCAAGCATCAGAAAATATCGTACCATTGATGCTTGCAAGCAAATTGTACATGGTTGAATTATATCACACCTCGACTACAGTAATAGCCTTCTATACGGCCTCCCCAACTGTGAGATTAAAAAGTTGCGGCGAATTCAAAACATGGCTGCTAAGCTTGTCTTGAATAAAAACAGACTAGATAGTTCAACAGCTTGTTTAAAAGAACTGCACTGGCTTCCCGTTACACTTAGAGTTAAATTTAAGATCCTCACCTTAGCTTGGAAGTGCTTAAATGGACAAATCCCGGATTACCTGACTGACATGCTTGCGTTCTTAGGTCTAGTGCCAGGAGAATCCTCCTTATACCCAAGATACACTGCAAATCTTTGGCGATCGTTCTTTTGCGATTTCAATTTGCACCAACACTTCAGATTTTTAGGACAAAGCTTAAAACGTGGTTATTTTCCATGTATTAATTGTTTTGTTGTTGCTTTTGTTGCTCAGTATTTATGACCTATCTTGTGGTATTTTCCCCTTAGTGTCTTTTCCTTACACTCTTGTCTATTTTCATGTTCTTTCATGTTTTTGTACAACGCATTAGATAACTTTTGGTTGATAGTGCGCTATTGCTGTTGCTGTTGCTGTTGCTGTTGCTGTTGCTGTTGCTGTTGCTGTTGCTGTTGCTGTTGCTGTTGCTGTTGCTGTTGCTGTTGCTGTTGCTGTTGCTGTTGCTGTTGCTGTTGCTGTTGCTGTTGCTGTTGCTGTTGCTGTTGCTGTTGCTGTTGCTGTTGCTGTTGCTGTTGCTGTTGCTGTTGCTGTTGCTGTTGCTGTTGCTGTTGCTGTTGCTGTTGCTGTTGCTGTTGCTGTTGCTGTTGCTGTTGCTGTTGCTGTTGCTGTTGCTGTTGCTGTTATTGTTATTGTTATTGTTATTGTTATTGTTATTGTTATTGTTATTGTTATTGTTATTGTTATTGTTATTGTTATTGTTATTGTTATTGTTATTGTTATTATTATTATTATTATTATTATTATTATTATTATTATTATTATTATTATTATTATTATTATTATTATTATTATTATTATTATTATTATTATTATTATTATTATTATTATTATTATTATTATTATTCTTATTCTTATTCTTATTCTTATTCTTATTCTTATTCTTATTCTTATTCTTATTCTTATTCTTATTCTTATTCTTATTCTTATTCTTATTCTTATTCTTATTCTTATTCTTATTCTTATTCTTATTCTTATTCTTATTCTTATTCTTATTCTTATTCTTATTATTATTATTATTATTATTATTATTATTATTATTATTATTATTATTATTATTATTATTATTATTATTATTATTATTATTATTATTATTATTATTATTATTATTATTATTATTATTATTATTATTATTATTATTATTATTATTATTATTTATTATTATTATTATTATTATTATTATTATTATTATTATTATTATTATTATTATTATTATTATTATTATTATTATTATTATTATTATTATTATTATTATTATTATTATTATTATTATTATTATTATTATTATTATTATTATTATTATTATTATTATTATTATTATTATTATTATTATTATTATTATTATTATTATTATTATTATTATTATTATTATTATTATTAGTTAGTTATTGACTTAGTTATTGCAAATTATAGGCCCGTGAACAACTTACCATTTATCTCAAAAATTGTTGAGAAAGGGATGCTTCTCCAGTTAAATGATCATATCAGTAGCCAAAATTTGTTGCCCGATTACATAAGCGCATACCGAGAGTTCTATAGCACCGAAACTGTATTGATAAAGCTTGTAAATGACTTGCTTGTCAACATGGATAAACAAATGGTTACACCGTTGGTAGCTCTCGACCTTTCAGCCGCTTTCGATACGGTTGATCACGGTGTTCTTCTAAAAGTACTGAAACATCAGTTTTGGGTAAAAGAAACGGCTTTAGACTGGTTCCGCAGTTACTTGCAAGAAAGAAAAATGAAGATTCGGGTGGGGGACTCATTTTCCGAGGAAATTGACATAACTTTTTCAGTACCACAGGATAGCTGTGCAGGTCTGGTCGCTTACAATTTATATGCAAGTACCTTGAAGGATTATATTTACTCCAACATAACACCCGGGCATGGGATGATCTCCATAGTAGGATATGCTGATGACCACTCTTATCACAACAGCTTCACAACTGATAACCCCCTTGATGAAATACGATGCATCAATCTCTTGGAGGATTGTGCCAAGGTTATCAAAAACTGGATGAATGTGAATAGGCTCCGCTTGAACAGTGCAAAAACCGAATATATTATTTTTGCTAGTAAGGGTCAACGTAAAAAGTGTTCTTTTAACGGTATTAAAATCAATGATGCTCACATTGAAGAGAAGATTTGTATTAAGTATCTTGGTGTTCTACTGGACAATGAACTATCTTTTCGGCAACACATAAATGAAAAATGCAAAACCGCTATGTATACTTTATTTCGAATTAGGCAATTACGTTGTCATTTAGACAGAAAGTCAGTGGAACAATTGGTACATTCGTTGGTCATATCTCAATTAGATTACTGCTGCACAATATTATATGGATTACCAAAAACTGTTACATGTAACTTACAAAGGGTACAGAATTTTGCTGCTAAAATAATTTTACATAAGAAAAAATTTGATAGTGCATTAAGTTGTTTGAGGGAACTTCATTGGCTGCCAATTGAATCAAGGATCTTGTTCAGGTTGTTGTGTATGTCTTTTAAGTGTGTTCATGGTCTTGCTCCAAAGTATTTATTGGACATGTTTACAAAATTGGATTGCAATTATTCCCTGAGATCTGGTGGACAGTATAAAATTCCTAGAACAAACAGAAAGACACTTGGGGATCGCTCTTTTTCGGTGGCAGGGCCGAGGGAGTGGAACAATTTGCCCCTTGACATTAGATCTTGCCGAACTTTTCCCACCTTCCAAAGTAAACTTAAAACACATCTATTTCGTTTGGCTTTTAAGTAACATTTGATCTTTTCTCTTTTTTTCACTACTTTATTTGTATCTTACTGTGTTGTAATGATTGTAAAGCGCCGCTGAGTACTCTTTGGTAGAAGTGAGCGCTATAGAAGTGTTACTTAATTATTATTATTATTATTATTATTGTTGTTGTTGTTGTTGTTGTTGTTGTTATTATTATTATTATTATTATTATAATTATTATTATTATATAATTATTGTTATTGTTATTGTTATTGTTATTGTTATTGTTATTGTTATTGTTATTGTTATTGTTATTGTTATTGTTATTGTTATTGTTATTGTTATTGTTATTGTTATTGTTATTGTTATTGTTATTGTTATTGTTATTATTATTATTATTATTATTATTATTATTATTATTATTATTATTATTATTATTATTATTATTATTATTATTATTATTATTATTATTATTCTTATTCTTATTATTATTATTATTATTATTATTATTATTATTATTATTATTATTATTATTATTATTATTCTTATTATTATTATTATTATTATTATTATTATTATTATTATTCTTATTCTTATTCTTATTCTTATTCTTATTCTTATTCTTATTCTTATTCTTATTCTTATTCTTATTATTATTATTATTTTCAAAGTTCTTTCGTTAATTAGTTCCTGAAGGGCCGGGCCCATCCCATGGGCCTGAGGCTTCTTCATGGATGATGTGATAGTCATTTTATGGACAGCATCTTCCTCAGTATGTGGGCAGTTCCAAGCAGAGCAGTTTTCTGGACCAAGTTCATGTCAATTTGACCAGGCAGTTTGTTCAGGTAAGCATTCATGCCTTTCTTACACATTCCCAGTGCACCAACCACAACAGGTACCGTTTCTGTTTTCATCTGCCACATTCTGCATATTTCGATTTCCAAGTCTTTATATTTGCTAAGTTTTTCTGTGGTCTTGATTGATATGTTTTTGTCAGAGGGAACAGCCACATCAATAAGGAGACATTTCTTTTCTTTGAAGTCCTTGACCACAATGTCTGGTCGGTTTGCCTTGATTTCTCTATCCGTGTGGACTGGCATATCCCATAGGATAGTGGCATCTTGGTTTTCCGATACAGTCGGGGGCTGGTGATCATACCATTTGTCTGTACTGGTCTCAATCCCATAATGCCTGCAGATTAGCCAGTGGATGTAGGTCGCCACTTTGTTGTGCCTATGTGTGTATTCTGTTGGTGCAAGTACAGGGCATCCAGAGATTATGTGATCAATAGTTTCTTCGTATTGTCCACATAGTCTGCAGAGAGGGTTTGTGCCATCTTTCACTATGCGATGTAGGTAGGCTCTCGTAGCAAGGCTTTGATCTTGGGCTGCTACTATCAGGCCCTCTGTTTCTGCTTTCAGCCCTGCACTCCGGAGCCACTGGTTTGTCTGACAAGTGTCTACATCTGGGTCATCCATTCGCTTGCAGTATACTCCATGTAATGGCTTGTTTGTCCATGTTTCGTGCAGCTGCTGTTGTCCAAGTGTCTTTGCTGCTTTCTTCACCCTTTTTGCATAGGTTGTGGGGCCTTCATTTTCGTTGGGTGTCAACTCTGGTGCTGCAAGTTCTTCCCTGTATTCTTTGGTCTCTTGTACCAGTGAGTGCGTCTTTTTACTGGTCTCATGGTGGCATACAATACTAATAAGTAGGTCTTCTGTCTTTCTTAAGTATGCTTCCAGCCCTATGGTGGTGGTCTTATACGTCAATTCTAGTTGGATCAGCCCTCGCCCTCCTGAGGCACGTGGTATGTATAGTCTGTCTACATCTGCCTTCGGGTGGTGTAACCTTTCCATGGTCATTATCTTTCTGGTCTTGATATCAAGTCTCTTGATGTCAGTCAGAGACCACTTTATGACATTGAAACTGTAGGTTATCACAGGTACTGCCAGTGTATTGATTGCTTTGATTTTGTTGGCCGAACTGAGTTCACTCTTGAAAATCATCCGTATTCTGCTGTAGTATTCCTTTCTTATTCTTTCCTTGTATTTGGAGTGCTGGATACCATCTCCTTCATCTATTCCGAGGTACTTGTATGTTTGCTCCTGCTCAAGTTCTTTTATCTTGGTGTCCATGTCAATCTCAAGGTCCTGTGTGGTAGATAGCTTTCCTCTTTTGAAGGTAGCTTTTGCACATTTTTCTAGACCAAACTCCATGCCGATATCATCACTGAAGGTCTTTACAATGGTAATTAGCCCCAGCTGTTGCTCATCATTTTTGGCATATGTCTTCAGGTCATCCATGTAGAGCAGGTGGTTTATGCGGCCATATTGGGATGTGTATCCATACGAACTTTCGTTGAGTAGGTGACTGAGAGGGGCTAAGGCAAGGCAGAACAACAGTGGAGACAGCGAGTCTCCCTGGAAAATACCAGCTCTGATGTTAATTGTTCTTGATGAGAGTAAACCTTCTGCACTATGAAGCTTCAATGTAGTCTGCCATGTTTTCATTGATTTTCTGATGAAATGGGTGATTGTCGGGCACACTCTGTGGATATTCAAGGTCTCCAATATCCAGGAGTGTGGCACGCTATCATATGCCTTCTTATAATCAATCCATGCTGTGGACAGGTTTCTTCTCCTCAATTTGACTTCCTCTAGGATTGCCTTGTTGATCAGGAGTTGATCTTTGCATCCGTAACTCCCTTTCCTGCATCCTTTCTGTTCCGGGGGGAGTAGTCTCTTGTCATCGAGGAAGTGGTACATCCTTTCTGCAAGGATTGATTATTATTATTATTATTATTATTATTATTATTATTATTATTATTATTATTATTATTATTATTATTATTATTATTATTATTATTATTATTATTATTATTATTATTATTATTATTATTATTATTATTATGATTATTATTATTATTATTATCATCATCATCATCATCATCATCATCATCATCATCATCATCATCATCATCATCATCATCATCATCATCATCATCATCATCATCATCATCATCATCACCATCACCATCACCATCATCATCATCATCATCATCATCATCATCATCATCATCATCATCATCATCATCATCATCATCATCATCATCATCATCATCATCATCATCATCATCATCATCATCATCATCATCATCATCATCATCATCATCATCATCATCATCATCATCATCATCATCATCATCATCATCATCATCATCATCATCATCATCATCATCATCATCATCATCATCATCATCATCATCATCATCATCATCATCATCATCATCATCATCATCATCATCATCATCATCATCATCATCATCATCATCATCATCATCATCATCATCATCATCATCATCATCATCATCATCATCATCATCATCATCATCATCATCATCATCATCATCATCATCATCATCATCATCATCATCATCATCATCATCATCATCATCATCATTATTATTATTATTATTATTATTATTATTATTTTGCCATCATTTATTTCAAAATTGTTATCAGATAAAAAGAACATACAACAATTCTTGCTTCTTAAATGAAAAAGAAATACAAAAGTAACTTATGCAGGGGCGGATCAAGGTTTTTGCGTTGGGGGGGGCGCGATGACGGCCAAACATCCGCCCGAACGACTATCTAAGCGGAGCGCCACCATCAGTTGGCGCGGAGCGTACAGAAAATTTTGAAAAATCGCGACCCCTCAGATAGCCGGAAATGGCACTTCCCAGGCTTGTAAGTAGAGTCTAAGCAGTCGATATTTTGAGCTTTCGTTTGCCAAAAAATTTTCCCTTCAATTAGAAATGAGAAAATTGCAAAATGATTAGAAAATTACCAAATAAAATGCAGGGGCAAAGTCTGTTCATAGTTCCCGTTCTTGACCGCCGTCATGGAGTGTCCCCTTTCCTTTTGAATTTTTTTTGCTGTCCCGAAGGGCTTAAAAAATCGTGCTATATTTTGCTTCTTTTCACACTAGATCCATGTGCTGAAAATGTCTTGATTTTCATTCTAGCAATGAATAATATTTTTCATAATTTTTACGAAAAACGAAATACGATGTGGACGCCTACATTGTTCTGTTAATCTGTTTCGTCATAGTTTTCAATGTCATAAAAAGATCACAGTTGTGAAGGAAATATTTCCCAATTACCCTCCCTCTAGCTCTAGGCCTGTAACCCTCACCCTTACACCCGAACAACATCCCATCCGTCCCTCCTCTCGCCGTTTTATTTTTGATCCCCTTCATTTTTTCAACATCGTCGACCGCGTCCCTAAAATTTCTGTGCGGGCATTCTGCCCCCTGCTGGCTAGGTCAGTGAAAACATGTACCACTACCATTGGATGAAATGGTCTTGTACCTTTCCAAAAAAACCATACAACGGAATTGAAAACATGCTTATGACTGCGTATCTTTTACGACACTTGTCCGAACTGAAGGTACACTGAATTTATGCCACTGTCTATATTGCTGCCCGAACTCCCGACTATAGATGAGTTTACTCAGTGGCGTGCGCAGGAATTTGAGGAGAGGGGGAGACGTAGCCCATAGACAGACTCTCAGCGCTCCGCGCCACCTTCGTCTCAGCGCTCCGCGCCACCTTCGTTTGGCGCGGAGCGCAAGGAAATTTTGGCTCAAAATGCCTCCCAGATAGCTGGAAATGGCACTTCCCAGGCCTATTTACCGCATATAAATTTGGGGAAACACTAGCAATATTGTAAAAAAATAAACATAGAATACTAGAAATAAGGTGGGACTGTCCCCTCCTCCTTGGCTTATAATAGATGATTAATTAGATGCTTAATTAAAATAATCATACTCGTAAAATTATAGATTAATAGATGATTTACCGTTGTTTTTTTTTCAGAACTGCTATTTATTTAGTGGTAAACCTTTGGGAGGTAAAACAAGTTTTAACAGAGGTGCGCAAGGTTTGATTCTTTGCTGTCCTGGGGAGGGGTCTAGAAACTTTTGCCTAAGAAAGAGAGCTGAGATGCAAAATGGTGCTATATTTGAAACATTTTGAAGCATATTAAAACACACATGGGAGAGCGCGCCTGTTGCTCCGCCAGAGTAGGTCAGACTGCTCCCGATTTCCCCCGACCAGTTGATTTTCCTCCGACAACTTATAGAGGTGGGGCCCATGGCCCACCCGCCCCCCCCCCCATGCGCACGCTACTGAGTTTACTACTAACACCTTCTGAGAAAAACCGGTATGTCACGTTCCAAGATGGCTTTGAAGAATTTTTAGGCGGACTTATGGGAAGATTTTCTCACACTAAATTCACATGTGAAATTGAAGAAAAAGATACTTTTACCGTTGCCCGATTTGAGGTTAAAAACACTGCAGCCTATAAGTAGCAAGTTTTGCACAATTAACGGTGGCTCACATTGAAAAATGCAAAATCGTGACCACACATAGCTGCCCGAATACGTCCCGACTAAACCGAATCTCCGCCTTATGATGACTACTGGTAGTATTGTCATAAAGAAATATGACTCGTTAAAAATTGTTTTTGATTAATTTCTTTGGGCAAAATTTTGGGCTTTGTATACACCTATACACCCTCCCGTCTATCAGTGTAATCTAGCAATTGAAAACATCCCAGAACTTTTACAACTTTCGCGGGAATATTCTACCATTTGGGGCAAGTTTAGTTTGCACGGGACTATGAAGTGAGACTGAGGAAAATTATGTTTCCATAAGCGACCCGGATGTGTCGCGAATTTTTGTGTTCTTTTCGTTTCGTCATGAAATTTTTACTTTGACTATGATGCTTTTTTTATGTTTCGGGCAAATGTTTCAAAGAATTGGGAGATTCGGACTTTCCGGGCAAAGTGTTGCTCAAGACTATAAAAAGAGGCTGAGGAATAAAAGTTTTTTGACGCTTTTTAATTTTTCTGGCAAATCTTTGGAAGAATTCGGGAACGAAAGCAATTTTGAGTGGAATTAAAACATGGGAGATTTTTTAAGACTCAAATGGTTGTGCAAACCCATGCCAGAAATTAAGATCTTGTGGAAATTTGGGGACAGTCTGCCCTCTGCCCCTGCCTTGTACGCCTATTTGACAAATGACCAGTTTGGAGTTCGACTTTCCCAGTATCTGTAAGCCGTAAGCGATCTTTGGTTCGCGCGTAGCGTAAGAGTGAAATTTTGCAAAATGAGCCTCCCAGATTGCAGGAAATGGCCCTTCCCATGCCCTATAAGTTGCGAGATACGGTCGAGATCTTCGATGTCACCCTGTTGCCATTCCATCGGAAAACTTGAAACTGTATACTTTTAAACTGCTATTATTTTGTAGCAATTATAAGACAATACAACATGATGAAGAATCAAGTAGGCGAAATGATCCGTTCTACGAAGGTAAAAAAACAAACCTTGGAAAATTTTAGGGGGGGCGCGCGCCGGGTGCGCCCCCGTCTAAATCCGCCACTGTTATGTAACCGTGCAGTTGCTTGAAATGAATAAAGAGCGTAATATATACAGTGACAAAAATGCTTACTACAAGAATAAACCAATTTCTAATCAAATAACATTTTGCACTCACTGAAAACTGACTTTAGCATACTATACAGAAAAGGCCCATGATTGTACGTACTTAAATGACTTTCTACTTCTAACGCAAATTTGAATTTATACAAAAATTCATCAACAATGAGCGAATCATTTTGTAATTTTTTCTGAAAAATGTAATATTTAATATGAAAAATAAGAAAATTCAAAGGATGCTTCGGTAAAATTTCATATCCAAAGAAAATATCTCTTTTTGAAAAAACGAACTGTGTATTGAAAATTCTTTGCTCAACGTCTAAAATAAAATTTGAACTTACATTACACTCCCAGAAAAGATGCTCTGTAGTTTCCTCTCTTTGACCACACAAATTGCAACGAGGGTTATCTGTCTTATTCATAAGAGCTAACATATAATTTGTCCCTAAAATACGGTGGAGAAAACGATATTGGAAGTAAATAATCTTCTTTTCACGTAAAGAGCGGAATGGAATATTCCAAATCACATGCCACTGATCTTCACTTAATTCAAAATTAACATTCCATTTTATTATCGACTTTGGCTTCGTAACAACTTGCAACAAAAGCTGCTTGTAAATGAAACTTGAAAGCTTTGCAGTATTGTGAATTGTTTCTAACGGAGAAATGTCAGTGCTATTGTTGAACTGATCCAGTGACCTTCTCCAACAACTTGGAATAGCTTTAATTACACCGTAATAAACAGTAAACGGACAATTGATGTGAAACTTCTCTAAAAAATCTGAAAAGGATAAAAAGTGATGATTTGCATCCATAATGTCCTTGATACATTTGATTCCATTAGTAACCCATCTTTTATATAACAAAACTTTTCCATTTACTTTAATATGGTGATTGTTCCATATAATTTGATTTCTGAAATTGCCTACAACGTCTTTAAAGGTAAAAAGAGACCAAGCGTGAAGAACATCATTAAGAAAAGAATTCTGAGTGTGGACATCACATGGCTTAAAATTACAATCAAAAATTAAATGACCCCCGTATTTTTTAAGGTGATAATTAAAATAGGTTTTCCACATGGGCGAGCCTTTTCATTGGTAAAACGCTTGACCCAAGTACACTTTAAACCATTTATGAAACTTTTTATGTCTGTTGCATTCAAACCTCCTTCTGAAGTGGAAACTTTTCAGTGTAGTGCGCTTAATTTTGTCTGGTTTTCCAGACCAAATGAATCTAAATAAAATACTTTCCAGCTGCTTAATAAAGTAAATTGGAGGATTGGGTAGACACTGAAATAGATACACGAACTGCGAAATGCCAAACGTTTTGACCAAAACAATTTTGCCTAATGGAGTTAGATCACGACTTGACCATAAATTTAAAGTACTTTTAAGTCGGGATAACTTCGGCATAAAGTCAAGCTGAAAAAGGCTTTCACGATCATTGCTTACAACGATTCCTAAAACCGCAACTGGACCGTCTGTCCATTTAAATAAGTACAAATCAAGAAAAGCTGGTTTTTGAGAAATAAGAGGACCTAGGGGGAAAATGCTACATTTGTCAAAATTAATCTTGAGTCCTGATGCCATCTCAAAATTTTTCAAAAGCTTAACAGTCTCTCTAAGTGAATCATGGGAGCCATCTAGAAACAATACTGTATCGTCTGCATATTGAAGTATCTTTAGTTCTTCGTTAAGAACAGAGATTCCTTTAATACTGGAATTATTCTTTACTTTCATAGCTAACAATTCAACGCAAATTATGAAAATGTAAGGGCTCAGAGGGCAGCCCTGTCTAACTCCTCTACTAATTTTAAAAGAATGAGATTTAAATCCATTGTTACATACAGACGAAGAAGAACCGGCGTATAGAGTTCGAATCCATTGGCATAAATCTTCATTAAACTTAAAAAGTTTTAAAGAATAATGAATAAAATCCCAATTGAGCCTATCGAAGGCTTTTCAAAATCGATTAACAGTAGCAAACCAGGAATAGAGTTCGTGTTACAAAAATCAATAGTATCTAAAACACAACGAATATTTTCACCAATAAAGCGACCTTTAATATATCCAGTTTGAGTAGAACTAATAATTGAATCAAGCACTTTAAGAAAGTGCTCGTTGCTAATGCCTTAGAACAAATTTTATAATCTGTGTTCAAAAGAGAGATTGGACGAAAATTTTTAGCAAAAGAATGATCTTTGTTCGGTTTTGGTATGAGAGTGATTAGGCCACGAGACTGCTCACAAGAAAGGGAAGAATTTTGAAAAGCGAAATTAAGCGAATTAGTAACAATCCTGCTGATCTGAGGCCAAAAATGCATATAAAATTCTGCTGGTAGCCCATCACTACCTGGGCATTTCCCTTTGCACATTGAGAAAAGGGCAGTTTTACACTCCTCTTCCGATAACAAACCATCACATAAACTTGATTCATCTTGATTTAAGGTTGTAGAAATATGAAAATTACAAAAAAAAAGCAGCGAGGTTTACCTCCTCGTGAGTGTACAAGTTAATGTAAAATAAGGATAATTCATGAAGAATTGAAGTTGTATCTGTAATGGTCAAGCCCGAATGAGTTTTTAATTTACGAACAACATTGACCGACTTATTACGTTTTTCGAGGTTTAAAAAAATAACTTGTATTTTTCTCACCTTGCCCTACCCACCTGGCTCGCGAACGAATAATAATACCTTGTAATTTATAATCAAACAGTTGCTCCAGCTTATTTCTTTCAAGTGACAATTTATTGAAAGTTTCTAAGGAGCACGTATTATGGTATTCTTTCTCTAACTGAGATATAATTTTTACAACTTCTTTTTCCTTCGCTCCTTGGCCTTTCGTCCACCATATTCCAAAGAAACTTTACGAATTTGATATTTTAGAAACTCCCATTTCAACGCAGGATTTTGGCATTGATTTGTGAGGTCAGAGGAATGAATCGTGTCATTAATGAGTTGGGTATACTCTTTGTCCTTCAGAAAAGAACAATTTAATTTCCAAAGGCCTGGGCCTCTTTTTTCGGAGTACATAATTAAGTGTAAATTCACAATAGAATGGTCCGATTGTAAGCTAGGTGAAAAAAAACTATTAGTAATCGATGATTCCAAATTGCGTGAAACAAGAAAAAAATCAAGCCGGCAGCAAATACCCGGAGTAATATTTGACCTCCAACTGAAATCTTTTTGTGTGGGTTCCTCTCCCTCCAAATATCAATTAAGTCGAAAGTTGAAATTAATTCTAAACATTTTGATCTGGCATTAAAATTAGTCCTTAACAATCCCCCTTGCTTATCTAACTGTAAATTAAAAACAAAATTAAAGTCTCCCCCAATGATAAGCGAGTCAATAGGATAATCATTAAGTTTCAACAATAACTTGTGGAAGAAATCCTCGTCATCCACGTTTGGACCATATAAACTAACGATAACAAAATTTCTCCCCGAGATTGTCACTTCTACTACAATAAATCTACCGTCGAGCGAAGCATACCAACGGATAATGTTAACATCTAACAAAGGATTAAAAAGAATGCAAACCCCTCTACTCATGGATGACCCATGACCAAAAATAATACGACCTCCCCATTCATTTTGCCAGAACAATTCATCCTTGGGAGTGCTATGTGTTTCTTGTAAGAGATAAATATCTTTTAAATCCAACCGTAAGTAGTGAGACCAGTAGCTACAGGGAGTGGGGGGGATTAAGTCGGGGGTATGACGAAGTGATGACGTAGAGGCTAGAAACCTATAGGTCAATTAAGGATTAAGTGTGGATGTGATGGCATAGAGGCTAAAAAACTTTAGGTAGAAATTTGAATAAAGAGATGGCGATCGTAGGAAAATAAAAATAGGGAAAAGTCCGTTCAAGTGGGTGTACAAAATTATCTGACTACCCGTCCCATCTAAAGCAGGGAATAGCAAAAGCACGAAAAAATATGTTGCATAAAATTTAATGTGCTTATAAATTAACCTGGAACTGATAAAAAATATGACATGTGAGCTCAGCAGATGTATTGCATACACGTAAGAATAAGATCTGCAGGATTCGAACCTGCCTCGTTAACTAAATAAATCAGCTACGACCACCAGAGCGATCTTTCGAGAGGTTGCGACACAATCTGCCGAGTATCACAGTCACATTTATTTTATTTAATTTTATTTGTATTTTTTTATTTGAAAACAAAACTTTTCAAATCCAAAAATTTTCAAAATCAATAGGAAAAAATATTAAGTAACAATCATGTTTGCAAATCACGGTACTATTTTTCGTTCATAGCCTGAAAGGTAAAGTGTTAGGGGGAAAAGTCAGCCTTAAAGCATGGTTAAAATTATGCATTGTTGTACTAGTTATAACTTTCCCTAGCTCCCATCTAAAAAATCATAAAACAAGTGTTTCACCTGCATAAAAAAGTTTCTTCTTTAAAAGTTTGTTTTTGGATAGATGCTGGGTGCCATTAACTAAAAGAAAAACAACGGTCGCAAGTCATGGGTCTAACTAATTTTCAGTCAGCAACCCACATGATTGTGGATGTTAAACAAATAAGCGTAACTCACCTTTTCACGATCTTCTGCATCGTTTGTTTAAAGTACATCCTTCCAACGTAAACTTTCATGTCCACGGAAATTTACATTCTTGGCCTAATGGATGCATGAATTCCCATTTACCATTACGCTTTTTTTGAAAGCTGCCAGAAATACCGAAACACTTTCTAGTTTTTACCCTGAAGGCGGGTTTTTTCTTTGAAAACATGTACTAAAAGGTTCTGTAAGCAAATAGCAAAATTTAAGTCTTTTCATACCTTCAGCCGCTATACTCCTTTCGATGTTTTCCTAAAAGATGTGAAGTTTATGTCCCGAAGAGAAATAAAGAAGGCAAGTCCAAACTTGTTTCTTGATGAGACATCACATGTAAACTGACAAGATGTTGCGAATATTTTCCTTACTTGGGCCCAAGATAATCCTCTTTTTGTATCATCTTTCTGTAAGTCTTAAAAGGTGGAAGGGACGCTACTTTTTCTTTGTGTTGAGCATTAGCTAATGAAAGGGTGTAACTGGTAACTCCACAGGAGGTAAAAGAGAAGGGAAAATTACTTTCAGAACTTAATGATTTTGCTTATCTATCAAAACAAGAAAAAAGTAAAGAAGTCACCTGCCCCATGGAGGGAGGACGCTACCCTACTACTTGGAAGAATATTTCACTTATGTGAAACTGTGAAACTTTCTATACTTATTTTACGTTTGACATGGTAAAACTTGTAATGAATTTTTCACTTATCCGTTTGTAAAATTGTCTGTATTTTATTTAACAACTATTATCATGTAATTCTTTCGTTAAATGTCCTGTGATATTTTTTTTATTTATTGACTTTTTTTAATTGTATTTTCGAAACGTTTTGAAAAGTTTTTATGTGTGTGAAATAAATTTAATGTTTATGGTTTGCTTTGAAAAAAAAAAAAGAAAATGTCATCTACTTTTTTTGTGTGAAACCATGTTTAAAATTACTTAAGTGAAATCAGAAGTAAATATATTGTCACTAGCCATTTGCAGAGCAACTTGGAAACATGGGAGATACTAGTGATACTTTTCTTCATAAAATTTATTATGACCTTTCCCATCCAGCCAGCTTCGGAGGGATTAACAAGCTTTACGATGAAGTTAAAAGAGATGGCCGATATAATATTTCGCGTAATGCCATCCGGGAGTGGTTAATGGGGCAAAACACCTACACCCTTCATAAACCCGTTAAGAAAAACTTTGCTAGGAACCGAGTACTCGTAAATGCAATTGACCACCAGTGGGAAATGGACCTGGCTGACTTGAGTTCTTTGTCAAGATATAATAAGGGATATAAATTTTTATTGACTTGCATAGACGTTTTGTCCAAATTTGCATGGGTCATTCCACTGAAGAATAAATCAGGGAGAACCTTGCTGCAGGCAGTGAAAAAAATTTTATCATCCGGACGGAAGCCACAACAGATTCATACTGACAGGGGAACGGAATTCGTAAATAAATTACTTCAGAAATATTTGAAAGACAAAGGGATTCATTTTTTTACAACGAATAATGAAACAAAAGCATCTGTGGTGGAACGATTTAATCGCACTTTGAAGTCCAAAATGTGGAAATATTTTACCCATCGCAATACATTAAAATACATAGATATCCTCCCAAACCTCGTTAAAGGGTACAATCATTCTTATCACAGATCGATTAAATTGCGCCCAGTGGAAGTTACAAAAGATAACGAAGATCGGATGTGGAGAACATTATACCCCGGCATTAATATAAAAGCAAGTTTTAAATTTAATGTTGGGGATAGAGTAAGAATTTCAAAATCAAAATTAAAATTTGAAAAGGGATATTTGCCAAACTGGAGCGAAGAAATATTTATCATTGTTAAGAGGAAAGGTAAACCGGTCCCTGTGTACAAACTTACTGACTGGGGTGGAGAACCCATCGAGGGAAATTTTTACGAGAGCGAACTGCAAAAGGTTAATTTGGCTCAGGGCGCCCTCTTTAGAGTAGAGAAGGTATTGAAGAAAAGAAAACGCAATGGACGAGTAGAATATTTAGTTAAATGGAAAGGATATCCTACTAAATTTAACAGTTGGGTAACAGACATCGAGAAAGCATAATGGCTGCACACTTTTATGTCACGTTACCGAGCAACAGCTCTTTTCAATATTTTCCTGAAAATACCCTGGCTAGTTTTAAGACGCAATTAGCTGAACCAATAGTTTTAAACGGATCATGGGAAGTTAGCCTCTGTGAAATTCAGTACCCGTTCAATTGGCACAATGTGACCGAACATAACTGTAGGGTGCAACTCAATGATAGGGAAATATGTATTCCTCCCGGATATTACGACACCATACAGGATGTAATTGATGCTTTTCATGATTTACTGCTTGAAGAGGAAAGAAGACATGTTAAACTTTTTTCAACACAAAACCATAATTTTAAGGATCGCAGTTAGAACTTGGGCCCAGGGTTTTACTTTAGCTTTCCCAAGGAATGAGTCACATGTTTGGTTTTTTGAGTGCCAACCAGGTATGGCACAGAAGGGTTTTTACTGTGAGTGGACATATCGCTCCGACGTTCACAGTGGTGTCACGAGTTTGCTTTGTTGTATTCTGACATTGTTGACGCGGGCGACCAAAAGAGTGGGTGATGCATACAATAGTACCACCTGTTGCGGGTGGTACGAATCGGTACTAGGAAAGGCGGTGGAACATATAACTGTGTCCATACAATACTGCCCTCATTACATCCCCGTTAAATCGAAGCACATTTCCTAAACGCATCGTGAATAGATTTAAGGACGGATCTCTGGGAAAAAGTGCCATTTCACATACGGTAGAGTGATAGCAAAACTTCATTTTTCAGACCAGAGTAGATCCCCATTCTTTGTGTAAGATTATCACGACTGTCAACCCATAGAGGAATTTATTACCTGCACCAAGTGGGTCCACGGTGTTCTAATAATATAATAATATAAAAATAATAATAATAATAATAATATATAATAATAATATAATCCTAATAATAATAATAAATAAATAATAATAATGATAGATAATAATATAATAATAATAATAATAATAAGAATATAATAATAAGAATACTTATAATAATAATAATAATAATAATAATAATAATAATAATAATAATAATAATAATAATAATAATAATAATAATAATAATAATAATAATAAATTCATGATATATTGTTTTACAGCCAATTCACGCTGTGCATCTATTAATGACCCTTGATGGACTGATGTTAATAGCTTTGTCTTCTATAAAGAAAATAGATCGGGAACAAAATACACCTGGTTCTTTTCATCTTTGAACTTTTGTCATTCGCATGCCATTACCTTAGCTTAATTAGGTCACATCTACAATTGTTATGTAAACCTAAAACACGGTTCCCGGAATGTTATAAAAGTAACAGTGCTTTTTATTAAATCGTGACATTCCCTGGAGTGCGAAAATCTAAGGAAACATCTCAAATCTTTAACTTCTTCTGAAGTCCATCCCAAGAACTGAAGCCGCAGGGCAAAACCCAATAGGACAGGGACTCCTGTTCAAAAGGAGTTTCGTTCTGGAAGAGGCACCAGACTTAAGGCGACTCTCAATCCTTAGAACCTTATACAGTAATTTCAGTAAAACAGTACATACGGGAGTCCCGCGTGCTTTAGACCAAGGCTAGGCACGGCTGTAGAGATATGTCAGAATCATCTTTTCTTCGGGATGGGCTAAATATGGAGTACACTGGTAAGAATGCATGCCGCCTTCAGTTGGCACGTACCACGAAACTTTTTGCTAATGCCCCCAAGTTACCTAAAACGGCGCTTCCCAGTCTTTTTTTTTTTTGTGTGTGGTGGTCAATGATAAAGAAACCTGGCAAGTTCAGATGGTGTTTGGTATGTATGTAATGGTAGTGCATGTGTGTAGAGTGTTTGTTTGTGAACAATTAGCTTTAACCACTTCCAACTTTGACAGTCCTTATCCTTGGACATAGTTGCCCCCCAATACCCCTTTGTCTTTTCTATTTTAGGTGAGTTCGAATTGGAGTTTACACCGGGATTCACAGGGATCAAACTCTGAAACGTCGTAACACGATATCTCAAGTAACTCGGACAGTTTCCATACTTTGGTATCGCTGCCACCATATCTAGAGGAAGAAAAACCCAATTCCTATTGCTTCAATGTCCTCTGGTGTCACTAGGGGTCAAAATTTAAAACCTTGTTAACACAATATCTCAAAATTTTGTGTACATTTCTTATTTGGTATGTGGTAGCCCAAGTTGAGAGAAAGTATTAAGCCGTTTATGTAAAGGTCAAAGGTCATCTGGGGTTATCAAGGGTCAAACTCAAAACCTGTATCTCAACATGGGAAGTATGGACACATCTAATACTTACCATGCAGATGAGTTACATCAGGTAGAACTTGTTTCTGGTGGAGGTTAAAGTTCATCACGGGTGACCGGGAATCAGACTCTGAAAACCTTGTTAACACTTATCTCAAGTTAGGGAAACATACTTTTACATACTTCACATGGTCATGGGCGGCGATCCCATCCCGGGGGGATGGGGGATATATCCCCCCCAATATTTGAGAAATCGCCCATTGACTTTGATTTTTCACACAGTAAATTATTGGAAATTCTGGTCATATCCCCCCCCCCCCCCAATATTGAGAACAAATCGCCGCTCTTGCACATGGTGATGCATTAAATGCAGTAAACGGAAAAACCTTTTGATTTTGGTGGAGGTCAAAGGTCATCTGAGGTCACTGGAGGTCAAAAAGCAAAATTTCGTTAGAATTCCAAATTTCAGATATGAACATAAAACTTTGTTTTTCCAACACATTTAAGGTTGCAATCAACTAGTGAGTAGTGACTGAAAGGAATGGGACATCTTGGGGTTAGTGGATTTCATATGTTTGTATTGATCATCGAAACCACATCGCATTTTTGCATTCTGATTAGTTGTATTTATTCTACTTAATGATGGTTTATAAATCCCAACTTTTAGGAAAAAGAAATATAGGACAATCTAGGGGAGCCTATAAAGGTTTCAACGGTAGGCTTGGCTCGCCAGATGTCATCGGTTCATGCAAGAAAGGTAAAAGTTTCTTACTTTTACGGCTAATTACAGATGCATTCTACATTCAAGAATGTTTTCTGGTAACGCATTCAGGATTTTGTGAAAGGTGAAGATGGGTTTTTTCTATACAGGGACAGACGGAACCAAAGCCGACCTCAATTGCCCCCTTCCCCCCTCCCCCTTCTTCCCTGCTTGGCATAAATGTGGCTACGTACGGTTAAAACAAAGGATATCCCAGACGTCCCAAGTTGAAGGAAAATGGCGCGGTTGAAGAGCAATGGCGGCCTTGAAGCGGCAACTTTGTCACTACTAAGTATTCTGCGACTACCATTCCTACATCTGACTCACGAAGGTGCCCATCCCCCTTCCCCCTCCCCTTGAAATCCGCTACCCGATGAATTTGTTGAAGTTTACTTTGGTGTTCAGATGTCAACATTTAATCAAATTTCTTTTTCCAACTTTTACTACTTATGCAAATGATGCGGTGGTATATTTAATGTCGGCCATCAGTATATTCCTGGAAAATAATTGACTTTTCCCTCGTTGTTCTTGTTTCTTCGCCGTCGAACGAGAGCCAATATTTCGTGCAACCTTGCTACCATAAATCAGGTATAACTTCTCAAATACATATGCAGGCGAACTCAAAAACGTAACTTACAGCGCAAGACGAAAGATGAAAAGTGAATGAGTTGTCAGTAAGTTTCTTGCTAAGAATCACGATATCACAGAAAGGGTAAGTAAATAGGAGGGTCCTTAGCTCCATTTTAGCTCTTTCTGGTTTGCCGAAATATAAAAATATTTTGTTGTGTGAGTGTTGTTGTTCTACGGATGGTGATATAGCTGGTGGGGAATGGGCGGCGATCCCGGGGGACGGGGAAATGCCCCCCCCATCTGAGAAATCGCCCATTGACTTTGATGTTTCACACAGTAAATTATTTGAAAATGCAGGCGCGGATTCAAGAGGGCTTCCTCGGGCTCAGCCCTCCCCCTTTTTCGCCACATCAACAATAACAAATACGCGAAAATTAGCATAATGTTAATCTAGGAGAATATTCAAGGGGGCTTTTAGCCCCCCTTTTCGAGTCTGGATCCGCGCCTGAAGTGGGCCCATGTCCCCCCCCCCCAATTTTGAGAACAAATTGCCGCCGTGTTGGTGGCGTCCGGACCCCTCACTGTTTCTATCTGACAATTTAATTATCCAAGTAGGCCTATAAGCAGACTGGAGGTGACCTTTCAATTTTTAAGGTTGGTTTATCTTGAAAATGTTTCAAAGGAGGAATTATCGTGGGTTCGAGTTCTTCATCGCACGTCCGTTTCACCATCATTGGACCCAACCAGTAGCAGATTTACGGTGAGGGTGCCCCTGAGACTGATTGAGTGCCTCTGCGCACAATATCTGCGCGTCACGCATGTTAATTAGACAAGGCGCGTAGACACAGCTGTGTCAAGCTTTGACGGCTTTAATGTAAATTGACCTAATGACACCCCCTGATAACGGATGGGCCAGGGCCGACCGTATGTTGATTTTCAGGGGAACTCCTAGTCGGGTTGCAGGGAGAAGCCTCCGGAAGCTCTAGGACGTTTACACAATTGTGGGTATTAGAATGATGCATTTAACCTTCAAACAACAAGTAGGCCTATGTTATTGAAGCCTCGATCACTCCGACTGATTCATAGCCGGTCGGTTTGAACATTCACTACGTATACTGCACGCCATGTGCTCAACGTATAACTCGAAAACTGTACTGACACTTGTGCTTTGCTGTTATTTCCTGAAGTATATTCCTTTGTCGGGTGCCAATTCTGATCTCGGTCCCATCCATAGTGAGGCTGGGATCGGCTTTGTTCTACACTGCTCCCATCTGTGAAAAATTCTTGTGTCCGCCAATGAACAGCGCTTTTAGGCTATAATTTGCAATACTTTCACGGGTGCAATTGAATTACAAAAATTTTCTCAATTTAAAGCAGCTTTTTATTTTTGGATTATGTTCCCTAGTTACTGGGAGTCAATGCAGCGTTTTTACCCGTAAAAACATTTTGCTTCACTACATATGACCCCAAAACGTAACAAGACAGCTACCGCCAGTGGCGCCGGCACGGAGGACATGGGGGTGTGCGCCCTCAATCGATTTCAGTTTTTTTTTTTTTTTTTGAAACTTTTAAAATAATCCCAAAAGGCGTTTAAGCTATAGGTTTCCGTAGGGGTAGGGTGAGATGTGTTTTGACAGTGTCATGGATCTATTGTAATCATTTTTATCATAAACGGTTCTCAAACTATCAGAACTTTCGCAACTTCCTTCGCAAACTATCAAAAGTTTCGCCTTTCTTATTATCAATATCTTCCGGTAGCAACTCCCGGAGAAGCACAACATCAAAAGTTGAAAACTGTTTAGGAATTCTCAGGTAAAAGGCTGGATTTGTGATTTGCATATAGGTTTGTTGGGGAATTAAAAGTGTCTCGATGCAGAGCATAAATGTAGGTTTTGTCATGGAAATCTTATTGAATGAAAAATTTCGGCGCGCATTCGTCACGGTTTGCACCCCATCTCATGACCATTATTAAGATAATAATACATGCAACCATTCTGATCACAACACTTTTCCGAAAAACAGAAGTACATATCCAACCTCTGTAGGTGCCTCGCAACGGTATGGGATCTTTCAATCTAATTTGTAGCATGATGCGGAAGGTTGTACGTACGTATTTGGCGTTATACATTTTTCAAAAAGTTTAACCGAGCGCTCCCGCAGCCGTTATTGGTAATTGTTAATACACCCTTTAGACGAAAAAGCATTCTGAAACGCGCTTGTTAGTCCTTCAACCGTTTTGTTATACTTATTAGGGGGGTCTAATATCACCTCCCTGCACCTATACTCTCCCTCCCATTCCCCATTCTGGAGGCTTTTCGTCGTCTGGATTTTCGTTCAAACCTATCGGCATCATACTCCATAGTATCATTTGCATGTCAGGTAATAATCATCATATCAGTGCCCTATTTTATATAATCAATCCAGAGCTTCCAGGAGGCCCTATACCGTTTTCATCCAGACTTAGATACCCTTTCATAATGCACAATGAGGCAAATGAAATTTTCGTAATAGTCCAAGAATGTTTCTGTGGACTCCAGGACTTTTTTTGCGTAAAAACTTTCCTCGAATAGAAGGTAGTAAAGTAGCCAAAAGTGGGGCTTCACGAGGTTTGTTGACAACATATCCTTCTCTTAGACAACATACTCTCCTCTTTCACCTAACAAAAAATAAGAATTCACTTAAATATGGACATTTCCCAGCCATATATAATCAGCTCCAAAAATATCCCAAAGATAGCACTATTTTGCATCTAAGCAACCTTAAATTAACAAAAATTCCTCTAGGGGTTAGGGTTAGGGGGTACCCTCACCCCTAACCCTAACTCCAGGATGGCACCTTTATGAAGTGACAAAGGAAGAATTCTCGGCTGTATGCAATCGCAGGGACGCATAAAAATGTACAATTTACGCAGACTTTGGGGGGTTAACTGAGGTGGCATTACGAAGTCATCTGTGGTGCCCCCCCCCCCCACCATTCACCAAATCCTGGCCGCGCCACTGGCTGCGGTGACAAAGACCTGAATGCAAGTAGGCCTACCCACATATGCAAGTCTGTAATTATTGAGGGCTTGTTGAAGAAGGGTTGGAAAGTGGACTTAACACGGAGGGTAAAAAAGAAAGGGATGGATTAAATTTGTCAAAAGATTCCAGCCTCAAGGAAAAATATGTAAAAAAATGTGCAGATGAGGAGAATGCTGCTTCTCATTTTATATTTTGTTTCCAATATACATATGCTAGCAATATATGCATTTAATGTTGTTATATAAAATTGTTATCATCATTGCACACATCAACATGTAAGGTCATTTTTAGAAAATGGCTTAGCCAAATCGTACTTGACTAACAAAATTGCAAAAATCATGAAGTGATCCCATCGCAACGTACACTCTAAAAATCATCTATTCAATTGGGGCACGAACCGGAATCTTGTCAAATATTTGACAAGATTTGTTTCAAAATTGACTAGAAATGGTTCAAAAATGAAACTATTCGTTTCATTTATGAGCCGAATCTAGTCAAAGATTTGACAAGATTCCGGTTCGTGCTCCTATTAATTAGATTCTATTCAAATTGACTAGGACATTTTTAGAGTGTAAAGGAGGTGAGCGTGTTTAAAACATCTGAAAAAATACATGACGTCATTAATGGTATATATGAGGCGGTAAAGGCATAAATAACGTCATGCAAATACTGTCCATTGCACCCTCTGTCCTGCTGAACATGTTCTTAAAACATGCTTTGTTGAATCTATGAAAAAATATTCCCGAATTACCAAAACAAAGAAGTAAATGTAATCGCACAAAGTAAGCCTTTTTGATAAATTCGTTTTGACTTGATGCAGTATTCTCTAGACTTTTACCTTAAATGCCAGGGTCGAGTCCACACAAAGTCTTCAGTCAAAGGTCCTATGAAGGTACCCTTCAAACTGGGCGCTTTATGGTCTTTTAGCCTCACATGATTATCAAAACTGTACAAAACTGCAGGCCCCCTTACACCCTCCCATTCCCGTTATCCTGCTTTTTAAAGTTAGTCTAGTACAATTATTCACACACTTTTAATAGTTATAAAGTTCGAACACACCTTTTAAAAAAACAGCAAAGCTGCTAAATTGTTATTTCTGAGTAGAAATATCTTGGCACCGTTAAAAATATAAAACATTAAATTTTTTTATACAAACAGATTTTAAACAGTGGAATAAGTATTGTATGACGTAGTACATTTTACATCGACATATGTTTATATAGTTTTGGAACTAATTTTGTGGGTTTATTTTAAAGAAATAAGGCAAATGACAATACAAAAGTAAGATGAATAAATTGTTTTCAAAAGTACTGATGAACATTTCCAATGGAATGTAACAAGAAAACAAACAAAAACAGACACCTTCTTAAGGTTATAACAATCGACACATTCTCTTATTAAAGTGGCGGATTAAGCTACGACGTCTTGTAATTTGAAGAGCGTTTTGGTTGTCAAAATTTGCAGGTCCCATTTTGTCCAGTCCTGCGCCCCTCATTAGGAACAACCTATGACAGATGCCAGAATCCGAATCGTACTACATCTTGCACATCATCAGAGCTCTCGCAATAATTTTCAAAATAATGACTTTACACGCACTTAGAAAACTTAAGACCTGCTTTGCAGTTTGCAACATATGTAAGCCAGAAAACTTGATAATAATTTTGGGCAGTGATTTTTGTGGGCAAACTTTGACTGTTTCCAAGCATTTTGTAAGGATGTTATCCAACAATGTACTGAAGTCCCCTCCTTTAAAAGTATCCTTCCCCTTCACATTTCAAACCGGTCGTTACGCATAATGTCCCTGGGGGTTACTTTTTCCCCAATGCATTAATGTAACTTACACTTTTTTATTTTTTGTAATATTTATCATGAAACATGCATGCTATCCAGTAACCATTTTAGTGTTTAATGTACAACATTGCTGCATTATTACATACTGGTCTTTTCGGCTTTCCCTGAAATTTGGAAACCTTACAAGTATCTTGATTTAATATTTTCTTATTACATAGCTGTCTTCGGTAAAGCATGTGAGGCGGGTGTAGAGGGCAGCTGAGGGCGGTAGCACCTCTAATCAAATCATATAGTCGATTTCAGGGCCAAAATTGCCGTTTACAGAGCACAATTTATGTCATGATAGGTTACTATTTGAACCACCCCCTGCAGTAAAATTTCTTCCCGTGTGCCTGTGTTCAATTTCTGTCATGATGGGTTGCCGTGGGAACGTCCCGCTTATAGTGAAATTTCACCCGTGTACATGTGTTCAATTCATGTCAAGATGGGTTGCCATGGGAACCCCCTTACAGTGAAATGTCTTCCCGTGTATCTGTGTTCATGTCAAGATGGGTTGCCATGGGAACCTTCCCTTTACCGTGAATGCCTTCCCGTATAAGTATTTTTTTTTTTGTTTGTCCCAGGACCGACTGGGATGAGTGGGGTAATTTCATTTTTCTTACCTAACCCAAAGCTTGATCCCAACCTGAGTATTGTATTTCATTTTCATGATTTCTGGAAATTTCCGAAAATAGACCCCTGTCGTCCTGGGAAAAAAGTTCCGCTCCCTGTTTATCTGTGTTCTTTGGCAATATTCAGAAAGGGAGACTCCTCGCCTATTTCGCCGACATTCCTTTTATCACTCGCTGGACTATGTCCATTGCTATACAAATTCAACAGTTCTCAGTGCTGTTCGAAACACAGATCGGTGCCTTAGGCAAGAGCAGTCACTACTCATCAGTGTACTGTTATATCTCATTATTACGTAAAAAAGTTTCGTTCAAAACTCAGCATTACCTCTAGGAGTCGTAGATGCAGCGATGTGCTTACTGGACAAAAATAAAGCATTCGGAGCAGGCATTTTCAGAAAATACGGCGGTGGATTTTATCTAAGTTACGAGTAAGAATATAGGCACCACCTTATTACCCTTTTTAAAACAAATCGACCAAATTGAAATGCAGACGATGAGTTAATTGTACCAACGAGAATATATCCGATCACTGACATATTTTGGAGTGTTGAGTAACGACCCAGATTTCGACATGAATTCCTCCATAAATTAGCAAACTGAGCATTAATTATTCCGATACGGTATACGTATAAATTTTAGACTTATTCACTGTATAACCATACGTGAAGGTAGGCATACTCGAAGGTAAAACGCCAGCGAAGCAGAACTAACCTTTCTTCTCCCTACTTACGCTCCCATGCACCCCCTTTACCTCTCTCAAACCCGGCCCTTCCCACCTCATTTTTCGTACCAACCCCAAGCAGTTTATATAATGCAGAAAGCTATAACGTTTTCAAAACGGAAAATTGCATACAGTTTCCAATAAATAAATCTACATTATAGAACGAATTTTGTGGCTTTTTTATGTCCGCAGAGCTTTGGAAATATTAGAAAGACTGCCCAGCTAGAGCTCATCGTGTGACGCCATTGGGTCACCATTGCTCCAATCAGAGGGACTTTTACACGAAGATTGTGACTCTTGTTTGGTATCGTTATTCTTTCTTGAATCCAAGGAACCTCTTGTGAGATTTGGACGTATCCTATCCGCAATATACGCCATTTGCCTTTGGAGAGACAAAACGTTTAAATTCGTTAGTCTTAGAAAAACCTTACTGCGCTTGTTCATGTTCACTTTAATTTCATATATTATTGATATGGAGTATCGCTAAAAATGTTCATATTTCACCACCACATACGGTACGTTTGCCTTTTATCAACATATACTTACAAATGGTGCCATTATATACTGAAATTTTGTACCTTATACGTCTCATAACCCATGCTTACAAAATTACAATGTTAGGTTACATGTACGTATACCTTTATAGCCTATGTGAGCACATCCATACGTAAGTAGTATAATTACATAGTTTCATACGATATTACTAATATCATGATATCAGATGACATCATCACATAGTTATGAATGATAACTATTTTCATCGCATTAACTTATCGTATCATCATATGCTAGCACATTACCAGCAGGATGTTACATATATATATATATATATATATATATATATATATATATATATATATATATATATATATATATATATATATATATATATATATATTGCATCATGACGTTATGTACCGTCTAATGTATATGCATTTAAAATGTTTAGACAGGGTTTTAGTAAGTTTTGTTGTATACTCGTGGAATAAGTATATCATCACCGTCATTGCATACGTGAATGTCATTATAATATACCGACATATCACATACCATCACATACGTTTATTGTGTTATCATATTCTTAAATATCACATCACATACGTGAATAGTGTTATCATGTACTTCCATATCACATCATCACATAGGTGTATGATATCATACAGTGAGAATAAGTTGAGTCGGTCACTGCATACAAAATTTTAGACTAGGCGCGCTATGGCCAACAAATAAACATATAAAAGTAAAGAAACTCCAGCACGAGATGACAACAACTCAAACTCTGTCAAAAATAAGCATTTACTCCCATTTTTAGAAGAAATTTACCCAGCCAAGCCTACATCTATTGTTACCTAAAGAGGGCTTGAGACGTCCTTTAAATGGCCTAAAAAAATTATTTTAAACAATTCTCTTAAACACCGCAAATTGTCTACTTCCATCATCTTATGATTTGCTTTTATAATGATCATATCATTCATGGAATATCTTTGATATGGCTTTTATAATGTTTAGGACCGACCCAAGGTACCATTCTTGAACCAAAGACATCTCAAACTTGTGGTGGGAATTTCTGCGTCTCCCAAAGGTTTGCGAACGAAATTCACTCTAGCTTTCAGGAGTAAGAGAAAACATGTACAAGAGCATATTGGATAAGTTTAAATTACATATTACCACCTTATGTGTATGTTTTTAGGGAAAATTTCCTCAACTGACCGACTCATGGTACCACCATCATATACTTCAGGGGCGGATCCAAGGGGGGTTTTAGGGGTTTAAACCCCCCCCCCCCCTTTGATTTCGAGGATTTTTTTTTTTTGATTTTGTATAATATATTGTTTACTTTCCCCGGTATGTTTTGAAGGTTATTTTCAGTAACAACAATGCAATTAACATGCCATAATAAGTTTGTTGACAGCGTATTTTTCCTTCTATCGTCCCGATTCTCTCTCGTTCAAAATCCTTATAGAGTCAGTGAGTCCTTCAAGAGGAGGTCCAGCTCTATGATTAGCTCACCAAAGAAACGTAAAGTTTCCATGGAAATGACAAACATACAAAACATGAAACATGAAGATGGCCTAAGTATAGATTGTAAGGTCTGAGAAGGGTCAATTTTTCTTGGTTCGCGCGCGCCAACCGATGGTCGCGCTCCGCTTAGATAACGAGACAACCAAAAATCCCGTGCATTCGATCAAGCCTATACCAGTTGAATTTTGAGGCCCCAATATCAAAATACTTGCAGAAGATTTCAACAGAGAAACCAAATTTTCTTTACTGAGCACAAGCGAGTAACTTTCAGTGAGTCACTGTGCGTGCCTAGAAAGAGCACAACAAAGGACTCAATACTCCTAACTCCTGACGCTCAAGATCGTTATCGGCATTGGCGTAGCCAGAGGGGGACCACGGGGGCCATGCCCCCCCCCCCATCGAATTCTGAAAAAAATAGGAATTAAAAACAGTTGTCGGCTCTCCAGAACTCAGTGACGTGACTGAAGTGATGATATGTAAGGATATACAAGATACCTATAATGTACAGTATCCTAGAACCGTCAAGTTACCATGTTATGATAACTAAAATAGGAAATCATGATACCAGGGATGGGTCCGGTTTAAATGGTATAGAGTGACCTTACTTGGTCAGTGGCGTAGGAACCGGGGGCCAGGGGGGCCATGGCCCCCCAATGTGTTTTGACGGGGGCCAAATGTCAAAATCGCGACAGTTTACAGTTTCGTTTTACCCGTTTTTTGCTCTCATGAGAACAATTTCTCTAATAAGAACCCAAAATTTTCGGCGCTTCGCGCGCTATAGAGCGACCCTAGTTTCTTCAATAGTTCCATTCTGCATAGCTAGATAGCACAAGTCCTTTCCACCTTTCCAAGTAACATGTAGAGAAAGAATTTTATGTAGAGGTCGTAAATTCATCTCATATCTCAAAGCTTATAGTTACTATTCTCTTGTGTGTGTCATGCGGTACGCTCAGATGGTGAGGGACTCACGGAGCAATGTTTGGCTACCGGTATTTCATCGGGTAGTCGGGATGGTTTCGATACAATGTATATTATCTCCCATATGGTCTACAACCTGTCAACCCCTAGAGATTTTCTTTCTCTTTATTACATATGTTTTTTGTGAAAACCTACCAAAAATTTCGAGCGTTTTGCAATTTTTCACTTTAGATTCCGGGAAAAACATTTAAAGAACGCGGAACTACGCTTTTCTAGTTTACACAAATTTTATGCAATATATATATATATATATATATATATATATATATATATATATACTAGGTCGACTTCATGATCTTCATGATCGAACACCAAACACAACTTTCGACCTATATATATATATATATATATATATATATATATATATATATATATATATATATATATATATGCCCCGAATGACATGGTCTTAGTACACAGGTTTTCTTCAAAGTCCACCTCACCAATACCCGACGGCAATGGGCTGTCGGAGCTTCGGGTCGCTGCCCTCCCCCTTTCGAGCACATCCTGGCGCCACCTCTACTCAACTTGATAATAGACTCTGGCTGTGGAAAATCTCCAGTCTAATTAATCCACTGAAATCCATGGGGATAACTCCACTCTGAATAATTATGAATAAATTCGGATAGATTGTGACAAACTTAATGTGTTTTAGAATAAATTCAAATCAACCTTCACAAATTTTCTACAAAAATTGCACATCTTGATAGCTGCTATAAAGGCCCATAAGTGCCATTTCCGGCGATCTGGGCTGTATTAAAATCTCAAATTTTCTTGGTACGCTCCGCGCCAACCTATGGTGGCGCTCCGCTTAGATAGTAAACGAGAGCCAACGCCAACGCCAACAAAATTCCCCAGCCCTCCAGAGCCTCAAAAAAAAAATATCTTAGCTACACTTAGCTAATGTTTTGTTGTTGTTGTTGTTGTTGTTGTTTCCTTTTTCTTTAAATATATTTTGTACTTTGAGCAAATATTAAGTTGGAGTGTGGAAAGGGTCGGGGTTCAAGGTCTAGAAATCGCATCTTGTCTGGCCTCCCCAATGTCAAACATCTTCCTACGCCGCTGTTGGTAGTAAGCCATAGCTGGTATGCATTGCTAGACACGTTTCAACCATGGAAGATAAGTACCAGGTCTCATCAGTAGCGGTAAGGTAAAGTCAGCGATAGAATGCCAACGAGTTGACGTAGAAATTTGGTGAACCAATCGTGAAATCTGTATTCTCCTATTTTTCGATAAGCTGGTGCACAGCTAGCAATAGAGAAAACAAATCGGTTGCATGATAACAACGAGACCCCCTCCCAAAAGCAGTACTTCACTTTATGGAACGATTTCAGAGTGTTACGATTCAATGCTTCTTTTCGGGTACTGTTTGTCGAGTTTGTGCCAGTAGCGGTTAGAAATATCACGGGGTGAATGGATATTTACGTAGCACAAGACTGCGTCTATGAATGGTTTACAAAGGATAAAATTGCGGTGAAAGAAGCAAGGATGTAACCGACTGGATGTAAAATTATTTTTCCAAAATAGAGCTAATTCTTTGTAGGTGTCGAAAGTTTTCTGAATTTACAGAAGGATATGTTTCAGTTTTAGGAAGTTTCTCAAGTGCAGATAAACCTTGATAGGTTGGTTTTCTCCCTGGTAAAGTATAAAAAATTCTTTTGGGATTTTTATATTAGCTTTGATGATACACATGTCTCATCGGTATGACCAGAGAGGCGAAAAGTACTCACGATGTGAATTTCTTCAGATAAACAAAGCACACCTCCGATACGAGTGATGTTCCCATGAAAATAGAAAACGCCGTTATTCAGTGTATTTGTATTCGGAAGAGATGTGGTAAAGTTGTTGTGGCACTTTAAATGAAATTGTTACAAACGCATAGTACGACCAGTGTTCCGATGGGTTGGAAGCGTAGTGCGCGTAAGGACTTACAATTATTCTGTGTTGTTAAAAGGTAAAAACTTTAGCAATAGCACAATCGCATAGTCAACCAACTACATAAATTAGACCCTACACTGCTTTCCTGAAAATTCACTCCTATACAGCATGAGATCATGGGCGTCCGCAGAAAAAAATTCAAGGGGGGGGGGGCAAAATTTTTTAGGGGCCCAACTTTTTCCATGGGAAATATTTTACTCCCAGAGAAGAGTTTAGATGCTACTTTTTCACACAGTGTTGACAAAGGCATAGCCAGGAATTTGTCATGGGAAGGGGGGCGAAGCGCATAGACAGACTCTCAGCGCTCCGCGCCACCATGAGTTGGCGCGGAGCGCAAGAAAATTTTGGCCCAAAATGCTTCCCAGATCGCTGGAAATGGCACTTCCAAGGCCTTTTTACCGCATATAAAAAGGGGAAACATAAGCAATATCGTAAATATAAACTTTAAAAAATACCAAAATATGCTCGGGGGGCTGCTGGGGCCTGAGTGTTGATATTTTTATTTAATTCCTGTTTTGAGAGTAGAAATTCACACTGATTGAACTGTTAAGAAATGTTAAAGTTATATTTTCTTCATTTTTTCTTTATTTTTTCTTCGTTTTTTCAAGTTTTTGATTTTCCAGGGGACTTGCCCCCCCCCTTGCCCCCCCCCTTGCCCCCCCCCTCCGGACGCCCATGCATGAGATAAAGATTGACTATTTCTATATCAAATTATTTTATCCCGATATATCACTACTTTGGTCACGTCACTGAGTTCTCGAGAGCCGACCATTTCCTCTAATTATGCCAGTGCTCAACCCTTGGCTTTATTAACATTCTGAAGCGAACACTATTGGCTATGGTCAGTTATAACGCTTATGACTTTTGGTCATTTGTTTGACATTTTCTTATGACTGATTTACACCAACAGCCCCGGAAAAATCTGCATATAGGCTATTGCCTACCTCGAGAAAGGCCTGACTACACAACTACACAAATGTACTGACAACCTTTGATTTGCTAAGCATAATTTTTCTTATGACAGTTCAGGGCCGGATCCAGGGTGCGTACGCATTCCCCGCCCCCCCCCCCCCATTCTTTGCAGAACAATTTTTTTTTTGTAATGGGACAAAAAAAATTACTTCAAATGATGCTAAATGTTGCACCAGATTGCATCTGAGGGTACTTAAATATTCAAAAATTTCTCAAAGGGGAACACCCCCTCCTTTGACCCCTCCACCAGGCCGGCGATCAGGTCCTGCGGTTGTCCACCCAAATAAAAAATCCTGGCTACGCTAAAGGTTATCGGGCTGTAGAGCATGCATCTCGCACAAGAGCCTGTTTTATACGGATCAAAGAGCCTAGGAAACGCGTGGGAAATGCCATTTCCTGCAATCTGGGGGTCTTCTGGACCAAAAATTTTCTCTGTACGCTTCGCGCCAACTCATGGTGGCGCTCCGCTTAGATAGTAACTATATCGCAACCCCCCCCCCTTTAGTCAAAACCTGCATTCGCCCCTGTACTTACATATCACATCATCACTTACGTAGATTGTGCGATCATATGCATATGCTTACATATTACATCATTACATACGTGTATGGTATTATGATATATACTCACAAACGTATTACATCATTACATACGTGTGTGGTATTATGATATATACTCACATATCGTAATTGTCATCAACGTCTATCCAATTATTAGCGATCCATTTCTCTCCTTTGATGACTTCACATCCTCCATGAAGGGAGAACGGAATGAGGTCTCCCATCCACTCTACACGAAGTGAAACAAGGTTATCATTGTCTTAGCACAAACGTGACATGTAAAAGACATGATGGAATGAGGAGTGAGTAACGAGGACAAAGAGGTAGACTCAGGTTGATATACGTTCTGTGCCGAGGGGCCTCTCTAGATTCCGCCCTCATCCCTCTCCTATCCCACATCTAGCCTCAAGGCGGTACACAAGTAGTGGACAACCTATATATTGCCAAAGTGCAATGCAATATTGGTTTTATAGTAGCGAACACCATGCGTAATTTTGACAGAGCGCTATACAGAAGATTACACTGTACTAAATGTACTATACTGGCAGTTAGAATTAGAAGTAACGCGGTCACACGTGGCCAGACAACTGCCCCCCTCCCCGGGGGCTCCCTGACAATTTGAGTCCCTCCCGGCGGACTAACCCCCCCCCCACCCGGACAATTCCTTTCCGAAAAAATCCTCCTGTACCATTTTTGCAGGACACCTCCAACCCGGAAAATTTCCCCGACAATTCCTGGCACCCCTGCACAATTCCAAATTTTCACAAAAGTTGTCTGAGGTAAAATTGCCATGGTTCGGAACTTTCCGGGGAATTATCCGGGTGGGATTTGTTCAGGTTAAATTACCCCCCCCCCCCCCCACCCCCCCCCCCCCCCACCCCCCCCCCCAAATTAGGGGTGAGCCTGCCCCAAGTATGCGTTGCAATGTTTGCTTTAACCTATGCTGTACTACAGCTATACTTTTCTCGACTCCTGAGTGTGTCATATACCCTTCTACTCGCGGCACAATGCAATCTTGAATGCATGAAGGAAAAACTTGCGTTCTGTTCTTAAATAATTTTATGGTAAAAAATCCATGGGATTCTCAGCGACAAACATTTTTATTCAATGTCGCCGAGTCAAGCATGTTCAAGTCAAGCCAAGTCACAAGTCAAGAAAATGTACGACTCGAGTCGGACTCGAGTCCAAGTCAGCGACTCGAGTCAACAACTCTGCAACTCTGCAATAACTGGGACAAAAGCAATGACGTGATTTTTGTATTGCGCACTGTTGCTTTGTTCACGTACAGAGAGCCAAATAAATGGCTTCAGTCCAGATGACCAGACGTCCTTCTCCCTTACTTTAATTTCTACCCAAAACGCTGGTAAAAATGGCCACGTTTAGATTTGATTATGCAAAGAGATTTCATGCCCAAGTCAGAAAAACTTGTAAGACTGATTTTTCTTATTCTTGGGTTAAAATAAGGAAATTTTCATAACTGTAGTTAGCTATAGTGGTTAGGATGCGACCTTAAGAAGGCAATCCCACTTCAGTCGTAATGCGCACAGTACAGCCCCTTCCCGTCTCTCTCACGTTTTATCAATTTTACGTGTCCTAGGCCCCTAGATCAAATCTGTACTGCTGATCCCTCCTTACTCAAATTTGAACATGGCCCATGTCTACGTTTGAATTTTCACTCTTCGTTTATATGGCAACCTGATCCGAGGTGGATCTAATCTAGCTAAAATCTGAGTCCAGGCTTTTTAGCCAGTGATTTTGATCTGAAAGAAACTGGATTACCTTAAAGGGCAAAACAAGACAAGAAGGTCAAACAACTTGAAGTTATGAACCACAAAAATAGTCAAAGTCAGCTATTTACCTGCAAATTCTCGTTTTAGGTGGAACGCCACTGCTAGTATTAGGATAAAGATGGCTGGAATGTTCACAAACACTGTCTGGTGTCAAATAATGCGAGTCCGTGTGTCCGTGGTAGTGACCACTGCGATTATAATGTACCACCTTCGAAAGCAAAACAATGCACCTTCAGAGAATGATTGCATTTTTCAAAGCGAAAACATTCAATATCGAAAGCTATTATTGTGATAATCTGCTAGCCTCCTACTCTCAAAGTGGTTTTTCATCTCCCCACTTCCACTTGAATGGTGGCACTCTTAACAAACGTTTTTCCCCAGCCTCTTTCCTACGAAACAAACTTATACATTCGTGCAAGTTGCTTGCTCTTCGTATTTACTTTTGTTTTCCCTCTTACGACTATCAATTTACTAGCATTTGGAAACACAAAGTGCAATACATAAACGGGCTTATACCTAAGGTTGCCGAACTGCCTACATTCATTGTGCTCAAAATGGAAGAAGGCAGCAACATTAAAACAGTGAACCGAAAATTCCGCGACCTGCATTTCCGAAACTGAGTATTTCAGCGGTCACACTGTGACTATTTGATTAATCGAATCCTGCTCATGAGTTGCGTATACTGGTGTATCGGCAAGACGTTATGAAGATTAAAAACTTGAACGGCTGCCATCCACTTTAGAGGGACTTCCATACACATTGGCCCACTGAAATAAAAATGCCAAAGACTGGCAATTCAACTTACAGACAGGGGATGGTGGGCCCGCCCGTGAACAACTTTACAGGGCCGCCCTGGCAACTTTAAATTACCCAACCGTAAACATCTATTAAGGGGTCGCCCATAGACAACTCTAAAGAGGCGGCCCTTAGACATCTTTGGAGAGTCAACCAGTAAACACCTTTGGAGGGTCAGCCCGTAGATAAAATTGTAGAGCCCGCCGATAGATAACTTTAAGGGGCCCGTCCGTAGACAACTTTGGGGGACAAATGTTTTGAGGGGCTGTTACTTGCATCTGTTGATCCCGACCTATACCTCCTTCCAGAGGCGGACTCTGGCGGCGAGTCGAGAACTTATTTGACGTCTCCTTGAAAGACTGTACAGAAAACTGTCAAAAAATTCAAAACTGTTTATTCGTCGGATTCTAAATATCCAGTACACCTAACAATGGATTTATGTTCTTCTGTTAAAGGACTGGCTTATGAGGATTTTGTGTTGTTACATACGATAACTTACGTGGAGTAGTTCGCTTGTGTGTACAATGTTCGATGGGACCTGTGTTAAGGCCGCTAGTCTGTAAAGAACAAAATTTAGAGCGTGACTAAATTAATTCCATAAATAAGTAAACCAACGGGATGTCGGCTTTAGTTTACTTAGCTATTAAAATATCCCGTAATCAGTAGTAAAATAACAATTAACTGACATTTATACCTAAAAAATTAATCAGTCACGAGAAAAAGTGCATAACTGACCGTTTGGTCTTTTCAGGCTAGATACTGAGAAAGCGAGGCCAGACAAACTAACCTCGACTTCACAGGGTAGGCCTGTATAGGTATACAACACTTTCTGTGACTGTCCCTCAACCATTAAACAATCAATATATTCGTCTGAGAGAGCTCCAGTCGATAAAGGGGCAATCAGAAATAATTTTATTGCTTATCTGATAAAAACACGTCTGTATAAATTCTCGATGGTTAAATTGTATTGTCATGAATGCAATACTATTTTTATGTCCACTATACTCTCTGTTACAGCTTTCCCTCAATGCGCCTATCCTTAGGGCCTACTCTCAGTCTGTTACAAAGTGTAAACTTAATTTAACTGGATGATTCCTTATCAAATAAAAAAAAATGATTAAAATACAAAACAACTACTGAAATGATCTATTATATTTATAATATGCTTCGGATTAGTGTGTTATCCCCTTCCTGTCCTGTCCCTTCAATATGCTATCCCTTTGCTGCAGCTCTGAACCGAACATAAAGAATAGAAGAACTTTGTTGTCTTAGTCGGAATAGTGTCTAGCAATTAGACTTTCTTCACTGTTTCTTCAAAATATATCTTAACAGAGAAGGTCACTGTTCAATTGTATGGTAATATATAGTGCATGGTGTCATCCTGGATCTTTGATTTGTGTTACATCTGTATGAGAATGTTAATTGTAATTCTACAGAGGGACATTACTGCAATGAGCCCTAAGGCGGGCAACTGAGCCCCACGTCATCTTATGCTCCTTCCATGACTTAATCGACCTTGCACGCAGATAAATGTAAACAGGCGTGCCAAGGTCAGATTGACATTGCCAAATGTTTAACTGCGTTTTACGTTTGTTTGTTTGTTTGTTTGTTTTTAATTCTTTTTTGCTTATCTTGCCCTTCCGTTATATTTAAATTTTCCATCTTGCACGTTTGCCGACATTCACTTAAAACGAGGGTTATGACTTAATCGTTCTTGAAACGTATATATGTTGTCGGGAATGAAACCTTTTTTCGTCGGGAAAAGGCCCAACACCCCCCCCCCCTCATCGATCCTTAGGCACGCCCCTGTATGCACTGCCGTGGACATTTCTCTCATTTCGGTCGATTTACTTCAGCTACAATGAAATCCCTGATGGTCCACTCACGTGATCACCTATACATATCAACCAAATCTTGAGATTCACGAATACGAAGTGACCATTCCATATTTCATACATTCATCTGCAGTAAGTTCGTAACGCTCCAATGCTTCGTTATTATTTATAGCACAAGGAGGGGGGGGGGGGAGACAACTATGGCTAGGGTGTCGAATCTTTAAAAGTGCATAATGAAATATTATTTTGACATATTGATGTTATAGTAATGAAAAAGTTCAATTCAAAACTTCTATCAACAATGGATCATTCATCGATCTAAGTTTGATCAATGAGATTGATTAAACTTGCGATAAAGTTGCAAATTTAAGTTTATCACACTAAAGAAATGTACTGCAAGTATATCCTCCTATTGAAATTTCATACTAACTAGCTTGCTAACTTACTTACTAGCTGACTAAACAACTGGTATTTAACTAATTAACTAACTAGCTAAATAGCCAAATACTAAGTATCTTTGCTCTTGGTGCAACACATTCATTCTGATTTCAGGTTTTTATACCCTGATTGTGCAGCTGTAGAAAGCGAATAGTTTAACGACTGTAGGGCTTCAGCTCTCACTGTAAACATCACCACAACATTACTATATATGTGCAAATGTTCATTGATGAAGGTTTATTCATACATGACATGCATTCAAGGAATAATCAGTTCTCCCTTTTTTTTTAAAAAAAAGTATTGATATAAGCATAGAGCACTATAGGAGTTCCTATATCTATGGTTATAAGCTATACAACACAAATCTCAACTATTGTAACGAGCGGCGACATGTTGAGTGACATAGAATTATAAGAAAAGAAGTAAAACTGACAGCCGCTGAAAGCATTGTATTATAACATTTGGTTTCTTAATTTATTCTGATTACTCATAAATTTTTGAAATGTGCACACGAAGGATTTTGACGTTAATTTAACAACCCGAAGAGTCTTCTCCGTGGGGTCGTTGTACGTCAGTCTCAGAGACAGTGATTAGGGACTTGAACGCAAACCACTCAGAGCATAGACTAATCATTTTACAAGGGATGTCTCGTGTATGTTGAATACGAAATTAATGTTGTCTGTCACTCGTAATACACCTTGTTAATCAGAATTTTAGACCGATGGAGAAACGTGCAGGTATCAGTATGATTTGCTAACTTATACCTCAAACCCGAAAAAGCGTCATGAACACTAGCCGGGCTAGTAATCTTTAATAAAACAATGGGACAATTTTAGAGTTCACTTTTCAATAAGAAAAGTTTTTATTCTCATAGGTCTACAGTAACTTTTCGTTTGCAGACGGGCACTTTGTCATTTCTCGGAAATAGGGGCATTTCAGTGCCCGTTCGTGATGAGGCTTATTTTGAGGCAGAGTTTGTAACAGGGAAAAACTTCAGCCTCTTGTCCTTGACAGTTGAGTTACCCAGCGCAGAAGGTTGTTTGCTCAATCATTCCGGACAAGTTATGTCACCAATCTTGGATAGCTCACTGATTAAGGCAGAAACTGCTCGGCAGGTTATGCAGCCTAATGTCCGCTCAGAGCCAGATATTTAAAAGCATGGTCTGGTGACCAAATTTGGTGCTTTCAAAAAAAGCAGAAAAATTTTCTGTGTTAGGCAGTGAAAACCCCATCTCAATAGCATCTTGCATTCGGACGATACAAATTTTTGAAGAAATACTACATTTTCAGTTTCCCTAGTGCATGATGGGAAATCTGTGATGTCATCTGGGCAAATGGATTTGATGTAGCTTTTGTATTTCTTTATAATGTTGATATCACTATATTGAATATTCCATAACTTTATTTGCTGTACCATAAGTATGGAACAGTTTTTCACTATATCTACACGGAAAAACATCTAAACTTTCCAACGGTATCAAATTTCAAGGACAAACAAGGTAGCCAATTATAAAGATTAACAAAAGGAATCTGAGGCAATTTGCCCACTTTGGATCACGTTTTGTTACCTTGAGGAAACTTGGAGGTATTTCTTATTAAAAGTAACCAATCTTTAGGAAGAGATATCTTGAGTTAGGAATGGAGTTTTGATATGGGGTTTGGATGACATGTAATGAAAAATTTTTATCTTTCATATAAGACCCCTAGAAAATGCCATCAGACAATACCTTTAAAAATGCTTTCTGTTTTAATTTAGTTTTGGTCGTATTAGAGGAGTGCTAATTAATCGAAGCGTTCTGGTGTTTTTTGCAGTCATCAATTGATCCTGATATAAGCAGATGAAGATTTCTGACATCTTCGACCCAGAATAAAACTAAAGCAATCACACGAGACATAATAACCACACATTAAAGAAGGGGTCTAGGCTAAAATCAAGTTTTGATATGTTTAGAGGGCTACTTATTCTAAGCAATCTGGTGAAATTTGCAATGAAATCCATTGTGCATGGTTCTCAAGATATTAGCATTTTAGTGATTACATTTTCAACCCAAAATAAACTTGAAGCAAGTACATATGGCATCACAGCCTCACATTAATGAACACTCTTTTATATTTCTTTAAACTTTGCAACCAATTTTCTCCTCCATAATTCCATGTTATCGGAATGAATGCATAAGAGGCATGAGAATTTTACAAACATCGAACTCTCTATGGAGAGCTCTTGTCTCTCTTAACTTCAAGGTTAACACAACATACTGGAAAAACAAAGAAAACAAAGCAATGTTCATCAATGTGAGGAGGTGATATAACTTGACCCCTGCTTGCCTCAAGTTCGCTTTTGGTCACAAATGTAGTGACTTCATTTGCTGGTATCGAGAGAACTACATGTCCGAATTGAATGAAAGTTTCTCTAGAATAAAAGATCTAGTTCTTCTTTCACATGTTAAAATTAATTTTTTGCTTAAACCCTTCTTTAATTAAGCCAGTCTATTTTGTTTTTCTTTAGAAACTAAACAACCAGTTTTCTTCTCCATGATCTGACGTTTGTAATTTGAATCAGGGAGCTGCTATTTGACCTGTTTGAATGGATAAGAGGCATAGGAATGGAGAAGAGGCAAAGAAATATTCAATTTCCTATGGAAAACTCTTATCTTCATTTATTTCAAGGTCAAGGCAATAAATTATGAAACAAAGAAAAGTGAAAATTGTGAGAGGAGATTACGTTACTTCCGTTTGCTGCAAGTTTACGTACCTTACAAACGTATAGTAACTTAATCTGCTTGTCCAAGAGAACCTCACATTGAAATTGAATGAAAATGTCACCATAAATGCTAACATTAGTTTTCTTCCCTCGCATTGCTTAAACCCTACTGTTGTTGAGTCCAACCTTACCTTTTACGTAACTTCCGGTCGGGGTCATAAAGTTCATGTTCCAGTCTGGCTTGTGAGCTCTTCCTATCTTGCCCTTTTCTTAACTTTTTAAAGATCTCAGTCGGCATTGGTCTCATTTTCAGTGCTTTTACTAAGTAACTGATGTAATTCTGGGCTCGTGGAATCCTTGTAAATTCTTCTTCATCAAGTTTCATGTCCGAATTTAAATCGAGTAAAGCATCGGTAAGTATAAACTGTAACTCGTCGTAACACAGATCTTCTGCATGAAAAACCTCTTTAAGAAGTTTCTTCATTTCCCTCGTGTTAATGAAACCGTCGCCATCAGTATCGAACCTAACGAAAGCGTCTTTTATTGTTTGATCCGTTAAGGGTTTCTTTCTGGTAGCTTTCCGTCGTGTGACGCTCGTGACAAGTCCAGCGTCACGTGACAATGATACTATTTGATCGCACTCTTCATCCGAAAGGAAGTTTGGTATAACTGTACACGTGGAAACAAAAAAGAATATTGCATTAGGTTTTACATAGCCACATTTCTGCATGTAATTCTTTTAATGATATAATCTTATAGTCATATCGCCATTGTGTCCATGAAAATTAAGATGGGGTCTTATTCTCCGTCCTCCCCCTCCCGCCCCCCCCCCCACACACACACACCCCACTGGCTGCACCATATTCTGTAAGAGTGGTATCATTCCTAGGTCTTAATATCTCCTGCTATAACATAATCCACATTTATATGATATCGTTACTTTCAGTCGTTTGCGCTCACAACTGCTCAAAGGTTAGTTTGAAACGACATTAGGAACTTAATCGCTACAAGCCATCGTGAGAGTCTTCTGCTGTCACAACTAAAACTAGGACACACAATCTTACGTAGGCCACTGTAGTACATGAGTCGCAAACGACTTGACAATCTAGGCCATAGGCTTTCAAGTGACTATTGTACCGCAGTAAAGTTTTCTTGTATGCGGCTTTTTGTTTTCATTTTTAGAGGCGTGAATTATGACATATCAAAATCAGTGGCGTAGCTAGAGGGGGGAAGGGGCGGCCGCCCCCACCCACAAAGCCTCCGAAGGCCTCTGTCGGAAATTTCTAGTCTCTGTCGGAAATTTTTACCATCTTAATTAAAAATTCTGCTTCCCTTGGTATATCACTTAGCAGCAGCACGGTGTCGTTTACGCCGAACGTGCTACGTGATTCCTGAACTGTGCTGCATCAGAAATTAAGGGTAACAATAAACAACCAATGATCGCTATCATATGGAAAGCTTTAAATTTTGCGAGCCTGTGAGTATCAGTGCAGATATTTTTGGCGGCAAATTAAACAAATTACGTTGACTGATTTTCCAAAAAAGTGCCACCATTTTGCGTGCAGACACCTATAAAATTCCAAAATTTTCCATAAGGGGTCCCCCTCCCCTCATACCCCTCCCCCAGGCCGGCGGTCCACCAAGACAGGTCAAATAGGACCCGCATCTAGCTTTTTGGAACTTGGGAGCTATGTTACTGACAAGGCCTGGAAGTGTCGTTTAAGGCATTCGGAGATATTTTAATCTAATTTTTTCCGCGCGCTACACGCCAGATGATGGTGGCGCTACGCTTAGATAGTACAGCATTACTTCAAGATAATAATCTGTCGGAAAGTTTTTGCTTTTGCCCCCCCCCCCCCCCCAACAAAAAATATCTAGCTACGCCACTGATCAAAATAGAGGGATTTTAAACGCAACTTACAAGGCAAGGCCTACGAAGAGCCGTTTCTCTCATCTCGGAGGAATTTCTGGCCAAACTTTTTTTACGAGCTAATGGTGGCGCTTGGCATCGGTTGTGTATAGAGACCCTACAGTGGGAGAGATTGGCCAACTTATTTCATGGGCGCCATTTTGGAGCCAAATGGTAACTATGGCCAGATATCATATACACTGTGTGCGTACAGTTTTCAGTACAAAATGTAAAACAAAGTGAGTTACAGCGTTCTGTTCTCTTGTGACAATCATTCGTATTGGTTGACTCTGGCTCTGTCTCCCGGATCCTTTTGTTTGTCACCCGGTGCGAGAAAAGTCGTCCTGGGAGGGGTCTATAGAGGGAGGGGATAACACCCTCCATTTTGAGTAACTTTTGCTAATAGAAAGTGACGAAAATGCAGAATGGTGTATGCTATTTTGACAGTCTTAAAAGTGGTTTTATTTAAAAAAATCTCATTTTAGTGTGTCTTATTTTTGTGCTTGTAAGAGACTGAGGGGGAGGGGTGGGTCTATTCCGGGCTGGGTCTACCCCTTCTTTCTAAGAAAACTACTTGTACGTTAATGCAGGATGGCATATATGCAAAATGGTGCTTTTTATGGAAAGTTCAAGCAAGTTGAACTAATCATTTGAGATTTTTCATTATTTAGTGAAAGATTCAGGAGAGGTCTGGGGGAAGGGGTAATATAGTGGAGCACTTCGTAGTGAGACTTTTTTATTTTATGGAAAGGCCTAGGCATGGGCGTCAATCTTTACTCGAGTGTGGGGGACATGACCTTCTGTCAAAAATTTACCGTGTAAAAATCTTAAGTCAATGGGTGTATTTCCAAAATGTGGGGGACGTGTCCCCCTGTCCCCCAGGATTGACGCCTAAGGACCTAGGCCTAGGTTTTATAAAATTGTGACTGACCATGGTGTATTCCATGTAAAAACCTACATCAAAGTCAAAGGTACGCAAATGTTTCAGTTTTCTCATGTTACTAATAGATCCAGGAGCAATGTTTGATCTGTTATTTTGTGTCCCCTCCCCTATGAAAATTTTTGAAAAATTGGGTGTCCTTACATGCAATCTTGTACCACATAGGCTACATTTGAAGTAAAATTTGTGCTAAAAAATCGATGTATTTTTAGGAACTAAAACAAAAATATCGGCATCAGTGAGGGGAACCATGGCCCAATGGATGCCTCCTCCCCTTTGAAAATTTTTTGAAAAATTAGGTGTCCTTAAATGCAATCTGGTGCCACATATGCTAGGCTACCATTTGCAGTAAAATTTGTGTTAAAAACTTTACGTATCTTTAGGAAGTAAAAAAAAATCGGCATCAGTGAGGGGGTGGGGTATGGCTCAATGTCCCCCAAATACGCCACTGCTCCTACACCTATGACTGGGGACTGCAGCTCTGGTATTCCAACGTCTCTATATTTTCCGACAACTCTCCAATAGGGTTAGTACTAGGATTAGGGTTAGCCGGTTAGGCCAAAGGGTTCATTAGGAGTTGTATTTGGGTTTATGTGTTGGAATATCAAGCAGTAGGAATATAGAGATGGAACCGCCGTATACGGTATAGGCTAGGCCTTGTACAGAACGTCGTAATCTACCTCTAAGCCTACCCTAACGTTAGGCCTACATGTATTACTAAGTCGTAACTGCAAAGTTACGTCTCATAAGCGATCGCTACTTGATGGATTCCAATTGAACCTTTTAACTTTTACAGCTCACCGAAGCCTTATTTTGTACAGGATGGGAATCTATACAACTTGTAGCTCTTTTCTGGTCTGTTCGTGCATCCAAATGCAGCACAACCTAGCCGCAATTTTGGAAACTAAACATGTCTATCTAACATAGGATGCGCACGTCCGGGCTTACGTCCGGCCGTACGTAGAGTACAGCCTGCACAATTTCTCAAATGTACACAGGCTACACATGATCTTGCAAGCTCGTGCTTTGGCTCCAAAATGGTGCCCATACATTTCATCCATCAGAATGCGTATCTGAGAACAATGGTTGGCCAATCTCTCCCACTATAGTCTCTAGTGTGTATCCAGAAACACCCCCCCCCCCTTGCCAGGGGACGTGGTTACTTTTGGTCTTTTCACTTACATGCCCGTCGAGGGTAAGTGAAAGTCCAAAGAGAGCACGTTCCTCGCGTTCCTCGCAGGCAAGGGCGGATCCAGCCCCTAGCTGAAGGGGGGGGGGCAGTTTGAAAAGGGGGGGCGCCAACATCATGCAGGGGCCGCATACTCTTGAATTTGACCGACTACATTTCGGAGACCAACTCCCATTGCCATAGTTATATATAGCTATACGGTTCGAAATTCTGGGGACCCTTTTTTTTTTTTTTTTTTTTTTTACTTTTCGGGCAGTTTTTACTTAACTTTTAGGACGCAGGGGGCGCATTTTTCTTGTATTGAGGGGCGCTAGACTGGTCATGGGGGGCAGTTGACCCCCCTGGATCCGCCTATGCTCGCAGGGTTATCCTTACTATCCTTACTACCCGCCTCCCATCCCTACCCTCGATCTTAGAAACCTTCCGACGGTCGAGTAGCTCTGCAACATTTCAGTTTTTTTCCAGGGTCACGAATAAGAGAACACTGAGGAAATTAATCACGGCCCATCCGAGATATCGAAAGAAACAAATATCCAGATCGAATCCGCTACAGAAGTTACGAAACTCACGTTCTATTCAGGAATTGCTTGACTTTGACATCTAGGAATTACTTAACCCAGTGCAAGAACTCAACCCGTGTTAATTTGTGGGTACCAAATAAAATGCTACAATAAGCTGCTTTTCTGGCGTCAAAAAACAATCTGAGGAACATTCTGCTGACGTTATGGGGCACGTACTCATTAGCCTTTAAACTCCATAGTACAGTATCTCAATTTCTCCCTAAGACTAACGTATATTGTCGACATGCTTGCAGGGAAAGACGGCAACCGGGATTCTTAGTAGGGACAAGTCAATGGAGGGAACTATATATATCGATGTCTCTTCGTATATTACTATAGTGCTGCTACGACTTCAATATTACATTTTTCAGTCCTGGACAATTTTTTGATAACACCCACTTGAAATATTTCTGTTCAAGTTGTCTTTGACCATCTTAGTTGCATTCAATTTCACGATTCAGTGCATCAAGTTCTGGGTCATGTGCACAGTGGGTCGTCAACGCGTACTCTATATAAAATCCATGAAGGTCAGGTTTCGCGACGTTGTTAAGGCTTGATGAAGTTGGCAAACCATGTCTAGTAAACAAGAGTAGGTACGTGGGTCGGTGAAACTATTAAATACGATGAAAAAACATATTCCTGTGGGAACTAGATCGTTTGCTGAAAGAAAAATAACTGCTCATTCTTTATGAACAATATTGCTAAAGGCACATCAACAAACTCCATAACAACACCGTGGTGCGCCTGGAATGAAAACACGGTTGAACAAACCCGTTGCAATAGTTTGCGGTAACCAAAGATTGTTTACATTAAGATTTAAATTACAAGGTTCTAGAAGATACCGTAGAATAGATATTAAAATCCACCAACGCCATATGGCGCTGTGGAGAGGAAAATGTGCCCCCCAAGTTTTTGGAAACCCCAAAATGCAGGCAGAATCTGTGTAAATATTCTACTCTTAAAACTTAGGTAAAATTTACCAACACTCAGCACGTGTGTGAGAATACGGGTTATAGGGTTAATAGGTTTACCAAGGGGTCGAATACCCAATTTAGTTTTAACCATGCTCTGCGTAAACCCAGTTACCACCAATTGTTGAGCAAACTCTACCCAGTACAGTATTTTAACATGCGCGTCCAGCGTTGGGGGATTTTCTACCCTACTTTTTGACAGCTTTCGACAAAATTCTTGTAGAAAGGCGAAGATATTTGGGCAAACAAATGTGCCCCTCTCCATCTAAATGGCCCCTTACGCTTATAACCAACGCAGTCTGAATTCAAAACTGACACATTCTGAAGACTTAAACTGCCAATATTATGAAACTTTGTCTTATGAAAAGAGATAAGTATCAAGCTATAAGTCAAAGAGAATTGGGATACTTACCAAATATCGGGGGTTTTATAGCTACTGTCCTCATTTCGTAAAACTTGCCGGGTTCCAGTTCTACCTGTCGGACATGCCCCACCTATCCATAAAAAAGGTACAGAACTGATGTACTTAACGAGAAGTATACAAGTTGATAGCATACATCCTGACATTCATGTATTGCGTTTTATTTTCGCCTTCAGTTTTGCCTTTGTCAGTCATAAATTCACGAAGCAATGCGTCGTCCAGCCTGTAGAACGTAGTTAGTCTCAATGCCTCCTCTAATGTTTGTCGTCAGGGCCGGGCATGGGGGACGTGCCCCCCCCCCCCTCCCATCGATTTCGAAAACTTTTTTTTTTTTTTGAAAATTTTAAAGTGATCCCAAAAGGCGTTTAAGCTACAGATTTCTGTAGGGTACAGAGAGAGGTATGTTTTCGACCAAGTGATGGATCTGTTGTAATCATTTTCTATCAAAAATGGTTCTCAAGCTATCAGAATTATCGCATACCCTTCTCAAACTATCAAAATTTTTGCACGCTTCGCGCTCTTCAAACCTTACCTCAGTATTGTTTTATTATCAATATCTTCCAGTTGCAACTCCCGGAGAAGCACAGCAGCAAATGTTGAAAGCTGTTTACAAATTCTCAGGTAAAAGACTGGATTTGTTATTGTCATATAGGTTTGTTAGGGTAAGTGTCTCGATGCAGAGCATGAATGCAGGTTTTGACATGGAAATCTTATTTAATGAAAAAATTCGGCGCGCTTCACGCGCATTCGTCACGGTTGCACTCCATCGCATGACCATTATTAAGGTAATAATACATGAAACTATTCTGATCACAACACTTTTCCAAAAATAAGTACATCTCTACCCTCTGTAGGGGCCGCTCATCGATGTGGGTTCTTTTAGTCTAATTTATAGCATGTTGTGGAAGGTAGAAAGTATGTATTTGCCGTTGTCCATTAAAAAAAAATTGCCGAGCGCTTCGCGCGCAGCCATTATCGGTATTGATGGTTGTTGTTAATGCACTTACGACGAAAAAGCATTCTGAAACGCGCTTGTTAGTCCTTTACCTCTTTTTCTTTACCTATCAGGGAGGTCTAATATCACTTTCCTGCACCTATATACTCTCCCTCACTCCGTTCCCGACCCCTTTGCAGGAAGCTGTTAGTCAGGATTTTCGTTCAAACTAAGTAAAAATACGATAGTTGTATAGTGCCCGGCGTCATACTCTATAGTATCAGCATATCAGATAATAAGCATCATGTCAGAGCCCCATTTTGTATAATTAATTCAGAGCTTCCAGGAGGCCCTATATCGGTGTCTGCCAGCCTTAGATACCCTTTTATAATGCACAATGAAGCAAACGAAAATTTTCGAAATAGTCCAAGTATGTTTCTGTAGACTCCATGGCACGCGCGTATTTTTGCGTAAAAACTTTCCACGAATAGAAAGCAACAGAGGAGCGGGGGGGGGGGGGCTTCAGAGGGTGTGTTGACAACATACCCTTCTCTTAGTCAACATACTCTGCTCTTTCACCTTACCAAAAATTAGAATTCACTAAATTATATACATTTTCCAGCCATATATGATCCGTTCCAAAATATCCCAAAGATACCACTATTTTGCATCTAAACAACTTTAAATTAACAAAATTTCTCAAAGGATAGGGGACACCCCTCCCCAGTACGGCACCTCAGTGACAAAGGAAGGATCCCCCACTGCTGTACACAGTCGCAGGGATGCATACAAAAGACACAATATACGCAGACTTTGGGGGGTTAAATGAGGTGGTATTACCACCACCATCTGTGGTGCCCCAGTCACCAAACCTGGCGGCGGGACTGTTTGTCGTATACTTTTTGTTTTGTGCCTTGTCTGTTGGAAGCCAATGCTTGCAACTAAAGTACATTGACAAACAGCAATGAAAATTAAAATACCGTGATACCACTTTGTCACTATCGAACCGTCTATGCTCCGGGCATGGTAGTAAAGGGAAGAGAATGGGGGTGGTGTAACGATGAGTCCGCTTTAGTGGCATTGTTATTAATTCTGTACCACTCAAATATTTAACCTATGCCAATATGCAAGGTAAAAAGAGGGGTCCAGGTTCGTTTGTTTCATGTCCCGGTTTCGCTAAAGTACGGCCCAGCTTTGCAGCCACAAAGATGTGTCACCATGATGATGTAGGCTCATAATTGATGTAGGCCCCTGATGATGTTGCCACTAAATCTGACAATCTACAGTTTCAAAGCCCATTTAAAGCCGCACCTGGGTGCAGACAGGGTTCACTGGATCGAAGGTTTACGAGGCTGAAGATCATTAATTACTCCTAACTTAATCCTAACCCGAATCCTAATCATAACCCAATCCCTAACCCTACCCGAGGTTAATCCTTATCCTAATCTTAAACCTACTTCTGTTTCTAACCCGAATCCTAACTATAGCTCTATTCCGAAGAGGACTTTTTTCAAGAAGATCTTTGGTCTAGTAAACCTTTGGTCTATAGGCATCCCCCGCTGATTAGGTATACGGGTTAGGGTAAGGACATTACGATAAAACATCACATATATTAGAAATCAAGAAAAAGTATGATATAGTGATTGCAATGAATTTTAGTGGCGCCTACACGAGGGACATGGCGGCGTGCGTGTCATCAATTTTCGACCAGACAATAAAAAAAAAACCACAATTAAGGGTGTTCGAGCTATAGATTTTTATGGTTGTAAGGTAAGCTGTCTTTTCGAACGAATGATGAATGCATACAAATTGTTTTCTAAAACAACTGCCAAACTACCAACGTAGTGCGCTCGCTCCGCCCTCTGTAACCTTCAGTTATATTTCTTGTTCCAAACAGTCTGAAACGTATTCGCATTATTCAACGGGTTTCACAAAAATTAAGTCTATAGCATTTATGCGTAGGTATGATTACGGAGGAACACAGCATTACAAGGATGAAAATGAACGGTTGAGTTCTTTCCATCTTCCCTACTTTTGGTGAACACGGGAAATATTAGTAATGGGAAAGTGCTTCCGCTCAGCGTCTACAAGCAAATTTTATCATGAAAATGATTTCCAATGCAAAAAGTCAGCGCTATTTGAATCGACTTGGTTCACGTTCTATGCCTACTGACCATCATATTGACTATGATGCACGAAATAATTCTGGTGAAAGCTTTTCGAAAATTAAAGCACAACTCAAACCTCAAGGCCCGGGAATCAAGAGGGCATCATTTAGCAATCTTGTATCATGAGAAACGTGCGTAGCGTAATGTAGGCCTACATGACTTGAATATATGACTCGTTATAAAAGCATTTTCAAATGTTATTATATACGAGGTATTCATAAATTTACAAAACTAAGCAACTAAGATGTTGCGGATTGCTTAGTGTGCTCCCCTGTGGCGTAATTTGAAGGTCATGCACTTTAAAACAGTGCATGCAAGTGTTCCCATTTTGTAATTACCCCAGTCTGAGCTTTAGCCTAATGCCTTGCTTCTTGGTCTTATGTTGATCCCATGACACCACCCTATAGAGGTGTGTCCATGCATAAACATAACTTATTGTTAAGAACTGATATATATATATATATATATATATATATATATATATATATATATATATATATATATATATATATATATATATATATATATATATATATATATATATATATATATATATATATATATAGTCAGTTCAAAGCTTTGTAAGAGAGCTCCATTATGCATGTAAGTCAAATATTTCTCGAAGGGGAGGGGCGCCTTTTGACCCGACCCAACGACGGCTCTATCTACACCGGATAACAAAGGAAGCGCACCTACGGCTCCAACCATCCTATACGTAATACCACTGCCGTGGGCCAGTCCCCCAAATGGCCCATCCACGCAGCTCCTTTTGTCCCCAGTGGGTCCAGTTTTAGCATGTACAACAAGTAATAATGACAAAAACCTGCTAATTAATTCACACACTCCCGATATTGCTTCTTTTGGAAGTGCAAATTTCCAGAACATGGGTTCTCAAAAATGTATGTTCTGATGCAACTAACTACAAGGCGCGTGAATTGCCATTTCTGACAGCGGGGTGGGGAGGGGGGCTTATTTTCAAAGATTCACTTGGCACACTTTGCGCTAACTAATACTGACAAGACGTTCCTCTTAGATGGTGACATAATGGTTCCTTATAAGAAACGACCTACCCCCTCGCCTCCCCCATCTTAAAAACTTTGAAATCTTATGCCTTGATTTTCTATGCCTCGGAGGAAAGGAAAATGCCTCAAGCTTAAGGGAGAAGGAAATTTACGCGCACTTCGCGCGCATATGCACAATTTTCATCGACTTTGTGGTTCTCTGGAGAAGGCAAATGACATCATCTTCTGTGGTGCTCCCCACCCAGTCAAGCCTGTCGGCGCCTCTGATCATGAATTTGTACATTACTGCATTTGCTTATCCTGTTTCTTCGCAGACCATCATTATTTTAAATAATATTAGAATCAAAGAGTATTCACGGTATACTGCGGCTATTGCATATAGAGCGTGGTTAAATCCAAAATAAACAAAAGTAAATATAGCAGCACACACCTCTACAGGATCGATGTGAGCTAGTTTCAGTCTCTCATCTCGATCTGTATGGCGATGTTTTACAGGCTGCTTCGGTTCTTTATCCAAGTTCGGTGCGAGGATTTTCCCAGCTACTGTGGTGTCGGGCGTGGTCGAAACGTCTAGTCCAATGGAACCCGTCATCACTTCTGAATATACCAGACCGATACATTGCACCAAGACGTACAGAAGAGGAAGTATTCGAGGATGTAAGTCCAGGAAGACTTTGCATCTCGTCGTCATGGTGATGACCTCATCTGAAATATAATTAAAAGCACGCGTGAACATACAGATATATTACATCTATAAACACGCATTACTCTTTCTTGGAACGTCATTTCGCACACAATTTCACTTATATCATAGGATAACGTAAAATGTAAGTCCAACAAAGACCCTTCAATTCACAGTAATATAAGTCTCAAACATTCAGACATTAGCATGCGTAGCGTCGTCACAGCTATGTATACCACTTTCAAGAGGAATTGCTTTGAAGACGAATGTTGTGGTCCAACATTATAGTTGCGGCTCATTCAAAAATGCAACACACGGCACTTTTGCAGGCATTGTAACTAGTACATATATTACCCGCTCCTTGTAATCCAGCACGTATGGTACACTCTAAAATATCCGTACTCTAGTATGTATATACTCAGCTGCGTGTGTAATATGAAAAGGATATTTCATACAAAAGTACTCTGACCCTAGTACTCTGATGGTAATTAACTCGCTTTGGTACTGCTGACAGTGCTGTTCTGGTGTGACTGATGAGCAATTTTTTAATCGAGAATAATTTTAAAGGTCTGGTGACATGTCACCAAAAAGAGCTGTTTCACTTGTCAGTTAAAAGAATTAAGTCCTCTTATGAAAGATCCGTTGGAATTATTTCAATATCTTTTACCGTTCTCAAAATATACGTCTTCAAACCTTGATGGTTTCTGAAGTAACTCCTTGCCTATGCAAAAATAATGATGTGGAGTGTTGCACAATGTTAAGATTTCTTTTGTTAACGCAATATAAATTATCTCTTAATTACTGATCAGATAGTTTACAGTTTGTTGAGTGATATCAATATTTCTCAAGGAAACAACTTTAACTTTCATAACAAACTTTGATAACAATGCTACCAGTGTCCTTGAAATTAAGGTTGAAAAAAAAAACAAAGACTAACATTAGCCATATATGGTATGTCCATCTTTCGATGTCACATACTTGCATATTTAGCTCATGTTTATTCATGATTCAAGTGTGAAACAGAAAATACCCTGTAAAATGGTCAATATTTGTTGGATTGTAATGGGAATTGCAGCTGTTTTCTGGAATTTAATGCCTTTCACATGAAATATCCAACTATGTAATTTTCATGTCACCAGACCTTTAAAGAAACCTGACTGACTCTTTCAGAGAGCTAGTAGAAATCCATGCTACGGCTTTATCATTCGATCCCTTGACTGACACAGTCAAATTTTTTGCAGAACTAATTTAGGCTATACAGAAGTTTCATAACGGCCGAATTTAACACAACAGAAATCTTTCCTCTTTAAGGTATCTTAGCAACGAACTAAAAACCTGGAAAACTGTTTGACTAGCAAATAATATGTTAAGAAACCATAAAAGGAAGTGTTGCCATTGCACGTACATTCTCGGTATATAATAGCATGATAACACCGTTGCTAGTACAGCTGTCAATGTTAGCTTTTGCAAAATAGTGTAGTCTACAAAACAGAACTGAAACGACTGAAATTATGAATACTGACAATTTATGTACGTAAATCGCAGGAGTCGAGGCAGGCGGTATTTGAGACAATTCAAGATTGAGTTAAAAGGTTGAATTGGTTGGCCCAAGACGGAGCTGAATGTAATCCAAAACCTCTCACGAGTTTCTCCCAACAGAGGAATCCATTGCAACTTATGTTTCTCGTGAAGGTACATCTTTTTATGGACAAACCCGAGTTATTTGTTTTAACATACAAGTTACACCTGTCAATACTGACCTTGTCCCTGGAGAATAAACCAACGAACAGTTACGGGGAGTTATACAAACATACTTAGCGTTTGAAAAACATTACGGTCAAACTGGATCACAACTGCAGTAATTAAGATCTAAACCAGTGGTTCACAAGAGGGCGTTACCGCCCCCTGGAAACGTTTTCGCCCACCCTGGGGGAGATGAACCCTAAGGGGAGACAGGGGGCTCTTTGAAAAAAAAATGAAATACTAAATTTAAACCGGGCCTTACTGAGATTCCAAAAGGTATTCTCTATCTGGGCTCTCAAATGCGTTCGCATAAAAAGGGGATACATGACATCAACAAGTCGAGAAGGTCTTACCAGGGAGTTGTTACTTAGGAGGAGATACATCGGAAACTTTAATTTATGTTAATCTGATTAGATCCACCTCATCGTTTGCATAGTTTCAATTCATGAGTGATTATTAGAGCTTAGGGTACCCACTTCTTTTGTCTGATCCTTTTCAATTGATACATGATACCCAAGTAAACCTTTTATACACCTACTTATACCGTATGAATAAGATTAGGAGGAACAATGCTTTGATCCAAAGGTTTTTACCGACAGTCAAGTAAGAAACACTGTCTAATAAATCAAAACGACTGCTAATTCCTAAGGAGTCTAGCTAACAAGGTCTTACACTGGCACAATGCGTAAAGAACTAAAGAGAGGTGTAAGCTATAATTTGTTTTAAGATTATATTACTTTCCGCAAACTTTCGCAATTTCCGAATAGTAAGTACATGATCAACATGTTACATAAAATTTAACTAGCCTAGTGTGATGAGCGTTGCATCGCGTTGGGAGCTGCAAATTAATTTTCAAGGAAAGAGACTGGCAATGCTGTAGCATATAGACAAAATTTGCTGACATTTCTTTTCAACGTAGCAGACGACATGTACCTTTTGTTATATACTACTATATACTATATACAAAGTAAGTGACCCTGGCGGCGAGTAGGTGTGGACAAAGGGGAGAGCTGCCGTTTTATCTCCTAAATAACAACTCCCTGGTCTATTCACTCATCAGGTGCACTAGAAAGTTAATGAATTATCTCTATTACTAGATTCTAAGAATAGCATCTAACAGTGCTTAAAGGGAAACAATTGTGTTAATTTCAAAAGTTTCCTGACGAGGAAAGTGACCGTTATATTTCCATTAGTGGCAGAGAAAGCGGTGAGCGAAGGGACAATTTCTAAAAATTGTCTCGCCTGTTTTACTTTGAATTTAGTTGTTTCCTTGCTTTCCATGAACCTGACATACTGACAGGAGTGAGAATATGTATAGATGACTGTAACATAATAGATAACTTTTACAATGTACTCAGTGGCGTCGCCAGGAGTGGGAAGGGGGCACGTATCCCCAACACACACGTTGGTTGTGCTCCCACGTGTGCCTCCCCCACCCTTCCCAATTTTGGTCATGACAAAAATCATGCACAAACACACCGTTCACGCATATCTCGATATGAACACGAGGGACCCGCTGTCACTTTATCAGTCAAACATGCAGCTAAAATTGCGCATTTCTTTCTTAAAACTACAATTTTGGGGCGCGCTTCGCTCGCATCTACTTAATAAACTATATGAAGAACCTGCCTTATTAGGAGAGTTAATCCTCAGATATGGTTCAACATTTATTTTCAATAGCTATGGGACTACTGTGGCCGTGAGTCTCTCCCATCAATACACTTCCCACAACGGTTATTTTTAGCCAGAGTATGTTCGAAAACCTTAAATAATTGCAATTTTGTTGCCCTTTTCATAGCGGGGTGTCCAATAAATAGGAGAATAATTAAATAACTTTACTCTATGGTATATATATGAAGTATATACCCTAGAAACGCCTGTTTCTTTGAGTCGTTGTGCTTTTGAAGCACATTGTTTGTCTAATGACTCAGGAGAAATTCTTTTCTTTTTGGATTTAGCTTATACGTTCTTTTGTATTTTGTGTTACTGTTCAATTCTAGGCAAAGTCTGTACAAATTATACTTATTATGTCTTACGCATTGTACAATCTTATGCCTTGTAGAATCTTACGCATTGCAGAATCTGTGCTGTTGAGGATTATCCCGATTTTACGGTATCTGAACTCAGTCTTGGGTTACGTACTCAGCGGCAAGCTTCCACATTTGAAGTTAAGTACTTGAATTCTTCATTCATTGTTTTTCATTCATTTATTCCTCTTACCTACTGGTTGTTCAAGTCTGACTCATCCTGATGATAAATGAGGAAGACTTGGGTCTCGTGCAGACCCCTGTTCATTGTTTTTACTCTGATATTGAAAATTTTAACGTCTTTGCTAGTAGTAATGATAAAGCGGATTTTTCTATATTACACATAAATGCCAGATCGTTACCGAAAAAAATTGATTCTGTTTTAAGTTTCATCAGTAGTGTCAATAACTACCCATTTTCTGTTATTGTAATTACTGAGACATGGTTATATAAAAATGATTATACCGCCCTATACAACATCCCGAATTATACTTTTGTTTGTAAGGGGCGATCAGACAAGCGTGGAGGAGGAGTGGGTCTGTATATTAAAAGGGAATTGGATTTTACTATTACTGATAATCCTAATATGTCCAACCAATTAGAATCATTGTTCGTACAAATCAATTGTCCTGGCCTTAAAAAAAAATGTGATAGGAGTTATATACCACCCACCAAGGGAGGATGTTAATGCATTTATCAACGATTTTAGTGACATTCTGAATAACTTGAATGTTGATCGCAATGTCTGTTTTATAACTGGGGATTTTAATATAAACCCTCTTTCTATAGACAAAATGCGAACATTGCAGAAATCACCTTGGATTACCTCTGGTATATTAAAGTCCATTCGTAGGAAAAATGTACTGTATTCTGCATATAAGCGAAGCCCCACCTTTCAAATTCATTACGTTATCGCAACTTTAAGAACAAGCTAACTACTGTAATTCGAAAGGCTAAAGAACTCTATTATCATGATTATTTTAATCAAAGTAAAGCAAATAGTAAGGAGATTTGGTTAGGAATTAATAGCGTATTGAATAGAGGGTTCAGCAACACAAATGATACTGGAATTAGTGGTAAACTCACTGGGAGGCAGAACGAAAGTGTACAAAATTGTGCTAACAATTTCAATGCTTTTTTTACATCTGTTGGCGAAAATCTTGCCAGTAAAATAGATGCCCCTTCTAAGAAATTCCACTTTTATCTCAGTGATGTCAATGTACGGGATACTTTTATCCTACACCCAGTGAGTCGTGATGAAGTGGTTTCTACCATATATAACTTACCAAGTAAGAAGTCTTCGGGCTATGATGACATTACTTATGATGTTTTAAAAGATATTAATGGTTATATTGTTGATCCTCTTACACATATTTTGAACTTAACTTTCTCAGAAGGTGTTTTCCCCGATGAGCTTAAAATTGCTTAAGTTATTCCTATTTACAAATGTGGTAGTGTTGATGATCTTTCAAATTACCGTCCGGTGTCCGTTCTATACCTGTTATTTCTGAGATATTTGAAAGACTTGTGTAAAATAGATTATCAGCTTTTGTAAACAAAAATAGTTTATTATATTCTGGGCAGTATGGATTTAGAAAAGACCACTCTACATATATGGCTGCCTTAAAGTTTGTTGATGATATCGTTTGTAACCTAGATAATAGAATCAGTACCGTGGCCCTGTTTGTAGACTTATAATATATATATATATATATATATATATATATATATATATATATATATATATATATATATATATATATATATATATATATATAATCGTAAAAGGTGTTAACCAGTCAATGGTAAAGTGCTCAACCTGTAAAGGGAGCTAAAATATTGAAAGATTGTAGCTGGGTTACTACAAGACAGCTTTACAGAACTGTTTCGTAAGGGCCAATTTGAACAGGTCCTCACTCTTCAGAAGCCTGATATAGAATGGTGTCAACAACGTTGAATACGCCGTGCCCGTTGAACCGTACTGTGGACGTGTTCGTTTTGAAAACGTGTTCGTTTTTGAAAACAGGCACGGGTGATAGGTCGAGTCAAGATACCTTACCTATTGGAATAATTACACAGCAGATGTTTATTTCTGTGTCTGCAAGAGCTGGTGAGTTCGTTTCTTTTGTTTAAAGTGGCTAAGGAAGGTTTGAGTATGATGAAGAACTTTTCTTCTAAACAGAGATTGCAGGTTTTTGATGATGGGGAGTATGCCCGAGCTTTGCTAATAAGCTTCCATTTCACAGAGTGTTCTACATTTGAATCCTTTAACTTCCAGATGTGTTCACTGAGTGCAGTTGCGTTTCTCTTGTCTTTGTGTTTGAAGCTAGACGTGTGGGCGTTGTATCTGGTTTTGAAGGTGTTTTCTGTTAGACCAATGTAAGTTTCTTCCTTGTGATTGTCGTGGCGTGTCACAGTGGCTTGGTACACTATGTTGTTGGTGAGGCAGTTGCCTTGCAGTGGACACTGGCTTTGTGTTCTGCAATTGCAGAACAGTATACTATTGCAGTAACAGTATACTATATTTGCTTACTCACATGTAAGAAGTAATGGGGTACCTTTTTGGAATTCTCTTAACATTAATGTATGAAATGCCCCTAATATTAATATTTTTAAGAAGTATTTAAAGAAACTTTTGTTATCATCGTATGTAAATTGACCACTTTTTCTAAACAAATTAATATTTCTTAACAATTATTAAGCTATGTTCTTCAAACGGAGTATTCTCAAACGGGAGAGTCATTATCTTATACTTTTCTTTCTTTATATTCTAGTTGTGTTTAATCAATGTTTCTCTGTTAAGGGGCCAGACTAGAAAAGCTTCTTGCTTCTTTTGGCTCCTTTTTCTATTGTATTCATGCATCTTTACATTGTTTCTGCTAAAATCAGTAACAGTATTGTAAAGTTTTAAGTCTATGTATGCATACAATTGAAATAAATGAGACGAACGAACTTCCGAAAGGAGTATAAGAACTTGCCCGATATTTTCATAGATGCTCAATACCAGAATTCCTGGTCACTTCGAGCGTGCACCAGGAATGGTCTCATGGGACACTAGCCACCCTTTTTCATTTATTGCTGGAGAAAATGCAGGAAAAATATCTGTCGCAGTTGTAATTTTAAGGCACCCCCGTTGAACCCCATTCAATGACTTTTTCCAAATTTTCCTCGCTGGCCCCGGATCCACAGCCGTAGATGCACATTCGATGCTCTAACGTGAAAGCTTTCACTCAGTGGCATACCTGAAAGGTTTTTGTCTCAATATTATTTCCTATTGGTCAACATGAGTGGATTTATGCTTAAAGCTCAATGCAAGCTTTAAAATGACCTGTCGTCCCCACTCGCCCCCCCCCCCCCCACGTTATTAATTCGTTAGTGCGAGTAAGGCTAACAAAACATGGTCAACTTGGAATTGCTATTTTTGTGGCCTGTTTCGCGCGCATCCAGTGTCATTTTGGAGAGATTAAAATGCTTAATTCTAATTGTCACAATTCATGATTGCCCCAGAGCCCCCAGGGCCTCTTCCCTGAAAGAGCGTTGTTCCTGGACCCCACCACGGGCCCTACAGTGGGCCTCTGGGGACCAGCACCTACCGGGGAGCGATGCGCGTCATTACAACACCCCAGTGAGGATTAATCCTGCATCTTAGTGTGCCCCTCCAGCGAAACGCTTCCCCTCGTGCTCCCCCCCCCCCCCCACACTTCGGAAGTCTGGTGACGCCACTGAATGTACTAATGTACTTGAGGTAAAACGTTAAAATGTTCAACAATGCAATGTTTCGGTTCGCAAATTTCGGCCTTCTCATTATATTTGCCCGTAGGATAGCTTGAGTGGCATAAGTCGTTTAAAGTCCCATATGAGACCCCTACTATCCTTCTTCCTCCCATCCAGGGGAAAAGCCCCTTCCAAAGAGAACTTCCGTTAGTAACTATTGAAACACAAAATTTCTGAGGGTGATTTCTGTAATTTCTTCTGTAATCTTTATTCCGCAATTAAGGTTATTAGGTAATCGGAAGATACGGTAGTCAAAATTTGATTTACCGTGCCTCATTCTTGTGTCGACAATTTCGTAGATATCCCATTGCTTAGGGGCACTGGAACGTTGCGCCTGAGCCCCATTAGGAGCCCCTGGGGAACGGTCCACACTTGGATGGGGCCCTGGCCTTGTTAAATTACACGAAAGTTTCTCATTTCCTCATCCCAGTTTCGTTATTCGCCATCACAAAAGGGAGTGAGCTTTCTGAATTCCGCGCCGTCACCGTTGTTTTGCTACCCTGGGTCGAACCCATACATAAAAGCAATATATATGTAGGCCTACCCGTTATTTCAACTTGTGTTTTATTATTGTCGTTTCATTCTAGCAATACTATGCTATTGAGGAGGGTTGTCCAACCCCATTCGGTGAAAGGGGCGCAATGAGCTGAAAAAGGTTGGGAAACACTGATCTAAACTGTTACATACTTTTTACCATAGCCTACGTATCTGACCGTGCGTTGTCAACGTGAACCTCTCGTTTCTGAATCCAAACAGGGTCACGCAAGCTATCTTGTTTCTTTGCAGTGCGGCACTACCACGACGCTATTATGGATAGCTATGGCCTATAGACTACAACACTGCCGAACAAACTGGCGGTGAAAACTACAGCCGCGCGTCTCATAGAAGTAGCGTCCCATACCCCCAGACGGTCTCAGTATCGTTTGCTTGGGCTAAATCTGACCCCGCAATAGCGTGGTTACAACTTTTGAAAGCCTTGTATCAAATTAAGACATCCACGTAGGCCTAATGCCTGTTTTACGTAAGAGAACATTACCGTACATCAAGAAATACACGGGTTGCTGGAAGTCTAGCGTGATAGTGTAGTGAGTTTCAATTGTCTTTTTGCATAAAATTGGCTGGAAATTCAATTAAGTTTTTTCCTTCTTATTAGATTGTTTCATTATTCACAGCGCATCCGGTGCCTACGTACACTTTCTGCATGGGATACAAGAGCAAACTGGAGATTGTTTCCACGTGTGAATATGAAAGTCATTCTATTTCCAAGTCCAATTTATCTCTATTGTGGGCTATATGTGACCAGGTGATCCCTGAAGTGACCCATAAGCGTACAAGGCGGGGGAAGGAGGCATATGCCATCCAAATTCGGGCAAACATAGTGGATCCATTCGGGCACATGAGACAGCCAAGAAAATAAATTATGCCCTTTTTGCGGGTCCAAAATTCGGGCAAAACTTATCCCTCCCCCCAAAATGTTGACCCCCCGTACGCCTATGATGGTGACCTACAAGCCGTAACCAAACAAGTCAGCTGACACAGATGTTCTATCGTCGTTACCAAAGGTCAATGCATTCAATGTGATCAAGTATGTCACTTCTTTGAGACAATTATCATTGTTCCTATATAGTACCGTATATGGCAAGCTAAATGTGCAATAATTCGAAAAACTCAGTTTTTCGCCGATAAACTCGGTTTTTCGACCGAAAAACAATAATTCGAAAAACTCAGTTTTTCGCCGATAAACTCGGTTTTTCGACCGAAAAACTGAGTTTTTCGGTCGAAAAACCGAGTTTATCGGCGAAAAACTGAGTTTTTCGAATTATTGCACATTTAGCTTGCCATAACCGTACTCCTAAAGATTTCGAAGACTTAAAGTAGGCCTATAGCCTAAGTTTTCGTCCTGTCCTAATCGCCTTATACCCTTTCATCTAAAACGTGCAGATTTCCAACTGATGTTCGAGCTTTTATCGGGATCTCAATGATTTAGAGACTTAAAAGCTACGCGGGCTACATGAAAACACGAAAGCCAAATGTTCAGCGTACATAACGAGACGCCCACACGTCTGGTGCTATTAGCTTTAGAGAAAAAGAAGTACGATTTTCATTCAATATTACAAAATTTTACTCACAACATGCACAACGTCTATGATGGCACAACAAAAGTCACTTAATTGATCTCCAAAATAAGTTATGTAGACTTCATATTCGTAAACGCTGATGAAGGTGCTTCAGCAATGAGCTGTTTGCAAAGTCTGTTACTGATGTCTATACTGATGGCGTGACAATATATGTACAAAGAAAGAGATTTGGTAAAGACGTCCCCGGGAGCGTGAATTGTCAAAACACAAACACGGAAATGGAACACATGTGATCGTTATATCACTCACCCAGTAAACTAACATTCATGCAATGTGATGTACTCAAAAGGTTCACAACTCTCATATTTCTTATTTTTCCTTTTATTTAGAATCCCAAGTGTCTCAAAAACACGTGCATGGCAGGGTTGTTGGCCTGTGTATGGCAAAGTTTCAAACATCTGCTAATTGTAATATAACATTTTAAAGATTGCCATGGTAATGTTGACAGGTGATACCGGTGCATGATACTTAACAGCTGTTTTCTACCTTGTTCGAGACCGACTGGTAATCCCTTCGTACCGTTTTTCTGATTTCACTACCCGAGGACCATATCCACACCAATACAGGGTTGTCGTTACACGAGTATCACATCCAACACCAGTATGGGGTTATCACTACCCGAGGACCATATCCACACCAATACAGGGTTGTCGTTACACGAGTATTACATTCACACCAATACGGGATTGCCGCTGCACGAGTACCGTATCACATCCCATACCAATATACGGAGTTATCACTACACGAGTATCACATCCCACACCAATATGAGGTTGTCGCTACACGAGTATCACATCCCACACCAGTATGGGGTTATCACTACCCGAGTATCATATCCACACCAATACGGAGTTGTCGCTGCACGAGTATCACATCCCACACCAGTACGGGGTTGTGTCACACCTTAAACCACCCGTTTGTTCTGCATTGGTCCTGTTTTACGCGTATACAGCAAACAAACGCACTTACGGCGAATGAGCTATATCACCTGCATGGCTGGCAACTGAAAACAAAGTGCTTTTCTATATCACTACCCAATCATAACTGGGTACTGAAGCTTTACAGAAGTAAACGCCTCCGTATACCCGCCTACTAGCTACGCCTCCAGTGAACTAATTATTTTACAACATGCCTAACTATACTATGAGCAGGAAGCTGTAACACAGATCAGTGGCGTAGCTAGAGGGGGGCAGGGGGCGGTCGCCCCCCCCCAAAGCCTCCGAAGGCCTCTGTCGGAAATTTCTAGTCACTGTCGGAAATAAATAAAAACAATTCATTTGAAACACTTACAACACTTCTTATGTTTTTAAGCAGAATTACACATCGATATGTCAACGTAAAAATCAAAGTTTGTCTCAAAATTGCCAGGAAAGCAAAAAAGAAAAAAAAAGGTCTCCAGAATTTCGAATCGTACAACTATCAAGATAATAATTTGTTGGAATTATTTTGCTTTTGCCCCCCCCCCCCCCAAAAAAAAATATCTAGCTACGACACTGACATAGATATTCCGTTTATATAAACTTTCACAACCTTTCAGATTGTTGATTCAAACTCCGACCTGGATAAATTCTTTCAGTTATACAAACGTAAGTCGCAATCAATAATGGCGAGAAGTGAGGCATCGAGCAACAGAAACGGTCCGTTGAGTAACTCAGCTTAACCGCTCGGTTTGGGAAACGTTTACCTCCGAGGTATGCACAGGTGGATCTCTGTCTGTCCCAGCCCGCCTTGCCTACCACTGTGTTCAGATACAAACTAAGGTTACACAGTCACAGTGTAACTCTAGTGGGGGTCTATAATACTAGTTTATATTCGCCATTGTGAAATCACTGACGAAACTTTTATCGTATGACTTATTTCATTTGAAATTTATCTAAGCTATCTACTAAGAGTATTTGCTTTCAAACTGTCAAATGTTATTGATTTGTTTGACCGTGATTTTTTTTTTTTTTGTAAGATTGTTTTTTCTGCAAAGTAGACTTAGTTCATTGACAAGTTTGCTAACTTTGCAGTCTGTCCCAAAGGTTTGTGGACAAGTAAGTATGATGTCTGCCTACTTGATGAAAAAAAAACATTTAAAATGCTGAAAATAGCGGCAATTTCTATCAAAATCCATCATATATTGACCATTTTACAAGACAATTACTGTTTTGCACTTTCATCATGGTTAAACATGAGTTACTTATACAAAGTTGTGACGTGAAAAGAGGAACTCATCTGAAAGGTATTGTGTTATCCTTTGCTCGTGTAGATGCTTTTTACGTGCTCAAAAACAGCCAGACGGCGTGAAACAACATATCTTGCCGACAACCAAAAAAGCAAACACTAACACCACCCCCCCCCCCCAACAAAAACACTAGCACCGCTCCAGAAGAGCCACAGACACCCCAAACATGAACACCAAACAGTCCCGAAACGCAATTGAAAAACGACCCGAAAACAACTGACCAAACCACAAGAAAACGCCCCAAAGGGCCACGACCCTTTGGAACACCGTTCACGAGGGCCCATCTATCATATTTACAGTCTATTTACAAACTATTTACACTATATACACTACAACCAAAACCAAACAAAACGTCCCGAAGAGATCGAACGAGCCCGGTGGGAGGGGGGGGAGGGACAAGCACGCCCGCTCTCCTCGGGGACCTGGGCAAATACAGGTGCACCTTGCCCAAGGGTGTCCCGGAGGCGGTTGTAGCAAAGGGTAACCTCATTATCCCCAAGTTTAAACAAACTCCACAACCGGATGCAGTTTGCTCGTATAGCCTTCATTCCAAGGACAATTGTACTGTTGGCATTCCCGAAGGCATCACTTGCAAGTAGCTATTTATTACTTTGAAAATGACCACATTGTACACTTAACTAGAAACTAGCTGGCAAGCTAGTAACAGATAAATTATAAATGATAAACAAAACTGAGAAATGCCACGTCATACTTTCTGCATAGCTAACGAGCAATTTCAGAAATGATCAAACTTTGAAAAGGTGTATCTTCAAAACGGCAAAAAATTCAAATAATTCGAACGGATTTTTCATCTGAGGATCTTAATCTAACAATTTTGAGGAAAACAACTGCATAGTTTGGTTACATGTCCACAGACCTTTAAGTACCTTTTTTTTTATTCCCACTCAAGCAAAATACTGAAACGGCAACAAAGAGGTACAGTTAGCTTTGTTTAGGGTCACAAAATAACTGAGAATACCCTGCATTGATATTTCGGCATTGGCAACTCAGTACATAATCGCTCTTCAACATTCACACGATTTAGACGAGAATGCAAGATTACCGTCGGAAACTAACATGACTTCAAAGAGTCTATAGCCCGTTGTATCTCCTTCTTAACACCTCCCTGGTATGACTTATACAACACAAACGTACAGCTGAAAATGCGTCGTAGATCGTCGTAGAGCCGGTATAAACCAGTTAAGATCGTCTACCAGATGATTTACTATGGGAGTAAATTCCCATCCCACCCCCACCCTATTATACTTGTATGGGAAGGTGTGGAGGTACGAAAGATTTCAAAGTGGTAGCCCTCGTGTTCCGTGGTAAACCTTTGAGTATGATATGAGGTCAGTAATCCTAAATTATTGACTAATCTAAATTTTAAGTCATAATTTAGAGATAAGATCAATCTGGTTAATTCTTAAATAATTGAAACAAAGTCACAGACGTAGAAACTCACATCACAGCTGCACTGGAAAGGCTGACATAAATGAATCAACAGACGTGTGTGATGAAATATCTACCCTAATGAACTGAAACTCTATTATCTGTATATGGCAACGGGTAATCAGCTGCGTGAAGGTCGAGGGTATTATCCTAACATACATTTAAGTGTGTACAAGTGACTGCACTGAGTCACAAAGCACATATAACATACCGAAACTTCATTTCAGATAAGAACTATTGTCCTACAGTGTATTTTACATTATGGTAGGACATCTAGTTCAATTAGTATAAACACAATAACTAGGTCTGTTAGACTGGTAGTAGGCTTATATAGGCTAATGCGATATGATGCACGTTGAACATTGCCGCCAAAAAAAACACGTTAGTTTTCTCGTAATTATATCTGTACGTTTTCAGTGAAGTGGAGACATTTGAAAATCTGATATTAATGCAAATACGTTATTTAATATTTTTTGTGGTACAACTATATGTTTATTGCAATGATCTATTGATAAACGAGGCTTTGCCTTGCTTCCCGACTGTCAATTTGACATGTAGTGGAGTACAAAATTGAGAGTACGAGTACATAGCCCAGAGCACGAGTATGAGTACGAGTACACGATACATGAGTACGAGTACACAATTTCGTGAGGGCAAGAGTACGAGTACGAGTACAAAACACCGGAGTACAAGTACGCCTACGAGTACACAGCCCATGAGTGCGAGTACGAGTACGAGTACAATTTCACAGATTGTTCGTATGAATTGATCACAGCGTCATTATCCCCCTATTGATACATATGTGGAGCAACAAGGACTGCATGTTCTCAAGAACTGCATATACACACAGTGTTAAATGCCTCCGTTTCAGGTAGACTTTCACCTCAAACTCTGCAGCCTCTAACCAGAGCACCGACTGCATGGTCAAGTGGTTAGAGCACTCGACTTGTAGCCGGAAGGTCTAGGGCTCGACTCCAGGCCGGGTCATACCGAAGACTTTAAAAATGGAACCTACTGCCATATTGTGCTTGGTGCTCAGCATAAGCAATGGAGTAGGGAAAACAAGCCAGTAAGCCACAACTGGAAAAAACGCCGTGGAGGGCCCGACTTAAACCAATTAGATGAAACTTAGCCGTAAAACCTCATCTAACTCTAACTCCAAGGAGAGCACCGACTGAAGAAGATCATGATAGCGCAAATAGTCCAGGGATCGCAAAAACTGCATATCTACATTGAACCCATATTTATCTGATTTGATGGATATCTTTTTGACTTGAGGCTGAAACTTTACCGAAAACATGGCGAAGGAATTAATCCACCCGCCAAGCCCGACCACCACAATAGCCTGCATGATCTTGCTTGTTCCCTTAAAAAGTGGAAGCATTCTCTGAGTCAACCTTTGTTAAGAGGGAGGGTTACCAGTTTGATAAAATTGATTTTTGGCCAATTAATTAAACCAATTGAGAATAATGAATTGAAGTAAAATTATGACGGAATAATTGAAATACAGTGCAGCAGTTAACATGCAGGAGAATTATTGTACTCGAATACAAGTACGAGTACAGATAGGCTACGTCGAGTACAAAGTACGAGTACGAATACGCAGATCCAGAGTATGAGTACGGGGTACCGAAATACGAGTACTGAGGCCAGGTAGCCTACTCGAGTACGAGTACGAGTACAGAAATTCAGTGTACTCGAGTACGGACTGGAGCACGAGTACTACAAGTCTGCTGCTAAATACATCTTATAGGCCTACATAGTACGTGGAGTGTGCGTCCTACTTATCTGCATTATATAGGTCGTTAAAAATTCAAATGGTAGTTCTTTTACCAGTCCGGGAGATTCCCCCGTTTGGGAGAAAACCAAAATTCTCCCGAACGGGGGAAAACTTATGCAAGACATTGTATAGGCTTACCAGCCTAACAAAAACAAGGTTAAGCAAGAATGAAAACCACTCAAAAACTCAAAAACGGCATGGTGAACCACCGATTAGGACGTGGCTTTTCTGTAGCTATGACAATAAACCTTCCGAATATACATTTAGTTCAATCATATTAGATCGACCATTTTTGCAAGGGGGTTCCAAAACCCATTCGCCATTGGCAATGTACACAAAGAACGCGTGGGACTGTGCGTAATATAGACAAAATGGCGGCGCCCATGACCAGTTTTTATCCCGATCGAGAGAAAAGTAGATTCTCCCGAATGGGGGGAACCTCCCGAACTGTTTACCCTACTGCAGTCGAGACCACTTAATAGAAAATGATTAATGATGGAAATGGTTTTATCTCTATCTGAGGTCAGTGAGAGTAATGATCTGTCATCGCAAGATTGTCGACTCTACAGTTTTAATCTAAATTTGCTGCAAGCTATTGTACATTGGTAAGAGTGTTCAACCAATATTGTAACTTTGAAAAAGTTTGATTATTATGTGAGGGTAGAAGCAGTGGTCTTTGAGAACGATTATAGGCCGGCCAGAATGACCGCAGTGACTACTTTGCCGCCTGGAGGACATGAGATGATTCCTAATGCTCCTGTACTGGTTGCCCTCGCAATACCAACAGAGAACATAGAACATATTCGACACTTGCTGCGAATGTTACAGCGCGCAAGTTGACGCAACTACTTAGTTGTTTGTGAAGGTTTGTTTCTCTGTACGTGGACCATTGCTCCAGCAAGTGTATGGGTTTTAATCAGAGAGCCAGCAGTTGTACGGCTTGATTTGCGATTTTAACTTATTGATCGGAACAAAGGAGTCATTATGTCTTTCAGTACTCTAACCACATTTTAAACCTGACGGCTTATAAAGTGGCTCTCGTGTCCTGTGTCACTCCTCCCGACTCTCATTCTTGCATCTCGGGTTCGATTGTATCTATCTGCGTACTGTTTATCTGTGAAATCCTTTATCAATGAAGTGTTACATATTTACAGCTACTAAGAGTGTTTTGTTCTTTTCAGTTAGCTCAGTTAGAATCTTTTGGTGCCAATTTGACATTATTCACACCCTTAAAATGCTGTCATATAAACATCTTTTAGGTTTTCGTGTGTGTAAAGGCATCATTTCTGTGATGAGGTTACAACAACAGATTTTACAACAAGGGAGAAAATTTGCAGTTTTAGTTAAAAAACTAAAATTCACAATTTGTCTTTCTCACAACTTTTACGGGCCAGACGGATTTAGGCTTTCCATTGTAGGTCCCAACAACAACCGGTTTAACGTTCATCAGCATTTTACCTGTACTTCAGCCAATGTTGTTTACGTTCTCGTATGTAAACGCTGTAATATACTGTACGTGGGAGAAACAAAACGTCGTCTTGCTGACCGAGTCACCGAGCACCTGAGGTCAATCAAACAGAACCTCCCAGGGTTCCCGGTAGCCACCCACTTCAATCCCCCGTCAACATGCTCGATCCGTGACTTGATGGTTTCGGCGGCCATCTCGTGTCGAGGTTCCGATCATGACCGCCTAGCTGCCGAAAACCGCCTAATCATGAAACTTGGAACCCTGTCCCCACATGGTCTGAACGTTAGACTTGAACTGTTATAACGCAGCAATTCCTGCATTGTTTTGACTTCGGGTAACCACTTAACACTGTCTGTTTTCCTAGCCGAGGTTTACCGTGCCCAATTTTATTGTGTATTTTTTTAAATTGTACGTTTGGCCGTGTCAACGATCAGTTGCATTTTTGCCACCTGATGAAGGGTTTAAACCCGAAACGTCGTGGAATTTTTCACAAACTTTTAGCACTATTTACTACTTTATTTTTACCTACCTACTATATAAGTTATACTATATATATATTTATATATTTATATATATATATTTATATATATATATATATATATATATATATATATATATATAGCCAGAGAAATCAGTTCAGAGTAATGTATGCGGCCCTATAGCTTTAGCAGCATCGCTGCTCTTGTTCGAATACATCATCGAAGGAAGCCCCAGATACTTGTAACTAGGCCTATAGACCTTATGCATTTACATCAAACTGACGTCATTTTGGGTGAAAACAATGAAGCATACGTGCACGAACGCCGTGGATTTCGCCGCACGTGTAGTAGACTTACGCGCGTATACAATTGGTTGACAAATCAACTGTCTGCATTTATTGGCGTAACTTACAATGATATGCACTTTTCCTCCATTTTCCTCCAAACGAGGGAGCACTTTATCCTTTGTGACATCATATGCATAAGGTCTATAGAAGGATTTCATGGACGACACGCGAGTTGGATTCCCACGCACTGAAGGGCAAAACACACACGCAGTAAGCGTATTTACAGCACACGTATTTACAGCACACGCCCATGGCATAACCATGGGCGTGTACCCAGTGGACACAATGGACGCGTGCCCTTCAAAACCAAAGAGACGCGCGATCACTTCCTGTCATTGTTGAATACTCCTAACAAAGGTGTTTCAAGCTTGTGGAGGTTGGGGACTTGGGCTGCACTTATTAAATAGGCAAGTTTTCTAGTTAAGATAATGGTCTTTTTGTTGGCAAGGACGACAGTTTTGAAAAAGGGGGGCATGCCTGCAGTTCTTCTACCCCTTTGAGGGCGCATGGTGGAATACACGCAAAGGTAAAACGTGTAATAAAGCAAATTGGTACTCGGTCAGTTAGAAGAATGTTATTACCTTGTATTGACGGGGCAGGTACTCGATTGGCTACAATGAGTAAATGAATATGAATGATGAGAAGCTGGGAAAAACAAAACCTATGATGAGGCGTACGTAAGTATAGGCCTATGAAACTGACGTAAAGTTCAGTACACACTACACAACGTTGATAATCTTAATGTAATAAAGCCGAGGGTATTATCCGGCCAGTTAGGACTCAATATGTGGCACATAATATATATCTGTAAATGATGCATATTGATTTCAAAGCCAGACAACAGAAAATAGTAAGGAGTCAGGCACTTACTTGCGTCCTAGAAAGACCACGTGGTATTCCTTAAATGCAACTAGGTTTCCTTTAAGAAGAAGTGCCGTACAAATTTGCAGCGAATATTCCGTAGTTTTACAGCCTACGTATACCTCTTTGCTTATGCAAGCTGTTGATGTGTTGTCGGACGTATCTGTTAAACAGGTGTTCTAATATTTTCCCCAAAGCTTTTACAACAAACGATAGCAATGAAACGTGTACTTTTCGTATAATTTTTGACCTTCATCACCCCTCACTTCGACAAAAGTGTCATGTGAGAAGTATGTATTTTGAGTTTTGACGGAAAACTGGAACTCCGTTGGCCGTTTCTGTTCCCTTCAGTTAACAGTACTTAAAGAAGAAAATTTGGACTATACCAAATAGTATTTGGGGGTTAGTATTTTGCCACAGATTTTCCCATCGTTTATATGTTTATTTGAAAGTGTCAGAAAGTCTCCCTAAGGTTGGCTCGGTGTAGAAAAGTTATAGCTCCAACCATTTTATGACATCTAGGTTTACCACCCTTAAATGACAACACATACCTGCCTAGAAGTTTTATGGCGGCAATAGAAGACTTTTTGTGATTTCATGATGACATAATAAAGCTATAAGCCGGGAGTTGCCACTAGAAACATTCTGCTATAAACTTTAAAGCTTGATATCATACAAACGTGGATGTTACCATAGGCCTACTTTGGTCTTGTAAATTCCCATGCATGCAAGCAGTCTCATACTAGGACACTTGCGGCTTAAAATATTAACAGATCAATACAATAAATATTCCTGTTTACAGTCTACATAGAGAGTTGAGAACTTTTTCAAAAAAGATCGGATGGAAATTATTCTTGGTCACCCCTAATTCGGCGTTACTCAAAATATGACTGCTGTAAATATATACTAGTGATAGCTGGAAGATCAGCTCCCTGCATCAGTCGATCACGAAATGAATATTTGGATGGTAAACAGACAGAAAACATGCTGTAAATAGAAAAAAAAACTTTCAAGAAAATATCTCTTTTGTGTCGCCTTTATCCTGTTATAGTGGCATTTTGCTTGTGTTCGGAAAGTACAGTGCAATTGTCAGCAGTTTTGGGATGAAGAAGACAGGATACCTGTAACACAATGTGTCTGAAGGAACTTTAAGTTGATGATATCAAAGAGCAGTTCAAAGACAGCTATTCACCTTAGTAAAGAGTTCCTACATAAAAAGCAGAGAAGGCATTGTCTTTTCTATTAAAATTTTGAGTGAGAGTTCTGCCCAAGACCCCCTCCTTTTCATTTTTGCTGAAATTTATTAATCAACCAATTACAGTATTTATCGAATAGGGATTTCCCTTATTAATTACAGAAATATTTCTGTCTGTAAGATGAGATGGGCGAAATTCCATCCATCCATGCTACTAAGCCTTGGAACGCGTTGATCGACTCAAGGTACCGATCGACTATCCTAACCCTACTACTGCTGCGTTTTATTATATTTGTTTGGTATCCCCTGTTTTCGTGCACAAGTGGAGACGCGATATTACACATTGTCACCCCCTATGGTTTTGTTTGACAAAGAAAGTTTATCGGTCAATAAACAACACTCTAAAAAAGTTGGTTAAAAAGGGTTGGTTAAAATTCAAAGTGCCCAACCTGGGCAATTTTAATTGTAACCAACACAGTGGCGAAACAGATTAACCAAGTGGGTTGGTTTACCTTCAGGTTGGGTGAAGTCCATCTCCCTCGCAATATTACCCAGGTTGGTTAAAGTGAACCGATTTGCGCGCCATACGTACGTATACACAATCAATGAAAAGGTACTATACTGCAGGCCCGTAGCCAGGGGGTTCAGGGGTTTCACACGAACCACCCCCACCCCCCCCCCCGCTCGGACCAAAATTTTTGTATTTTTTTTATTTAGGCCTAAATGGAGTTTTTGGCATTTTTCAGGGCAAAATGTCAATTTCGCTGGTTTAGCCAATGTAAGCCGTAGGCCTATGAGTAAGGGTTGCCAGACGTCGTGGCGGGTTTGTAAAATTGCCCACAATGTCCGGATTTCATGTATTTCTCACATGATCTGACGGGTTTTTAACCTAATTTCGCTTGCGGGTTAGATATTTTGAAAGCTCTTTTGATCGTATTATTGGTGTGACCAAGTAATAGGCCTATACCGATGCCGTGAATAGTGAATAAAACTAACGGTATCCTATACGTCGTATTCACAAATACAACGACTATAGATTCCCCGTACCCACGTCCCACATATGTAAGTTGAAGTAATTCACTTGTAGCGACCGCAAAATGCATCGCGCTAACCTATCAAATACTGTTGTACTGTACAATGAGTACGGCGTTACCGGACAGCATGGTCTGACAGCCACGTTCCGAGACAAGGGAGACAAACACCACACGAGGTATGGCAACAATGTGCATAATTTAAGTCAACGGTAGCATAGACCCGCCCCAAGTGACCCTAGTATGAGAAGTTCTTTTGTTTCAGTGCAACACAATTCCCTAGGGCCGGCCCCGGCCCCATTGACTCGTACAGTAACTCTCATACAGCCACACACTAACTCTCAAGGGAATAAAGAAAACATTGATACAAGGTAATAAACCTTCCATTCAGCCCCCCCCCCCCCAATATTTGACAAGTTCTCCAAGAAGAGGGGAGAATTTCAAAGTGGGGGCTGAACATATTCTTGCTTAGAACACTCGGGAAGTGCCGTTTCGGGCCATCTGAGGGGTTTGTAAAGCAAAAAATTTTCTTGTGCGCTCCGTGCCAACTGATGGTGGAGCTCTGCTTAGAAATATATATTAACTTTTTTTATAGATTGATTTTTTTTTTTTTTTTTTTTGCATTAATTGAGAAATTGCAGACATGAGACCCATATTTCAGGGCTGGGTACATGTAGCTTAAAACACTCGGGGAGTGCCGTTTCCGGCCATCTGAGGGGTTTGTAAAGCCAAACATTTTCTTGTACGCTCCGCGCCAACTGATGGTGGCGCTCCGCTTAGATAGTCCTGCCGCGCATACGCATGACGAACCCCCCTAGGTAAAAGCTGGCTACGGGCCTGTATACTGCACCTACGTATACTTGTACTCGCAGCCGACCGAGGCTACGACAGACTTGCTTTCAAAGTCTGCAGAAGAAGGCTGAGCATTCTGAGGAGGCTGATTGTAAAATAGCCTGCTATCGTATGTGACGAAACTGTCATACACTCTTGAAAAGTTGGGTAAAATTTTCTGGGCAATGTAGAGTTGGTTAAATTTTTCAAAATGTTGGGCAAAAGAACCGAAAAACCTTTTGACCAACTATTGGTGAAATGGTTTAAGTGACTTCCTTTACTCAACACTGGTTAAACGTACCTCCAATTAATTCTTTTAATAACACCTATTTCTAAATTTTTACATTCACAGTTAACATTTTGCAAAACGTTTACTTACACTGTGGGAATTTTCGCTACGACAATTTGAGAAAAGTGCATGTTTAAAATGTGTGAAATTCTATTGAAATACAAGGTTTATATACCTATCCTTTGAATAGAGCATTCCGAATTTTTCAAAGGAAATTTGTGTTTATCCTTTATTGCAGGTCTAATTCAAATAAATTGAAGCTGGCAATGGTGAATTCTTACAGAAAATTATGTTTCTCAGTTGTGCACATAAAGAAGGAAAAACTGAAATATCGTGAAGAAAATTGTATTATTAATCGTTAATAATAACCGAAACAAGTCTCACTGAATATATATAATAGCCAAACCAGAACATTCATTTGTATATGATTTTCCAATTAAAATCCTGCTACTTGTAAAAGTGCCTGGCGCAGGAGCATCCGTGATCACGACGGCGGAGCTCCCAGGTGGGACCTGTTCTATTCAGCCAGTCTAGAACAGGACCACTGTCGGGTGGTGTCAGTTAAGTCAAAGTTTGCCCCTTCGGGACGTTGTTACTCCTTCAGGGAGCAGAACTCCTTCGGGAATATTGTTTGGTTTTCGCCCCTGGCTCTTCGCCAGAGAGTCGGGGGACTTTTGGAAAAAAAAGTGGCTAGCAGGAGGGGCTACTTACCTGGCGCAGGAGTATCCGTGATCACGACGGCGGAGCTCACTGGCGGAGGCCGTTCAATTCAGCTAGTCTAGAACGAGACTTCACGCTTCAGGTTGTTCGGTAGTTAAGTTGTCCCTTGGGGACGTATTGCTCCTTAAGGGAGCAGAACTCCTTTGGGAGTATTATTTGGTTTTCGCCCCTGGCTCTTCGCTAGAGAGTTGAGGGGGCTTTTGGAAAACAGTGGCTAGCATTAGTAAAGCCAGCAGATATTAAAATTTGTAGAAGGTAACTTCTCTGAGATATTCGAACCCCAGATGGGTAACTTGTTTTACCCAACCGTTGGTTCCGTATGCCTCCTTACCGGAATTGGGTAATAAATTAGCCAACTTGGTTGGTCAAAAGTTTTGCCCAAAAGTTGGGCAAAATTTTTGCCCAATTGGTTGGTAAAATATTTGCTGAATTAGTTGGGTAAAATGGTTGGGCAAGTTTTTTGCCCAACTAATGAGTAATACCCTTAACCAACTAAGTTGGGCAATATTTTACCCAATTCCGGTTAGAAGGCATACGGAACGAACGGCTGGGTAAATTTTTGCCCAGGTTGGGCAATCATTTTTTAGAGTGCAGGTTTATCGAATTTTTCACCTAAAAGTTCGGTAAATCTGGTTCATCAATTCGATAAACTTAACTTGGTTTACCAATTGAAAAAACCTGGATTTTTAAATTATTGGGCATTTGGGCGGCGTCAAACTTGATTTATCGACTGATAAACGATAAACCGTTTATCGACGGATAAATCAGGTTTCTTTAATTATTGACCATTTGGCTTGCCTTATCCCCCTTCCCTCCTGTGCCTCAGGCTAGCTTAGAAGTTTTAGATGGGCATCTTTTGGAGATGCAGACTAGTTGAAGCCATATATATATATATATAGAAACAACTCTGGAGTATAATCAAAATTCTGTAGAGGAGATTGCCATAAAATGCCCCTCTCAGTTCGCCTCTCCATACATAGTTAACCAACAGCGCACACTGTGTGTTTATTATACCCTAGTCTATACAACATTTCCTATTCTCCCTTGCCCTAAATACACCGTAATACAGACTGGCGATGTTTAGGCTACCTATGCATTTATCGTATATGTAAATGTGCCGCTTCGGGCGTTCTAAATTGCTTACGTAGGCTTAGTTTAATGAAATGCGTAAGTCAGACAAGTTCTCCGGTCGATTCTTTTTTGAATCGCCCAGTCAGAATTCAATCCTTAAATTCAACTGGTTAAATCTATGTTTTCTTCCTTTGACGTGTAAAACGAGTCATACCATCGTTTCATTCAATCGATTGTCTGTTTTGCCTGCAGCATAGTATCTAATAGAAAATTGATTTGATTCAAGTTTTCGCGCCATTTTCGTTTGAGTATAGGAACAGACATGATCGAGATTGCAGGGTTTCATTTTCCCTTCAACGACGACGTAATAAGATTGGCACTATCACTACAGGGAAACACGATGTGAAGATACGGGTATCTTTTAGAATGGCTGGACTAAACATTTTCTTTCCATATATACAAGCATCTGAACCTTTCCCCTTCTTCAATTAACACTTCATGTGTTATATCAGGGGTGTGCAACCTTTTCGAACACCGGGCCAAATCATGTTGCTGTGACCATCTGGGGGCCGCAGTTGAACAGAGATGTGTATACGAGGGTGGCGCCTCACCCCTTCCCCACCCTTTCCCCACCCTTTCCCCACCAGTTCTCCCACCCCTCCCCCGTTAGTGACCAATGTGCCCATCTAGGCAGACCCACATGCACTCGAATAATATTGTAGTATGGGCCTACTAATTGTTGGCGAAACTTGTCCCGTGTATTGCATCTCTATTTTGTCGACAAATATGTTAATTCAGATTTAGAATGAGTATTACAAGTGAATTTTTTAGTTTATCAATTAATGAAATGGTCGAGAATATCCACCTTACATCAAAGGAAGTGATCTTTCCTTGTTTTCATGATATCTTGTACTTACGTCAAGTTAAAGTGGTGGTCAAACAACAAGACGTACAAGGGCAAAAATTGGGCAAATTAAAATTGGTTCGCGGGCCGCACAGGAGGAAGTCGCGGGCCGCAGGTTGCACACCCCTGTGCTATAGGGACTACTGGTGGCTTACTGATGATTTTACACCAAATTAGAAATTCAGCGTCTCTGTTTATTCAGTCAGCGGCAGGGGCGGCGCCAGGGTATTTCGATGGGGGCAAAGCATGAGATGAGTGATCGCCGTCCTGGGGGAGGGGTCTAAGGAGAGGGGATGCCCCCTCCCCATTGGGAAATTTTTTGTTAATTTCAGGTTGTTTAGATGCAAAATAATGTCTTTGGTACATATTTTGAACTGATCATATGTGGCTGGAATTTAGTAATAATATGGGTTTATAATTTAGTAATTTTAATTTTCGTTTTGGGAAAGATGCTTTTTTGGGGAGGAGTGTCCCCTCCCCTTTGAGAAATTTTTTTATTAATTTAAGATTGCTTAGATGCAAAATGGTGATATCTTTGGTATATTTTTTGAACTGATCATATATGGAAGAGAAAGTGTTCATAATTTATTGAATTTTAATTTTTGCTTGGGGGAAAGATGCTTTTCTGGTGAGGGTTCTAAGGGTAAGGGTGTCCCCTCCCCTTCGAGAATTTTTCATCAATTTAAGATTGCTTAGATGCAAAATGGTGATGTTTTTGGTATTTTTTGAGCTGATCATATATGGCTGAAAAGTGTTAATAATTTATTGAATTTTAAGTTTTGGTTTAGTGAAAGAGGACAGTAGCCTTTGTTCTCTAAGAGAAATGTATGTACTCAACAAACCTCCTGAAGTCCACCCCCTTATGTGTGGGTATGATTTCACTCAAAAACACGTGCGTAGAGTCAACAGAAGCACGAACTTTTACTAATATTTTCGTTGATTAATATGTGCATTATAAACAGACAAAAGGGTAACTAAAGGCTGGCAGACAACGGTATAGGACCTCCTGGAAGCTCTGGACTAATTATATACATCAAATATATACCTACCCCACCCCCACTCCCTCTTCTCTTCTTCTTTCTCCTTCGATTCCCCTTCTTCTCTTACATTTTTTCCTTTTCTTCCTTTTTGCTGTTCTTTTCCTTCTCTCTCCCCCTGTTCTTGCAAATGATAGGAGGCAGTCTCCCCTGAACCCTGTGGCGCCGCCCCTAATTTTCTTTGCTCTTTTTCTGATTGACTCAAGATTTCTTCATACAGTAAAGATTGTGTTGTGTACGGCCATGCACCTACTATTTAAAATTCGTTTTCTATGGACTTCTTAAGGTAAGCTAAATGGACTTCTCTTGGTAAGCTAAATCATGGTCAGATTTCCACTTCTGTATATTATAAACCCACTGATACCCACCAGTTCCTGAACTTCCACAGTTTTCATCCCCTGGCTCTTAAGAAGTCCATTGTTTATAGTCAATGTCTCAGACTCAAACGCATCTGTTCCCAGCCGGAGCAGTACCAACAAGAAACAATCAGTCTGTGTCAGTATTTCCTTTCTGCTGGTTATCCACTCACCTTTATCCGACAGGCCATTGCCAAAGCTTCCACATTACGACGTGATGACCTATTGAAATACAAGGCCAAACCCAAAAGTTCACGCATCCCATTTTCTGCCCAATTTCACCCACATATTTCTGCTCTTTCTAATAACTTAAAGAGAGAGTTTACCAGCCTTCGTGACGACACCCATCTTAAGGACCTTTTCTTGGAACCCCCATTCTTACTTTTCGGCAACCACCCAACCTTAGATCCCTTCTCACTTCCTCAAAACTTCCCACCACAGAAACAGAGGACGGTTCAGGGGGCAACTATGGCTGCATGAAACCGCGCTGCCATATTTGCAAACATATCACCACTGGCTCTCGAGTGCACATTAGTGGTGTTAAGCTCACATTACAACCCCCTCCCCTCACGTGCGATTCCAGTAATTTAGTTTATATTTTTCATTGTAATATTTGTCCCCATGGTATTTATGTAGGAGAAACTGGAACTCCTTTTCGCTTAAGGTTTAATAACCATAAGAAATCCATTAGAGACAATAAACCAGGCTTTCCCGTGGCCAAACACTTTAATCAGATTCCAAATCACTCTATAGATAACTTACGATGCACCTTGATAGCTTCCAACTTTAATTCCCCCAGACAACGGAAACAATCCGAAATCCACTGGATTCTCAAATTTAAATCTAATGTGATCGGGTTAAACAAAGATTTGGGACCGCTAAGTAACTTTAAGTCTATTGCTTTCTTGTAATTCTGTTTCTGTTATGTTGGTTTTCTGTTGCTCGCTTTTTGACCATACCCAGTCCTTTGCTAGTAAATTTATAGTGTAGTCATTATACGCTGAAGAAGACTCCAGGGGAGTCGAAAATTTCGTTTAGATATTAAATCATTGTACTCATCTTGTCAACAATGACACATTTCTTGTCTCTTTTTTTTTTGTTCGTATTATATATATATATATATATATATATATAAATATATATATGTATATATATATATATATATATATATATATATATATATACATATATATATGTATATATATATATATATATATATATATATATATATATATAAACTGAAGAATGGTGGGAAGCGGACACAGTTGCATAGTTTTTTTTAACCTGTGGAATATGCGTCTTACATTGGCAACCTTTGCCTTAGTAAGAAAGACGATACCACCCAGTGATGAAAAACTGAGGTCCGAGCTGGGTTTGAACCAACGACCTACTGCTCAACGTGCAGTACGCTCTACCAACTGAGCTATCGGAATCACAGTTGTCCCGTCTGGTATTTGAATTAAATTGAACAGTTCTTCCAGCAGAGTTCCCATCCCACCCTCCTCTCGCCTTTTTTTTTTTTGCTATCCTTTATTTTTTCAACATCGTCCATGTCGCAGGCGCGGTTTTACGGGGGGGGGGCTTTGGGGGCTCAAGCCCCCCCCCCCAATTTTCAGAGGTTGTGTTATGCTATATTTGCGTGTACTGAAAAAAACAAAATTGCCCAATACACTGTTAAAACACTGTTTAAATTTTTTAAACAACCACATATTAACCAGTGAATCGCTCAATGTTGTTCAAATTTCAAACAAGGTTGTTTGAAATTTAAACAATGTTGTTCAAATTTCAAACAAGGTTGTTTGAAATTTAAACAACATTGAGCGATTCACTGGTTAATATGTGGTTGTTTAAAAATTTTAAACAGTGTTTTAACAGTGTACACTTGTGCACATCTTGGTCCAGTGGATTTAGTTTGTTAAGGGAAACTGTCGTCTGTGTCTCGAAATCACATATTAGGTTCACGATTTCATACAATGGAAGTTGGGTCAGATAAGTGACATCTATGATAGTATGTACGTACATGTAAATCAAGTTAACGGATTAATCATCTGTTGGAAGTTCAAAACGAGTCATTTCGTCGCTGATTTCGTCAAGCTATACTAGCAGTCCTTTTAAGTCAAATCTACAGACAGAATCGTTACTCCCATTAATGTGAACAGGTCCAGTTGCCCGTATCTCTCAGTAACGTTTGCTAAATTCTTCCAAATAAAAAAGGTGTATGTCTGTATATACGTTACATCTATGTCATGGTCAGGGGCGGTGCCACTCAGGGTGAAGGGAGGCCTATCCCCCCTGTAATTTGCAGTAAAAGAGAAAAAGAGTAGGAAAAGAAGACGTAAAAGAGAAGAAAAGAGGAGGTCGGGGTAGGGCTATATCTGATCCATATAGTTAATTCAGGGCTTCCAAGAGGCCACATTCCGGTTTCTACCAGCCTTTAGATACGATTTTATAATGCACAAATGAAGGAAGGCAAATTTTCTTAATAGTTCGAGAATATTTCTGTGGACTCCACGCAGGTATTTTTGCGTAAAACTTTCCCCGACTAGAGGGCAGTAATGTGTCCAAAAGGGGACTTCAGGAAGTTTGTTGATACATATACCCTCAGAAAAAAAGGCTCCTCTTTCACCTAACCACAATATTAAGAATGTTTTTAACCCATATGATCGGGTCTAAAAATATCCCAAAGACAACACCATTTTTGCATCTAAGCAACCTTCAAGTAACCAAAATTTCTCACAGGAGAGGGGAACACCCCTCCCTTTAGACCTCTCCCCTAGGACCGCCCTCTTTCCCCCAACCAAAAATTAGAATTCACAAAATTATGAACATTTTCCAGCCATATATATCAGTCAAAAAATAACCCTAAGACCCCACCATTTTGCATCTTAGCAACCTTAAATTAGCCAAAATTTCTCAAAGGGAGGGGAACACCCTTCCCCTTAGACCTCTCCCCTAAGAAGGCCCTCTTTCCCCAACCAAAAATTAGAATTCACAAAGTTTTGAACATTTTCCAGTCATATAGTCAAAAAATTACCCAAAGAACGCACCATTTTGCATCTTAGCAACCTTAAATTAGCAAACATTTCTCAGAGGAAGGGGACACCCCTCCCCCACGACGGCGATCACTCAACACATGTCCCCTATCAAAATAACCTTACGCCGTCCCGGGTTATGGTACTGTTTTTATTGTCATTGGTTTCAGCGTGCGCGTGACCGATTTACATATCTGAGAGAATTTTTTATGATTCTTCCGTTTCAACTCCCCCCTAAGCCCCCCAAAAGTCTCGATCTAGAACCGCGCCTGCCATGTCGTCCCCAAAATTTCTGTGGCGGCACTCTTACCCACTGCCCCCTGCCGGCTACGCCACCGTAGGCTCGCAATGAGGAGGTTTCCCCGTGCTGACCACTGTGTCCCACCATTTGGAAAGTCGATAGAAAATAAAACTTTTCTACCTCTGAAAAATGACCCGACATGCCACCAAGTGATTACTGAGTAAAGGTTAAAGCGATCTCATAAGGGGTTTTAAGATGAACTTATTTTCTGTAACAATTCTTTCTATGACTTCAAAAAAATTTTGCACGCTACGCGCGCTTTCATCTGCGGTTCTATCTTGCGGTAGCGCCCGTCGTTTTATAAGTATTGGATTTATTCAGCGGTAAAAGTTTCACAATTATTGTCCTCCCGTCAGGTCCGTGCAGGCGTGATTCTGGAGAAACACGAAAATGCATCGATGCGAAGATCTATCCTCTTTCTCTTGGAAGGCTCTTTTTCAGACTCGCCATCATGGTAAACATATTTTGTAAGAAAAAAGACTTTTCAGTTTCGTCGGGGTACCTTAAAAGATAAAGTATGTAATCCCCGACGACGACCATGCAGTAGCCCCAACAAATTTTTTGTTAGGTTTTGCTCTTTAGAGGCTCAGATTCATCAATTCACCCAAACTTTTGCAACGATTCATAATGAAAAAATTCAGTTTTCCAATACAACCCCAATTTTTCGGCAATCCATTGCATCTGTCGGGGCCTAGGGTAGCTGGCCCCTAGTCAGGGCATTTTCTTCCCTCCCCCTCTCGGCAGCTCGGCAAATCCTAGCACCACCCGTGGCTGAGCCTGCATGCAGGATTTTCACTTTCGGCGCGCTTCGCGCGCAATCTTCACAATCGACGTTGTATCACTTATGAACATTATTAGCACACAAAATACCAGTGGACTTTTCTAGCACAACCTAGGTTTACACCCTAAGTTAGAAGCGGGTATCAATGGGTTTTCATGTAGCAATCGTATACTTGGAGAAACATTCGTAACATGCCTGTGATAACTGTATGGTTTGAATTTACTCGAACTACAAATTAATTTGAAAATACTTTTCCGCCCATAATGATTGTACATTTCATCCTCTTGCAAGCTGTTCATGCAAAAGCTGTTCATGCAAAAACTTCGTTCGAAGTAAAAATACGATAACTGTAAAAATGAATTGTGAACTTTGAAGAGTTTCGTGTACTCTCATTGTCATTCGGAGGTCAACTCAAAGCTCCATGCTAGTGTTTCCATCGAAATAATTTCTTAGACATTTCGGGGATTTTCCCTCAGTCTGGATCCCACCAATATTATACTGACCCACACCAGGGCCATACGGTAGCCCATGGTCCCCTCACCCTTAGAAAAGCACTCGAGTCTTCATCTACGCTTGCGGAGCTGAAGAGGCATCATCATGATCATAGCCATGTCCCGTTCACTTGTGAGACTTTCCACGTCTCTGTATCGCAAAGAGGAGGGAAAAAATGCCCCCAGAGAAGGGAAGTTTTTCGCACACTTCTTGCGCACGTGCTATCGTTGGTGGACTGATTTCAAAATACGTAAAATACGTAAAATAGTACGTAAAATTTTAAACACCACTTTTACTTCAAATGGTAGCATATGTGGCACCAGATTGCATGTAAGAACATCTAATTTTTCCAAAAGTTTTCAAAGGGGAGGGGAGGCCGGCGATCACACAATAAACTGCATGACCCCCGTCAGAAAAATCCTGGCTACGCCACTGCCTTCCCTCACCCCACCCCCGCCCCCTCGGAAAGCAATTGTCGCATACTATAATGTAATGAGCATGAAAATTTCTATATGCACGTGTCTGTCTTTACATGTGTCTGTCTTTATGTGCTGTTCTGGTATGTTTCAGTTAGCAGCTAACCAATTAGTAGGATTTCACCCGTTCAGGCTACGATTCTTCCGATAGGCTAACTTTGTGCAATCGGCTATGATTAACTTCATGATACCTGTACAACTGTACACACTCTTCTCGTATTAGTTTACACCGCGCGTGCACACTGCGCGAGATAGCTGTGCATGTCGCAGGATAGATGTAAATTTTAAAAGAATTAATCGTGTCCGTCAGGTTTCCTGTCTTTACGAAAATTTCCATAGGAACAAGCAAAATGAAAAGTGAACAACTTACGTAAACCTGTAGTGAGTGGTCGGATTCATGTCCTACCCAGGCCTGTGGCAAATTGCTTTATACGCAGTGAATGCATCTCGGCGCCGGCACCGCTTTCCTATATATAAGTTGAGTCGTGCAATGCAGCTCATATTTATTTTAACTCGGTCAAATGTGGACACATGCATTCTACCATTGTACCGTGAATCCCTTTAACCTCGTAAAAACGTGTCAAGTAGTCAGAGACTCCGCTAGGTTCCAGGTTTCCATTGACACTTAAGACCTACCACTCGACCGTTATGAATTTATGAACAATCAGCACAAATATTTTCCAGCGGTAGTGACGCATTGAAACTGTGCACGTGGCAACAATAAGTGCACTCAAACGAAAAAAAGTTACCGAATACCATTGCCACCAAAGTACGGCAGGAATAAAACTCATTCACATGTAACTCTACCATTTTAAAAGGATTTGTGGGTCACATGCATGTTTCTGGGGTGTAAAAAAGTGTGTGTGTGTGTGTGTGTTTTTTCCTTTTATTTTTTTTCCTCTCAGAAATGGATTTTTTAGGTTCTCATGACTTAATATAATGGGTCACTATACAATAAAACCTTATTCTGATGCTCACATAATTCAGATAGTCTATAGGTCTAGTTCATATTTCTTTCTCCGCAACAAACTGGGAAAGGGACCGACGTTTGCACATTTTCTGGATTTTGCATCGCGATCATGGCGCTAGATGAACCCATGTCTTCGATACGCTCATGTTCTTGTAATACATGGACGTCCGCAGAAAAATCAGGAGGCAAAATTTTTTAGGGTGGCAAAACTTTTTTCATGGGAAATATTTACTCCCAGAAAAGAGTTTCGATGCTACTGCCGCCACACAGTGTTGACAAAGGCGTAGCTAGGAATTTGTCAAAAGGGGGACGAAGCCCGTAGACAGACCCTCAGCGCTTCGCGCCATCATGAGTTGGCGCGGAGCGCAAGAAAATTTTGGCCCAAAATGCCTCCCAGATGGCTGGAAATGGCACTTCCAAGGCCTTTTTACCGCATATATAAAAAGGGGAAACACTATCAATATCGTAAATATAAACTTAAAAAATACCAAAAAAATATGCTCGGAAGGGGGGGGGGCTGCTGGGGCCCGAGTGTTGATATTTTGATTCAATTCCTGTTAAGTTGAGAGTAGAAATTCACACTGAGTGAACAGTTGAGAAAGGCTGATGTTTTATTTTCTTCGTTTTTTTTTTCTTTATTTTTTCTTCGTTTTTTCAAGTTTCTGATTTTCCAGGGGGAGTAAGTGCCCCCCTTGCCTCCCCCTCCGGACGCCCATCATGTGATATTACCTAATACGTTGGTGTTTTAAGGAATTGCCCAGCTTTATACATTTACTTGTAAGTAGGGTTCTATAAAATTAACAAACATCTTAAGCAGCCAATGAAACGAATGAAGGAACAGAATTGCACATCGGTGTATGTACTATCTTACATTCCCTGCACTGATCATTCCTTGCCCGTGAGCGGTGTATGTACTATCTTACATTTCCTGCACTGACCATTCCTTGCCCGTGAGCGGTGTATGTACTATCTGACATTCCCTGCACTGATCATTCCTTGCCCGTGAGCGGTGTATGTACTATCTTACATTCCCTGCACTGACCATTCCTTGCCCGTGAGCGGTGTATGTACTATCTTACATTCCCTGCACTGACCATTCCTTGCCCGTGAGCGGTGTATGTACTATCTTACATTCCCTGCACTGATCATTCCTTGCCCGTGAGCGGTGTATGTACTATCTTACATTTCCTGCACTGATCATTCCTTGCCCGTGAGCGGTGTATGTACTATCTTACATTTCCTGCACTGACCATTCCTTGCCCGTGAGCGGTGTATGTACTATCTTACATTCCCTGCACTGATCATTCCTTGCCCGTGAGCGGTGTATGTACTATCTTACATTTCCTGCACTGACCATTCCTTGCCCGGGAGCGGTGTATGTACTATCTTACATTCCCCGCACTGACCATTCCTTGCCCGCGAGCGGTGTATGTGCTATCTTACATTCCCTGCACTGACCATTCCTTGCCCGTGAGCAGTGTATGTACTATCTTACATTTCCTGCACTGACCATTCCTTGCCCGTGAGCGGTGTATGTGCTATCTTACATTCCCTTCACTGACCATTCCTTGCCCGTGAGCGGCGTATGTACTATCTTACATTCCCTGCACTGACCATTCCTTGCCCGTGAGCGGCGTATGTACTATCTTACATTCCCTGCACTGACCATTCCTTGCCCGTGAGTAGTTACCCCTGTTCGTTATGGATAAAGCTGCCCTGATGACAGCTCTAAGCAGTAAGGCCCTATGTATTCACAATCTATGAATACATCAGATTTTCTATTACCAGATTGGATGCAAATTTAAGAGAAATACAAAATATTCGTCATCAATGAAAACCGTGACATCAAACCTGCATGCTAACTGCGCATGCTAACTGCATATTTACTTTGAAATCGAGTGGAAACTTCGTTCCTACCATCACGAAAAGGAGAAATATGATTTAAATTAGATTTAATGTACCAGTGTTCAGATTATATATATATATATATATATATATATATATATATATATATATATATATAAATAAATGAGTGAATCAACGCTGTATTGAATAGTCGCATGAAGACCTTAGGCCATTATATAAGCTTTCCATATATATGTATGTATATATATATATATATATATATATATAATATATATATATATATATATATATATATATATATATATAACGCTAATTCCCACCTTAAGGGGAAATTGTTATATCTGCTTGTACATAGGGCGAAAAAAAGATAATAAAATACATAAAAAATAAATTCGCCCTAACGTCTAAACATATAAATTAACGTTATTTCAATGGCCAGCCATCCGTTCGTGTTAACAGCTAGGTGTCCGTAAATTTGACAACTTTGAAGTAATGGCATCTAGTTTGTAAATCTAAGAGGGCGCTCTTGTAAGTTTACGTATTCCTATAGAAAAAGTGTGTGGAAACGTTAAGGCGAAACTTATATTTCACCCGAAAATTTTTTTTCCCCTTAAGGTCGACTTTTCAACAACAACTTTCCCCCTAAGTGCCGAATTAGATATATATATAAATTGTATATATATATATATATATATATATGTATATATATATATATATATAGATATAGATATATAGTAGGTATAGTGACGTAGCGACTTTATAGGAATGAGTGAATCAACGCTGTATTGAATAGTCGCATGAAGACCTAAGGCCATTGCTCCTCTTACATAGGCACTTGCCTTATACTGAAAGAGGATATTTATATGTGAATGGGAAACTTAGCCTCAAGCAGGATTCGAACCAGCGACCTCCCGCATACAAGGCGGATGCTCTGACCACTGAGCCATTGAGGCCTATGTGATAGGCGGTCAACTGAGCTTAAATACTGTCGAGTCAAGCTTTCCATTGTAATATATATATATATATATATATATATATATATATATATATACATATATATATATGTATATATATACGGTATATATATATATATATATATATATATATATATATGTGTGTGTGTGAGGGTGTGTGTGTGTGTGTGTTTTACACGATTCAAAGCGTATTGCAATGATATAAGAAAGAAAAGTTAAGGCAAACGAATCGTAATACACTGAAAGAAACCACGAGCAAGCAACAACCATTCAACTATGTACGACTACTACTGATATCAGGGGCGGATGCAGGTTTTGACTAAAGGGGGGGTTTTGCGATATAGTTACTATCTAAGCGGAGCGCCACCATGAGTTGGCGCGAAGCGTACAGAGAAAATTTTTGGTCCAGAAGACCCCCAGATGACAGGAAATGGCATTTCCCACGCGTTTCCTAGGCTCTTTGATCCGTATAAAACAGGCTCTTGTGCGAGATGCATGCTCTACAGCCCGATAACCTTTAGCGTAGCCAGGATTTTTTATTTGGGTGGACAACCGCAGGACCTGATCGCCGGCCTGGTGGAGGGGTCAAAGGAGGGGGTGTTCCCCTTTGAGAAATTTTTGAATATTTAAGTACCCTCAGATGCAATCTGGTGCAACATTTAGCATCATTTGAAGTAATTTTTTTTGTCCCATTACAAAAAAAAATTGTTCTGCAAAGAATGGGGGGGGGGGGGAATGCGTACGCACCCTGGATCCGGCCCTGAACTGTCATAAGAAAAATTATGCTTAGCAAATCAAAGGTTGTCAGTACATTTGTGTAGTTGTGTAGTCAGGCCTTTCTCGAGGTAGGCAATAGCCTATATGCAGATTTTTCCGGGGCTGTTGGTGTAAATCAGTCATAAGAAAATGTCAAACAAATGACCAAAAGTCATAAGCGTTATAACTGACCATAGCCAATAGTGTTCGCTTCAGAATGTTAATAAAGCCAAGGGTTGAGCACTGGCATAATTAGAGGAAATGGTCGGCTCTCGAGAACTCAGTGACGTGACCAAAGTAGTGATATATCGGGATAAAATAATTTGATATAGAAATAGTCAATCTATATCTCATGCATGGGCGTCCGGAGGGGGGGCAAGGGGGGGGGCAAGTCCCCTGGAAAATCAAAAACTTGAAAAAACGAAGAAAAAATAAAGAAAAAAATGAAGAAAATATAACTTTAACATTTCTTAACAGTTCAATCAGTGTGAATTTCTACTATCAAAACAGGAATTAAATAAAAATATCAACACTCAGGCCCCAGCAGCCCCCCGAGCATATTTTGGTATTTTTTAAAGTTTATATTTACGATATTGCTTATGTTTCCCCCTTTTTATATGCGGTAAAAAGGCCTTGGAAGTGCCATTTCCAGCGATCTGGGAAGCATTTTGGGCCAAAATTATCTTGCGCTCCGCGCCAACTCATGGTGGCGCGGAGCGCTGAGAGTCTGTCTATGCGCTTGCCCCCCCCCCCTTCCCATGACAAATTCCTGGCTATGCCTTTGTCAACACTGTGTGAAAAAGTAGGATCTAAACTCTTTTCTGGGAGTAAAATATTTCCCATGGAAAAAGTTGGGCCCCTAAAAAATTTTGCCCCCCCCCCCCTTGAATTTTTTTCTGCGGACGCCCATGATCTCATGCTGTATAGGAGTGAATTTTCAGGAAAGCAGTGTAGGGTCTAATTTATGTAGTTGGTTGACTATGCGATTGTGCTATTGCTAAAGTTTTTACCTTTTAACAACACAGAATTGTAAGTCCTTACGCGCACTACGCTTCCAACCTATCGGAACACTGGTCGTACTATGCGTTTGTAACAATTTCATTTAAAGTGCCACAACAACTTTACCACATCTCTTCCGAATACAAATACACTGAATAACGGCGTTTTCTATTTTCATGGGAACATCACTCGTATCGGAGGTGTGCTTTGTTTATCTGAAGAAATTCACATCGTGAGTACTTTTCGCCTCTCTGGTCATACCGATGAGACATGTGTATCATCAAAGCTAATATAAAAATCCCAAAAGAATTTTTTATACTTTACCAGGGAGAAAACCAACCTATCAAGGTTTATCTGCACTTGAGAAACTTCCTAAAACTGAAACATATCCTTCTGTAAATTCAGAAAACTTTCGACACCTACAAAGAATTAGCTCTATTTTGGAAAAATAATTTTACATCCAGTCGGTTACATCCTTGCTTCTTTCACCGCAATTTTATCCTTTGTAAACCATTCATAGACGCAGTCTTGTGCTACGTAAATATCCATTCACCCCGTGATATTTCTAACCGCTACTGGCACAAACTCGACAAACAGTACCCGAAAAGAAGCATTGAATCGTAACACTCTGAAATCGTTCCATAAAGTGAAGTACTGCTTTTGGGAGGGGGTCTCGTTGTTATCATGCAACCGATTTGTTTTTCTCTATTGCTAGCTGTGCACCAGCTTATCGAAAAATAAGAGAATTCAGATTTCACGATTGGTTCACCAAATTTCTACGTCAACTCGTTGGCATTCTATCGCTGACTTTACCTTACCGCTACTGATGAGACCTGGTACTTATCTTCCATGGTTGAAACGCGTCTAGCAATGCATACCAGCTATGGCTTACTACCAACAGCGGCGTAGGAAGATGTTTGACATTGGGGAGGCCAGACAAGATGCGATTTCTAGACCTTGAACCCCGACCCTTTCCACACTCCAACTTAATATTTGCTCAAAGTACAAAATATATTTAAAGAAAAAGGAAACAACAACAACAACAACAACAAAACATTAGCTAAGTGTAGCTAAGATATTTTTTTTTTTGAGGCTCTGGAGGGCTGGGGAATTTTGTTGGCGTTGGCGTTGGCTCTCGTTTACTATCTAAGCGGAGCGCCACCATAGGTTGGCGCGGAGCGTACCAAGAAAATTTGAGATTTTAATACAGCCCAGATCGCCGGAAATGGCACTTATGGGCCTTTATAGCAGCCATCAAGATGTGCAATTTTTGTAGAAAATTTGTGAAGGTTGATTTGAATTTATTCTAAAACACATTAAGTTTGTCACAATCTATCCGAATTTATTCATAATTATTCAGAGTGGAGTTATCCCCATGGATTTCAGTGGATTAATTAGACTGGAGATTTTCCACAGCCAGAGTCTATTATCAAGTTGAGTAGAGGTGGCGCCAGGATGTGCTCGAAAGGGGGAGGGCAGCGACCCGAAGCTCCGACAGCCCATTGCCGTCGGGTATTGGTGAGGTGGACTTTGAAGAAAACCTGTGTACTAAGACCATGTCATTCGGGGCATATATATATATATATATATATAATATATATATATATATATATATATATATATTATATATATAATATATATATAGGTCGAAAGTTGTGTTTGGTGTTCGATCATGAAGATCATGAAGTCGACCTACTATATATATATATATATATAATTATATCTATATATATATATATATATATATATTATATATATTATATATATATATATATATATATATATATATATATATATTGCATAAAATTTGTGTAAACTAGAAAAGCGTAGTTCCGCGTTCTTTAAATGTTTTTCCCGGAATCTAAAGTGAAAAATTGCAAAACGCTCGAAATTTTTGGTAGGTTTTCACAAAAAAACATATGTAATAAAGAGAAAGAAAATCTCTAGGGGTTGACAGGTTGTAGACCATATGGGAGATAATATACATTGTATCGAAACCATCCCGACTACCCGATGAAATACTGGTAGCCAAACATTGCTCCGTGAGTCCCTCACCATCTGAGCGTACCGCATGACACACACAAGAGAATAGTAACTATAAGCTTTGAGATATGAGATGAATTTACGACCTCTACATAAAATTCTTTCTCTACATGTTACTTGGAAAGGTGGAAAGGACTTGTGCTATCTAGCTATGCAGAATGGAACTATTGAAGAAACTAGGGTCGCTCTATAGCGCGCGAAGCGCCGAAAATTTTGGGTTCTTATTAGAGAAATTGTTCTCATGAGAGCAAAAAACGGGTAAAACGAAACTGTAAACTGTCGCGATTTTGACATTTGGCCCCCGTCAAAACACATTGGGGGGCCATGGCCCCCCTGGCCCCCGGTTCCTACGCCACTGACCAAGTAAGGTCACTCTATACCATTTAAACCAGACCCATCCCTGGTATCATGATTTCCTATTTTAGTTATCATAACATGGTAACTTGACGGTTCTAGGATACTGTACATTATAGGTATCTTGTATATCCTTACATATCATCACTTCAGTCACGTCACTGAGTTCTGGAGAGCCGACAACTGTTTTTAATTCCTATTTTTTCAGAATTCGATGGGGGGGGGGGCATGGACCCCGTGGTCCCCCTCTGGCTACGCCAATGCCGATAACGATCTTGAGCGTCAGGAGTTAGGAGTATTGAGTCCTTTGCTGTGCTCTTTCTAGGCACGCACAGTGACTCACTGAAAGTTACTCGCTTGTGCTCAGTAAAGAAAATTTGGTTTCTCTGTTGAAATCTTCTGCAAGTATTTTGATATTGGGGCCTCAAAATTCAACTGGTATAGGCTTGATCGAATGCACGGGATTTTTGGTTGTCTCGTTATCTAAGCGGAGCGCGACCATCGGTTGGCGCGCGCGAACCAAGAAAAATTGACCCTTCTCAGACCTTACAATCTATACTTAGGCCATCTTCATGTTTCATGTTTTGTATGTTTGTCATTTCCATGGAAACTTTACGTTTCTTTGGTGAGCTAATCATAGAGCTGGACCTCCTCTTGAAGGACTCACTGACTCTATAAGGATTTTGAACGAGAGAGAATCGGGACGATAGAAGGAAAAATACGCTGTCAACAAACTTATTATGGCATGTTAATTGCATTGTTGTTACTGAAAATAACCTTCAAAACATACCGGGGAAAGTAAACAATATATTATACAAAATCAAAAAAAAAAATCCTCGAAATCAAAGGGGGGGGGGTTTAAACCCCTAAAACCCCCCTTGGATCCGCCCCTGGATATGTAAGAGGAAGCCCGTATCCAGACAAGGCCACAGAATGAGGCGAGATAGCTTCCAGAGGGGGAGGACAAGAAAATAGGGGGCCATGTGTGTTAAAATGTATAAAGGGAATGGAAATTAAATACTTTGCTAGAGGACAAAATCTTTTAAGGGGCGTCCCATCCCCCTCCCTCCTTGGCCAGTGGCTTGCATGAGAGACATGCAAGCGACATATTTAATGTCTGACTTTAAAAATCCACGAACGTCAAGTAATTCATGAGACCTTCTCACCTATTCACTGAGTTACATTCAGGAGAAAGTGAAGGCGGGGCTTCCCAAGTGACCCTCCCTGATCAACGTCTGTCAAAGAACGCTATTTTTAGCACCCACTCATGCTAATAGAAATGCTGTTATAATTGTAAGTAACCTATACGACCTGAGAAAACGAGGTCAGGGTTTTTCATACATCTTCCCGTGGGAGGCCCCCGGTGCCCACCACCCTATAGGACTAACTTGCGGTGCTCATGTGTGACTCCCCATCCCCTTCTCCAAATTCTGGATTTTCTCCTAGTGTTAAAAGCAAGATCAAGTTGCCTTCCTAGCCCAAAGCCGTAAATTTTCTTTATAAAGAAAAATTACCATAAGCCAGATATGCAGTGAACATTAGCGGCTCGCCATAGGGGCACGGGTGGCACTTCCCCCCCCCCCAAGTTTGCAAAGCATGGTCTTCAATTTTTAAAAATAAAAATAATAAATAAAATAAAGCATGTACTTCGAGATGGGTTAGGCCCTCCCTTCTCCTTGAGTGGGCTTAAAATTAAAGAAATGAATAACTTTCCAATGCAATGCGAAGGTTAAACATTAATAAAGTGCTTTCAAAACGACATTTTTTCGGCGCCCTTCGCGCGCGTTTTCTCAGTTGCTTATTTGTAAACTGATTAGCTTAGCCATCATAATGTCATTTACAGAGTGTAACGGTAATGCTGGAGTTAAATGCCCATAGTTTTGCAGACACTTCAGAGCTATCGGGGTCATTAGATACACAACCCATTAACCGTGTTGTTATCATCCACGACTAAAAGCAGTTTTGCCAGGGTGTCACCTGGCCAGATTAGCATAGGTATCTGTCTACAAAAAGTTGTAATGGGCTTATAGTCTAAAAGTATTGTGTTTCCCATAGAAGGAGAGGTTTCCCTTCCCTTGTCCAAACTGACAGCGCCGTTGGCCAACGAGCGGTCTTATGACTGTCAAGTAGTCTGATATAAGCAAAAGGTTCTCCACCTCCGTGCTAAAGTATACCGTTTCAATTGATTTAAAATAAACAGTAACACACCAAACAGTCAATCTAAGCTCAGTGTGATGAGACTTTTGACTAGTGGCCTAGCTATTTGTATAATAGGATGAGACGTCGTTCTGAGTTAGTAGAATTCCTCTCCCCCTTTAAAAACATTCGTTTCGGAACGGTACTGAGATTCAAAATACTTAGTGCTATCATTTCATCGTTTTCAAGTTTCTTCATGCTCGAAATTTTCGTTAGTTTAAGAAAAAAAAATCCGGAAAACCAACATTTTATGGTTTCTTGGCAAAGCTGAAACATATTGTGACACAATGAAAGAAACAATAAAATATTTAAAGGTGGGGCTCCTTTTATACAAATGGACCAAGCCGCTTTGCCCATTTCACCTACCTCTTACTCCACCCATATGGTAGTACGATAGCGATCAGTTGATATGGTTGTATTCATTTGTAAAGTAGTCAGCTCATGACTAACTGCCTGAAATGGTTTTGAAGAGCTTTTGAAAACTACATCGGCATCGCTGTAACACATAATAATAACCATACTCCCATAGGCGTAGGAGGCGGGGGCTGGGGGCTGCAGTTCCCCAACAAAATATTTTTGTGAAAATTCGGGCAATATTCTGAAAATTTTTCGGGCACCTACTGAAAGAAAAATAATGCAATAATGTAGCTTAACGGAAATCGATACTTAAAAAAACTTCCTTGGTAATTGAAATGTAGTTCTGACTTGGATTGTACCATCACCTATATATCTGGTATTAATTCACCAGTGTGTTGTTTAATGGTTCAACTTATATATTATGATTATCAGTGGTGTATTTGAGGAGCCATGAGGCCATTCCCCCGTCACTGACGCCGATTTTTTTAGTACCTAAAATAAAGCACAAAATTTTACTTCAAAGGTAGCATATGTGGCACCAGATTGCATGTAAGGACACCTAATTTTTCAAAAATTTTCAAAGGGTAGGGGGTGATGCCTGTTTTTTCCTTTTAGTACCTAAACTACGTACGGTAAATTTTTTAACACAAATTTTTCTTCAAAGGTAGCATATGTGGCACCATATTGCATGTATGGACACCTAATTTTTCAAAAAGTAGGTCGGCGAAAACACAACATAATGCCTGCCCCACCACCATGAGAGAAGTCTTGGCCACACCACTGATTATTATCATCATTATAGTAACGACCTCCCCCAGAATTATAACCAATATGGAATAGGTTGTAACGTGGCAAATTATTGTATGTAATTGGCATGCGGTGTGATAACGAATGCGTGCCTATATGATATGTAAATTAACATTTTGAACGCCCGCGGAGCGCGCGGAAATTTTTGTTTCTATTTTTCGGGCAGATCGTTACAGCCCCCCCCCCAATCAACTTGGGACCCTACGCGTATGCATACTCCTATTGAGGCTATTGTACTATCCAGAGCTGACCATTAATATTGCTGGGGGGTCTTCCGAACCTCCCTGAATACGGACTTGAGTTTGCCCCCCCCCAAACAAAATTTCTTAGAGCCGCCCATGGCAGTGAACGTAAGCACCTTACAATATTTCAATGTAATAATGAGAATATGAACGATTAAGTTACACCGACATCTTAAGCTACTATACGAATTTACTTTCTATCACGGTCGGCTTGTCAAAGCCCTAGAGCTCCTCTTTTTACGATTATATTATTTCTTCCCAAACGACCAGGTTTGATAAAACACCGTGGTGGTTTGCGAGTGATGTCGTTTTCCTTTCACTAATTTACTGTTTCGTTTGTTCGTATGCACTCACCATCATTTCTAGTTTCGCTAACAATTACCTTTTTCACGAAACCTCGGTCGTCTAATTTTATTTGTGTTTATATTTCTTGTTTTCCAAGGTTCTGTTTTACTACTCTATATACGGCATGCATTTTTTTTTTCGCGTACAAGGTGTGAACTGAACGTCGTGCATTATTTCCCCGATTTAACTACCAACTGCTACAGCCGTTATTATTCCTATATATCTAGCTCGCAATAGTAAATTAAGGCAAGCTTTCCAAACCAACCCAGCTTGCTGATTGGCCATTGATGTAGTACACATATGCCAGGATGAAAACCTTCACACCTGGCCATCCTGCGGTAAGCAGAGGCGTAGGTATGGGACGGGTGTGGGGCGGTAAAACACCCTCTGACATATCTACAAGAATGTTCAACTATATTTACTAAGTAAATAAGTGACCATACACCTTACGCCGTTAGTCGGCACAATCGGCTTTGCCAGTCGACAACATAGGATCTCACAGCAGCCCCCTTGCAAAGTAGTCTGGCTACGCCCCTTCATGTCAATCTTAAAAAATTTGGCCCGGCCTTCTTCATTACACTTGAAGACAGCAAACAGCCCCCCGAACTCAATTTGAAACATACTGTAGGGAATTTAGCAATGATTTAATTTTGTTTTCCTGACAATTACCTCTCATAGCCTATATTTCTGAACATTTTAGTGCCTACTATAGGTAAGCCAAGCAGTTATCTTGCATGTAGCCTACTTGAAAAATTTCGAAACATTACCACATTCTATTAAAAACATGAACTACGGTGTATATCGTACTATAATTCCTCAACATACCGTAGTAATTCATATTTGTATGACTGAGTTTGACCTTAAAAGGTTTATACCACAGAGACAAGACTAGGGCAGTATGGGGATTATTGCAATAGGAGACACACACACGTGTCCATGTAAACGAAGTTCAAGTAGGCCTACAGTGTACAGGCACAGCAAAGACAAACTTGTTTTCAAAAATTTCCGCACGAGGTTTGGAAGCCAACAAAGCTACGGGGATTTGCCTGATTATGTTAAACGTTGCTAGTACGGAGTTGGAACCTTACCTAAGGACCTTGGCACATTTCTAGCCAAAATACCTCTTAGGTGGAAGGAAATGACCCTCTCCAGGCCTTATGAGGCCTTACCTATACTTTCGAAAAAGTAGAAATGAGTACGGTAAGAAAAAAATAATTTCCCAAATCACATTGTTGAGAAAAACAGATGAAAGTCTAGTAGTACGCGTGTAAAATTGTTTAGTTTGCGTTTTATGGTTGTTTGAGGATGTAGATAAGCTCAGGCGCGTAGTTGGGGGGCTGGGGGCCTGGCCCCCAGATGTTTGCCAGGCCCCCAGAAATTGTATTTGTCCTAAAAAAATTTGTAAGAATTAAAGGCCGCGATTAATGCCGTGCCACACCCCCCCCCCCTATTTGGTACCTAGGCCCCCTAAAATGTCATGCTAGCTACGCCCCTGGATGAGCTAAGGGGGTCTTGTGGCTACGAACCCCCTAGTTATTATGTTTAAAGGCTCTTACGGTCCCCCAACCAACAAATATAATTCTTTCAAGTTCGGTAGTACCGTTGCAAATAAGCTGGCATCGCAACAGGAGACGCAACTTCGACTTTGTGAAGTCTTTCTAATCGAGTTTTCACCCTTCTCTGCCTGTGTAAACGACTCCCAGAATTTGCGCTAATTTGAGGGAGTAAATAATTTCATCGCAGAGCAGCTATTAGGCCTAAAGGTTATAGAAGGTGTCAACTCTCCGAGCAGATTGCAGAGCCTATAGATGCGACTTAGTGAAAAACAGGCCAAAGTCATGGTTTTATTAAATAACGCTTACCTCCTACTACAACTCCCCAAAGTGCAATTTTCTTGGTGAGCTTGTTCAGTGTACCTTTCTTCTACAGGCAAACAGGCTGCTAGCACCTCTTTGAGTGCGAATCGCCACCGTTGAACAGCTGTCAATCTTTCCTTCTGTTCTCAAAGCTCACTTTGAGGAGCATATCAAGACGGGTATTCTCAAATATTTCAAGATAAAGAGATCAACTCGCAAAGACGGACCTCCAAGGAAGAGCTTCACCTTGTCTCTGATTGACAAGCTGCACTGCTGGACGTGTCAGGGCATATTAGCTGTAAGTATCCTGCGCTGCTTTCCTCGACCATTGCTGTTATTAGTTCACATTGCCGTCAATTTATTCTTCAGAGCTTAGTAACACAGGACACAGAAAATCAGTCAAATAAAAATAAAACAGTATGTCCTACCAGTAAATCTACAAACGAAACTCCTGCTTTTGATCAGCTACGCAGGTTTGTTTTATCACTTGGAAAGGTTCATAGTCACATGTCAATTCACTGAAAATCAAAGCCTCTCTCAGTAACTCTATTCAGATGATTTTGAAGAACCAAATAAACATCGAATGTTTAGATGCCTGTAGGAAGCACTATGTAGAATAATCGGCATCTCTGCTACCTTATGATATACTTGGTATCTATGGTACGGTTGCGTAGCGAAACGAAGGCAGCAACAGATTTACGCCATACCAGTAAGTACAAGGGAATACGTCCATGTGTATCTTCAAAAGTCTAGTCAGTGATTTCCAGCCTATTGAAAACGCACACAGACTGACAGATATGTCTTCTGCAATGTCAGATATAAGCGCACACTTTTATGCCCTGGATACCCTGGCATGAATATATTTTGTTAAAAACATGCCGTTGGTAAAAAAAAATAGTGAGATTAACGACAGCCATACAGAGAGATGAAAATAAAGCATTTTGTCATCCATGCAAGTGAATAATTTAAACTTGATGTTTTCAACACTGCAGCACCTGCTCAGGTTGGCTTTCAGAACTTCTCGGACGACAAACCTTGATGTTTGACATCAAATGATATCACAGGGTGAAATTAATGAATGTTGGATTGACCTAAACATAGCCTAAACCTAAGAAAGTGTAAACAGGGAACACTTTATAAGGAGAGCTTATCATCTATTATTTGAATTGTCAAGTCCGTTCATCGCTGACCTCTTTAAAAATCTGTGATCTTCATTATAAGTGATGTTAAATTCCATTTAAGATGTACGTTCACCCACTGCGCCTTATTTCAAAATTTACATGCTTTGTCTGTAGTAGGCCTACATGGCAAATAACGAAGTTGGCTACATAAAGGCAATCCTAGCCTACACAAACGCCTCGAAGTTCGTGGTACATGCATGCAGGTAGAATTTTCTTCGCTGAAAAGAAAGCATGGCACTTTACTTCGGCTCCTATACGAACATACATCGACACTGCGGCCTTGATCAAATGATGGCATGGGAAATCATTTTAAGGGAAGCCTGATGTATGATTTTGTCAAGTACTTACATGTGGTTCTCCAAATGGAATTCTCTCTAGTCGATTTGATTTAACTGAAAGTATCTTACTTCTCGCCTGTTGCCAGCTGTTGTACATGTATGTAGTATATAGACTGCTGAGCTAGACTGAGTCTTTGAGTTGAATGAAAAACTTTGTTACAGTTCGAACAATATGAGGGTCTTACTGATCAAGGTCTTTTTATGACTGCCCGCAAATTTATCTGCATGTACGATGTGTAGCCTCCTTGCATATAAATTACCCGATTAAGTCACGCACAAGTCATTTTGAATCAGACAGCCTTGAATAATTGCTTAAATCCATTCTACGAATAGCATTTCTCTCATATGACCACCTTTAAGGGGCATTACTTTGAATAAGCTTTACAAAGTTTACAGATAGTGAAACGGGAAAAAAAACGTCTGATTGTGTATGTTGACCTCTACGCTATAATCTGGTGACTTCTAGACTACAATTTCTTCTACTAGTATTCAGTTGTTCGATCACGCTTGACATTTAATTGTTCAACCATTGAGCTACAACGAACGCCGGGGTTCAACTACCCCGCGGAGCGGACTCTGTTTACTCAGCTCCTCAGCTTCCCAAACCACCGTCCGCCAAAGCGAAGAGGACTGCGTCCAGTTTTAGACGCAAACTCTATTACCATAATATGACTTATTCATGTGCTCTCTCATTATTCTTGCTATTGTTTTTGAGTGTGTGTGTGAACTCCTGCAGTCGTAAACTGGAAGCCTAGACTGAAAACTGAGACGAAGTCCTATCATTACTGTATTGCATAACCACCTGTGCAGTGGGTATATTTTGTTGGATTGCTCTTGATCCTTACAATGGAACACAATTCTTAGCTTACCTTGCGCAGGAGTATCCGTGATCACGACGGTGGAGCTCCCAGGTGGGACCTGTTCTATTCAGCCAGTCTAGAACGGGACCACTGTCGGGTGGTGCCAGTTAAGTCAAAATTTGTCCCTTGGGGACGTTGTTACTCCTTCGGGGAGCAGAACTCCTTCGGGACTATTGTTTGGTTTTCGCCCCTGGCTCTTCGCCAGAGAGTCAGGGGACTTTTGGAAAAAAGAACAAAAGTGGCTATTACAATGACATACCAACGCTGTGGGTGGCATAGGTTGCTGCAAGATTTAGTAAACGGGACCAGATGTTTGCCTTCTTATAAATATTCACTAACATTCAACCAGTCCTGAGGCCACATATTTCTGTGAATATCCAAAAGAATTGGTTCGGTGTTCACTTTGGCGGGCTTTGGGTATATGATTGAACAAGGAATATGCCATACAGCCTGCCACGTAGGCAAGGTGACAGGCTAGGAGTGAACACACTCCTAGAAGGGTTGTCCGGTTACGGGGGCAACCAGTGCATGATGTTCCAGAAGTCGCTATGGTAATCTACATTCCCTGTAAATTGACCTTTGCTCTAAACGAGTACTGACTTAAAAGTTCTCTAACATTACTATAATCCTCTTTTCCATCAGAGCTACATCCGATTGAGTCTCGACTGAAAACCTGATTTCCTGGATTTCGTGAGGGTAGCTATGTGGTTCAGACCTCAAGTCCAAGATTGAAAGTTTTACTGACGTCATCATAAGAACATAAGGCTTAGACAATTCCGTCAAGAATGTTTTCCTTTCTCTCAAGGTTCACATTCAAGACACCAAGGACCGGGCTAGCACGTATTCAGGAATAGGTTTTCTTTTAGCAGAGAATACCGGTAAGGTACCTCTTCTTGCTTTTTTAGCCTGAAGCCACATCTGTCTTTGAGGATTATAATGTAGACTGCTGAGATGAAGCTCCATCGCACACAAACTGCTGGGGTACTTTGCATAATTATTCATAAGCACAGGCAATGTTTTAGCGTACATGTTGTGTTTAATAGACTATAGTTAAAAGTCATCCCTACTTATAAGTGATCGTAATAAAACCTTTGCTATCTTGGGGAAATCCTGTGGTCTATCTCCCACTGCAAGCGAAAACCTGACATTACCCCCAAAAGGAGTCACTCCGTAGGAGGAAACGAAGCTTAACGAAAATCTAGACAGCTTTTGCAAAACTGCAATTAAGCACCCAAGAACTCTCTTCGATTGCTTTAATGCGGTAGGAGATTAAAAGCAATGAGCAAGCGTCCCAACTTTACTTTTTTTAATTTGTAGAACTGTAGCTTCTTGTTTTTGAATAATGGTCTCTGGCTAAACCAATCGAAGAGTTTTCCTAGGTTTACTTTATTCTTCTGATCACTTTTTGCTCAAATTCGCTTTCTTGTAAGAACTCATCTGAAAGGTAGGCCTTACTCATCGTTGGGTTTGTATTCCTAACGCGAAATTCATACATTTTTTGAATAAATACAGCAGATTAATTACCTTCTTTTTTATGTTGCGGCCCCTATACCCTCCCCTTCACCTCTCGTTATGAAATAAATCCCTAGTTAAGCCACCACCCCTTATACGATTCTGAACGACTGAGTACAGAATCACCATAACATAATAACATTAATGGATGTTATATGTCTATACCTTGTGTGTGTATCCGTAATAGTTCCATGGTACAACCGAAACCAATCAACAGAACAGTCTGTTCAGTATAGTGTTCATAAGCCAACTTGTCTTTCGCTTGACATGATTTTGTCATAGAAGGTCAAGTTGTAGCAACCTTTTATGGGAAATAATACAGTCTCCTCCTTAAGATGACGTACTATGCACGACAGGTCTGATTGCTTGTATTCCCCAGCGAGGATCAAATTGTATTGTTAATTAAATTTTCATAAAATTGTACTCGAAATGCTTGACAACTTGACAAAAAACCTCGAGCGAATATCGTTTAGTTGAATCAGTTCTATCGAGGTATAATTTTTGGATGCCGTGTCCGCGTTATGTTGTCTCCTTGACTCAAACGTGTTGGTGATTAAAAGGCGCCATTTCAGCTTGAAGGTATTAGAATACACGTCGTATTGTCTCACCAGCCACAAAGCTTGTATTAACCCAATAACCGTTCAGAATACTTACATTTCCTGGTACTAATCAGGCGAAATTAGCATTTGTAAAGTGGTACACAAAAGTCTTCGTTGTATACCTTGCAAAGCGGAAGTTATAGGTGTACTCATATTTTCGGGCTGCCAGACCTAATAAACAACTGATTTGGAGACAATTTATATCATATCAGCCTCGTAATACCATATCAGCCTTGCAGGCTAAGTCAACAAGGGACCACGACTGTTACACTTGTGAGAGGCATTCTTGAATCACCCAAAAAACCCTGGGTAACTCTATTGGTGACTGCACTTTGATTGACATACATTCAATTAATAGCTTCATCTTCCTTAGTCCACGAAGACTGGTGCAGATCATTGGAATGTGATAAGTATGGCCCATTTTATTGATATGTCTTATTGTAGCAGCATAAAATGACACAGCTATGTAGTAGTCTGCTAAATATGACCTGTAAGCTTTGTCTGTTCTGTGAGGTGCAGCACTTTTTTATTATTATTATTATGAGGAGGAGGGGTTTAACGTAAATTTGGTGGTAGGTAGGGGATTTTAAACGTCTGGGACGAGATAATTGACCCTTCAAATAAAATAAATTTAGAACTGAGTACGTGACTAAGCAAATTGGATGAAACAATTTGTAAAAAGAAACATTGGCTTCAGAAGAGGCACATCTTATGAGTAAGTGAGTGAGTGAGTGAGTGAGTGAGTGAGTGAGTGAGTGAGTGAGTGAGTGAGTGAATGAGTGAGTGAGTGAGTGAATGAATGAATGAATGAATGAATGAATGAATGAATGAATGAATGAATAAATAAATAAATAAATAAATAAATAAATAAATAAATAAATAAATAAATAAATAAATAAATAAATAAATAAATAAATAAATAAATAAATAAATAAATCAGTCAGTCAGTCAGTCAATCAATCAGTCAATCAGTCAATCAATCAATCAATCAATCCAGTGAGCTTAGCACGAAAAACTCCAGTGAGCTATTCTAGCCAAAGCTAAGGGAATGCTCAAAGTTAGTTGCCGTGCATCATCAAGGGGTTTTCACTTAGCAATCTAATACCTTTAGTTACATGTGTAACGTGATGACTACATGCACTGGAAGCTAAATTTACCCTTATTACAAATTTATTGAAAAAAATTACCTTTCTCTTCATGAAAAAGTTCGTTCAAAGTAAAAGTTCGGTAACGACCATTTGAATTGTGAACTGTGAAGAGCTTGATGTGCTCTCGCTGTCATTCAAAGTCCTGTTCAAAGCTCCATGCTAGTATTCCCATTTTGTTTACTCCTCGGAGATTCGGAGAATTTCCTTCTGGATCCTATTAAAATCATACTAGACCACACCAAGCCTGCCTTATGGCAGTCCTTTGTCCCCTCGTCGTTTGCAATGTACTCAACTCACCAGCCTGCCAGCGCTTGTGGAGCTGAATAAGCATCATCGTGATCATACCTTGTTCCCTTCACTGTTGGTGACTTTTCAAGTCTCTGTATTGCTAAAGGAGGGGAATCCCCACCAGAAGGGTGAAATTTCTCGCGCATGTGCACACGTACTGTGGTTACCGCAAACTGGTTATCACATGGTGGCACTACTGACTACAAACATAACCCTAACCCTTCTTGGCCCTCTGTGGGGTGCCGGTTCCCCCATATCAGAATTCCTGGCTACGGGCCTGCTTCCAAAGTGGGCAATGATGCGATGGCAGCCGCGGCAGAACATTTATGTTCTGAAAAGTGAGCATGGAAGGCCGTTTGCCCTTTTTGCACTGCACTCAACACTTTCTTCCATCGAGAAATCAAGTGGCGCAGAGATTCGGGCTCTTTATCTTCGTTTCATATTGAAATATTCAGGATCTCCGATCTGTACTTGCTGCAAGAGCAAACCTTCTAGTTAGTAAACTGATCTTGTCCACGCTGTTACTGGCCTACGACAGTGAGCGTCTGTTGCTGTAATCTAATGTTGGAGCTCCTGTGTCGTCATCAAACACTAAAATACACAAGAACTCCTCGGAGGAGAATGTCATTACGACAAAAGAAAACATAGCACCATTCAGTGGTGGAGCCAGGTGGGGGCTGGGGGCCATGCCCCCTGGTCGGGAAGGCTGGCCCCCGTCGGGGAAATTGTCCGGTTTCGTCGAGGAGCTGTTATGTACCGTATACGATAAAATATGTAGTCCCGACAACGGCCAGTCGATTTACTTAAATTTGGTCGTACGACAACGAAGGGACACGAGATAGATCTTAGGAGATAATAGACTATACAAGCAACACTGTCTTTGCAAACAAGTGTATTATTCCTGTTATTAAGCAGCATTTGTGAATTAAAACATGAACATAACACGTTTTTCTTATATAATCCTGTTTTTCGCAGAATGACAGTCCACGACAAGATACGGTACAGTGCCATAGATGGTACCGCCCCGTTCCTGCAATGACTGCTTGACTATCGCAAGCCTGGAAGCTATTGGCTTTTGCCTTATACTGTTATATTGATGAATTCCATTCTTTATCATGTATATTGCCGTTCTTACTGCATAGTATACGGTACAAAAACCGTTCGACAACCTAGCTATTTTATTCCCAAGATTTAGTTTATGCGTTATGCTTTTTACATTTTTGAAATTAATCTCCAAACGTGTGTGTACCACATGGTTTCCCAGATAACAGGACAAGTATTGTATTTTGTTAATTAAACTAAACATGAAGCCCTACACATAGCTTCGGCCCTGAAAACTTTCAGTTTAACAAACACATGTGGCACACTGTACTTCCTCGTTGTAGTAATCACAACGTGTTCGTATACGTCTCATGGGTAATGGATCGATACATGCAAACGTGTGAACATTAGAAACCAGGGCTAAATCAAAGATGCACCGTCGTGTCTGCAACGTTCGCAACAGTTCGCGTCGGCTCTCGAAGCATAAAACACTTAATTTATATCAAGAAATGGCAAACAAATTCCCAAAAGGCCCTTAGTCTCAGGGCTTGTTCCTTGCTACGCATATATTGTCAAAATGAGATATATTCTAAGGAGACGAGCGATAAATTCTTTTTACGATACAACAAAAGAAAGTAAACGGGGACTTCAGTTAAATCTTGAAATTGACAAACGTCTTCTGCTTCGGACTGTTAATTTGTTTTGTCTAAATTAAATGAAAGAGGTATAATTTATCACTCTCTTTGAGTAGTATAGTCCGGCCGATCCCGCTGGGGGGACATGTATAGCGGCTTTCTAAATTAATTAATAAAATTCAAATTCAGGAGTCGTTGAGAATGTCCGCAAAGATCAACTTACTTCATTTATTTATTCATTTATTTTCATCATGTTGTGAAAATGTTACTTCAACAGAACGATATGATCAACTGTTTCAATCTTCACATATACTTAAAAGCATGCATAGCAGGTTCACAGAATGAGGACTTAGGAGTGCTGGATGAAAGTTACCCTCCGTTGAAGTTTCAATAAAACCTACAAAAGAAGTAGAAATTTTGTTCTTGCAATCACGCTGAAAGTTGGAAGCCAAAGTTTTTGCGCCCCTCCCCGACCCGTTTCCTATTTGAATGATAAGTAGTGGTTCCATACCTCAATGGAAAAGGACGAGATTTAAAATATTTGCGAGCGTTAACACACAATAACACGCACACAATAACCACAATAACAACAAAAACTCGGGCAAAAAATCGGTCCATATTAGGGTTTGAACGGTAAAATCATAGCGGCGATGGCCCATGCAATGTTTTGTCCGAATTTGGTCTCGGATCAAAAACATGCGAAATTCATCAAACTGTTTTACATCATTCTATTTGTTTAGCAGTTAAGTGGGATTTTAAGTTGGGTCGGGAGGCTGGACAATAGGGTAAACCCAACTGGCAAGGATTCCTTTTGCCTATGAATACTCCCAACTAATCATTCCTGTGTACGACTCTATAGTAATCGGTTTTGTGAAAAAAAAATTGAAAAAGAAACCACGTTCCTTCTCCAACTTCCAGGAGTTTAAAGGACAACAGTAACACCTCCCTTCGAGTGATTTTGGTACAACACTGATAATAAGTCACGCATTAATTGTGAAGATTTGCGTTGAGCTTGAGTCAGGGTGTGAGGGCCTGGTAGTTTTCAGTCATGTAGCCTATTGAACTGAATACCTTAACGCTGTGAGTATGGTGAGTACATGCATGAGAATGGATTTATACTCGCATTAACAAATTTGTACGTTGTAGGCCGTAAGCTATTCTAACTCGAATGGAGGGCTACTCACAACCAGAAACACGTTATCGGAATTTGTCTGCTTGACGTCGTACGGTGTTATTGTACGCTCAGTGATGTATTTTATTGTGGCCATAGAGAATTTAAATATGACATTATTCTGAGCTATATCTTGCGTTATATAATTTTTTTCTTGATCCTCAGGTTTTTCAGACCAACTCGAATCTCTGAAAACTTTAGTGTTGGTGTTGACATCTCTACAGTGGAAGGAAAAATTCAAATGAATGGTCAATAATCTCAAAATTTATCTGAAGAGTAGGCATCATCTTCCATTCACCCACTCTTAGCTCAAAAAAGTTTGAAAGATCATAGCTTGACTGCGTGGTGGACGTTGTGTTCTATGTGTCTGCTTGCAAGGAACTATGCCTCATTCATAACATAACATACCTTTCAAGCATGTTGTATAGTATACGCTCTTAGTTCATGTCGTTTACCATAGCCTATACTTTGAGAGCTATACATGACTAACACGCACTTTGTAGTTTGGGTCGTCCTTAAAATGTACAAACTGATATTAACGAATAACAAAGGCAAACATAGTCATCGTACAAGGTCACCTTTCGAGAAACTAAAATAAAAGGAGGGAAGGAAGATTAGTGACAATAATTGTTACAAATGCTTTCATGGTATAGTGAAACAGTCATTAGCCTGTTATAAAAAATATCTATAAGAGATTTTTATCGAGTAATTGATACCATATATGTGTATTGTATGTCTTACAATTCACAAAATGAGACACGAAGGTTATTTGCCTTCAAATCAAGGGTACGAAGATTACGTGCAATAAATAGGTAACACAGAGGCTTAACGGTAAAACAATCTGTCAGCTAATATTAAAGGGCGACAAATAAAGTCATTTTAATTTATACAGGAGCCTATACCCTAGTATGCTAAATCATGTATAACTCTTTTCAATCATGAAAAATTTTTTGTCCATAGATTGTTAAATTTATGCAGGAAGTAAAAGTGATGGGCCTATTACACAGTGAGTCTTTAGAGATAAGGAAAGATAGTTGTAAGAGAAATTGATACTTGTTAAAGAGAAATGGATTATTGTTGAGGAAAATAAATCCCTGTTGATGGGAAATAGATACTTGTTGAAGGGAAATATAGATACTTGTTTTGGGAACTGATACATGTTGAGGGAAACAAAACAACACTCGTTCAGCAGATGTTTAAAGTTATTATGAAATATTGTTTGCGTCTTTTTGTATATATCATGTTCACACAGTTTCCCGACAAGGTTTCTGCGGCTTCGTGAAGTCACTTTCTATGCAAATTTGTCAAGTTTATCACTGAAAGTCAGCATGAAATAACTTTAGATTAAGCTCTAATTTATTTCAGTTTTTCAGAATTATACAACTACCTTGAAGTTTTGTCAAACAAATGAACTATATAAGGAGTGTGACGGTGGCACATCATAATACTGTAAGATGGTCATCGTATGTTACCTGCACATGGTCGTCATGTGTTATCTGCAGATAGTCATCATGTGTTACCTGCAGATGGTCATCATCTGTTATCTGCAGATGGTCGTCATGTGTTATCTGCAGATGGTCATCATGTGTTATCTGCAGATGGTCATCGTGTGTTATCTGCAGATGATCATCATGTGTTATCTGCAGATGATCGTCATGTGTTATCTACAGATGGTCGTCACGTGTTATCTGCAGATGGTCATCATGTGTTATCTGCAGATGGTCATCGTGTGTTATCTGCAGATGATCATCATGTGTTATCTGCAGATGGTCATTGCGTGTTATCTGCTGATGGTCGTCATGTGTTATGTTATCTGCAGATGGTCATCACGTGTTATCTGCAGATGGTCGTCATGTGTTATCTGCAACTGTAAGGACTATGGACATGTCTGTCTGTATTTTTGATGCAAAAAGTCACACACTCCTTACTGTATATCTACTGTGCGGAAAACACACTTTAATCTTAAATCTCTCCTTGTAGGCTGCATACCATGCAAACCTAAACTTTCATACCTTATAGACTTCCTTTTAATACAAACTTGAGATGATCTACCTGCTTTAGTGTTCTTATGACAATGCTTCAGTTTTAATCACTAGAGACTCGTAAATATACACATTAAGTCAATAGTGTGGTGAATATGAAGAATAGTGTGGTGAAAAGAGAAGAATCCATGATGCAATATTACTATAGAAAATGAGCAAAATCTTTTACTGCCATTCACATTGCCTTTAAACTCACAAACGACTTCCTACCAGTAGCAATCACTAAGCTTGGGCATTGACTACAATCAATATAACGTGCCATAGCAACTAACGGTAAGCTAAACTTGTCACGATTTCTTTAAATAGTCTTTCTTCTGCTAGTATATGTGGTACGTTCTTTCCCGAGTTGTTGCAATGTATATCTGTTACAAAGCTTTCTGGTGGCAGATCTATACTTCCTAATGGTAAAGTACATTAGTGACCATATTACCCCCATCATGACCACATTACCCCACTCACCTATACTGCACTTATCACGGTGAACGCGAAAGTCATCGGTGTAGCCTATATCTGATCGATGGAATTGTTGAACAGTTAAAAAGTTAAGGTGGTATGTTTGAGATCTGGGACTGGAGAGAACGCATTTTACTATCTAATCAACTGGTGGCCGAGTGGAAACAATCGTTGTTTTCTGTTACTTAATATTGTGTACGCTTAAAAGGTATTACAAAAGAATCATGTGACTGGTTTATACGGACCTGCTTCCAATTGGGAGGGCTGCAGCACTTCCGCCCAAAATTTCCGAGTACCTTTGCCCGTTAATAACGTACACTTAATTTACAACGTGTAAAGAACGTTTATTCGTTCATTGCCTCAACATGCTTCAACCAAATGAAGACACAAGATTGCTGTGTATCTTTTGTGTTTTCCCCTATTACATAAGATTAGTTTAACATTATGTAACGTATTGAAAATTGATAGACTTAATGTATTACAAATTACCCATAAGAAGTTATACCGACATGTACTTGCTCATGTTGCATCAGTCCTTTCAGTGTTTGCTTGTTAGTTCCTCGGAGCTACGCGAGTTGGATCTCTCGTAGTCCAGACCCACGTGAATGTGAAAATCCTCTTGTGATACAAGAAAATTGACTAAAAGTTTTATCAGAATCATGCTAACACATTTCTCCTTTAAAATGGTCCTATCAAATTCTAGAGTCTGGACTGTTTTAATTTTTAAACAGTGGTCGGTCCATTACCGTCCGTTTGCAGTTACATATCAGAGCATTGTCCCATGTCCGCCTACACACTATACACGATCCATTTCTTGACGGATTGGTTGGCGTGTATTAGACAAAAGAAGTTTAAGTACACTGAAATCGTATCTTTACACTCGGATTTAGCCTTTCCTCCAGCTTAAATTTGCTTTTAAATGGATTAACAAAAATTCGACACTTTGATACAGTTCTTGCTTTTAAAGATACTACTGAAAAGTCATAAAACGACAAGTAAGCCTCTGCTGAAACTTATATAGGCAATGAGGGCAACATTGCTTAGGATTAACCCTAACTCTAACCTAAAACAGAATGCTGTTTTGTGATATGGAAACAAAGACTGAGAGGATGACATATTTTCGAAGAGTTCAACATTTCCTCGAATGTAAACATTATTATCCGAGAAAATTGCCCTACTTTTCCAAAAAAAAAATATGCCCGAGAAATAGGTATTTTCCAAATCCCGCGGAGCTACTGCTCGTACACCTGTGATAACTGTCCACCCTTTCGCCACTTTTCGCATGATTTTGGCGCCACAACAGGATTCGGCATTCTTCCAAATTAATGAAAAACAGAACGTTTTTACTTCAAAGCTTGTGAGGAGATGCCGTAGGAAAGGTCGAAATCCAGAGGTAAGTGAATAAAAAGAGACCCCCACCAAACGTTTTTTGTTTATTTGTTGGGTTGTAAATTCCTCTGTTTGTTTATTTGTTCTATCCCTCGTTAGATGTTTTTAGCCTAGTGTTATTCTTTAATTTAATTTTAGGGCGCATTTTTGTTTGTTTAAGGAATATCTTGAAAAACTCCCTACATATAGCCCCCATTTGTCTTAATCACGAATTACGAGAGGGAAATGCATAGGGCAATCAAGTAATCTGACCACTGGCATAAAACCCACTCGATTCCCCACTCCCTTCACTTTATACTAGCTCGCTCTACGAGATGGTTTGTCAAATAGATGTCTTGAGCAGTCTTCAGTTTACGACACTATAGCCTAATTCACTTTCATATGCCAGTATGTATCAAATTTTAGTAATTCACCCGTACATGAATAAACGCTTCCAACCAACAGTGTATACGGTACTTAGTAAACAGTTTCTGATACCGTCAGTTTGTAAATTTCCTGTATGATGTATCTTACGCTGAGTGTGAAGCCTGCTATATAGCCTACAATGTTATATACAGACCATCGACGTATCTCTCTGTACTACAGCCAGTTAACAAAACTACAGGGTATACATACAGTATAAATACACTTACTGCATTCACTTTCTTTTTCAGCAGTTCGGTGGTGACATTTTCCTAGGCAGGTGCAATTTTAAAATATGTATTGTATATGAATAAAAGATGGTATACCGAGTCATGAACATACTTGCTATGGAATGTTATATCTTTCTTCTTTAAAATACTGTCTGGCAAAGACTTTCAGTGTTAGCGTAACCAATATGAATTTACCATGGGCATTAATACTTATTTTGTAACAACTTAAGTGATACAATAAAGACCAAGCCTTACCTTCTAATAAGTGTTTTGAGTCGCTGAGTCGCCGCCTCTTCTGTGAGTGCAATGATCATACGAAGATGATATTCAAATTGTCTAGTACCTGTCACGATCAAACATCATCAACAGCGTGATTCAAACTTGACGAGAGTTTCATTTATTTTTAGTCTTTGATTGTAACATTCTATGCAGACGATCGCAACGGACGTCAATAATCAAAATGTGCAACAATCAACTAATATAACAGACTCTCTGCCCGCATTCACATTGTTTTGCATCTCGTGGGTATAATAGAGGGATTGTGGAAAATATCTTCATTCTGCCGGTACAATAGAATCTGCTATGACTCAGGAACGAAAGAGGAAATTTGAAGACGTAGTACTTGAGAAATCTACTACGGTGTCTGATTAAAACACGTGTGCATGACTGCAGCTGAGCGCTGTCGACTCAAAAAGTGCGTAAATGTGAGTGCTACACAAGAAATAGTCAGGTAGATAATGGATCGAAGAATATGCAAACTGGCCAGGGGCCACTCGTAGAAATGTCGAGGACAACTTGATGAAGTAGGACGACAGGTTTGAGAGGAGGAAAACATGCAGAGACAGGAAGAGAGGGGAGGATGAGTAAGATTCACAAAGCCTCCAGTTATCATTTGAGTCTAAGTCACATACTAATGAATCAGCGGTCTTCAAGTGGGTACTGAAATCGCAGAACTTGAGATTGTACAGTTTACGTACGAAATGAGCAAGATGAGTTTAGCATTGCGTATTTCATGTTTTATTTAAAGTATGGAAGCAGGCTACCGTCGAAGTATTACTTACGCGATTCAGATATGCTACACAAACTGTTTTGTCGGCGCCGCGACTTGTAGTACCTTTTAAAAAGAACGGCTGTTTTGCAAGACTGGAGAAACTGGAACAAGAGCCTCGGATCTATATGCATCAATTTGTGTGCAGTAGTGACTAATTGAGGAGTCCTAACCAATGTCTTTGTAACCCTCGCCCCTTTTTGCAACACTTTCAAATCGTTCGACAATGATAACACTCACGTGGACTTAACTAGTTTTCAGGGCCGTAACATCCGAGTCCGGACTCGGATTCGATTCCGGACTCGAGCCCATTTTTCGCTGGACTCGGAATTGACCCTGAATGGGACGTCACGGAATCGGAATTGGCCCGGAATGGGCTCAGCTGGACTCGGACTCGGAGCCGATTCCAGTCGTCGAGTCCACAAAAATGAAAGTTTCATTAACGTTACTCAGGCAACATTATTATTGGTGCACAATTTAACAAGTATAAATGGTGACATACAGTCAACTAAATTACAGGGTCAGCCAGAGTATGAAGTTTAATTACTCCTGAAATGTGCCCGTTTTCATCATAAGTATACTGGCAAATATTAAATTCAAAGCATTTGTATGAGGCGCCACATTGTCAAATGGCTGGACTCGGAATTGGTCCGGAACTGAACTGGAAAACCTGGAATCGGAATTGGCTCGGAATCGGAGGGTACTGGACTCAGAATTTGCCCGGATTGGTGGCCACTGGAATCGGAATTGGCCCGGAACTGGGTTAGATGGACTCGGTTACAGCCCTGCTAGTTTTCAGTAGGGACTTCAGTATGACCTCCGAATGTGTCCACTTTTAGTTCAAGTCTACGGTAGGAAGGCTATAACACCACAAGAAATCTAGAGACAAAGAAAGCAGGCCTCTAACTTTCCCGTAAAGTGCTGTCCTATAGTTCATATTCCAAGCGGTGAAACCAGTAACTCTTGGTCCAACTCTATCCCTTTTAGGTTATAAATGTATTCATAACATGCATTCTGGTGAATTTTCGCCAGACTTAAAACGTTATCGTTTACTGTGCTAAGTGATAAGGGCAAAATGTTTACAACTTGCACATGCTCTAGCCTGCATTCTTTCACTTTTCTCTCAATATTCTGACACTACGAATAAGATTTGTTACGCAATATAAAATTCTGTAACGTTTCACCAATAAGTTGTTGTAGTCAAAACATCTTAATGGGTCTGTCAATGATTCAACAAAACATACTAATATTTGATGTCGCTTATTCTAAGGTCAACACAGTCACGTGATACAAGTTTTGGCGCCAATCTTATGGATTCTGACTTGTTTTTCTGTCTCTTGAGGTTTTTTCGTCGTAGGCCAACTGCACGAAACATGAGGTTCATGTGTAAGCTTCAATTGCTTGAATGTGTAACATGAAGAAAGGTTGAATTAAACTTCCTCCGTTCAGCTGTCATAATCTCAACGTGAAGTCATAATTAAACAGCTGTATTTAGCCTACTGCAGACAACCAGCAATTAGCGACTGCCTAAGTCATCAATCAGTTTAGCCTATCCATGTAATCCCAGCATGTGAAGAACGCAAATAATGACTTTCAAATGATCAGTGGTAAAGGCACATCCGTGTAATGAAGACACAAGTGGGCTGGAATCAGTGAGTGTATGTATCGTGTAACTGATTGATACTATAATTACCGATCTAATGCAAACCTATCGTTAACATATTAAGTCCATACCATAAATCGCCTATGAACCATTCTAGGAGCTGGCTAGACGTTTAAAGGGTAGAAGCAGTTGCGGTAACCGTACATATAAACAGCACACCGATCACATTGACCTATATTTTAGTTGCAAATACCATTCACGTTGTTGTAAAATGTTAGGGTTAGGGTTAAAGGCAAAGGGGTAATATTACGCACAAGTGCTACAGTTCAGGAACAATTTGAAGGTACCATACGATTCCGTTTACCCGAAAATGGAAGTTCCCAAAGGAGATTCGTTGTTCTTTCAAACGGTCGATAGATCATCATTATCTATAAAAGTGTTATAAAATAGATCACGTTCGATGACAATATGAAATTATGAAAGATGTGGGCAAAGAAAGAAGTCAAGGACATCAGCTTAGCCTACATTTATGAAAGCCTGGAACAATTCCCTTACAAAAAATTGTGTGGCATAAGTTCCAATACCACACGTGAAATACTGTGTCGAACTGAGCAAAACTACGGTGAGGTGTGGAGAGGAGTGAAATTTCTGTGAATTTTTGCGTGACAATGTGTGTCATTAACAAACAGTTGACACGCTTTTCCAAAGTGCCATGCATTGACCTGCATTTTCACAGTTTGGACATGAGGCAAAGTGTGGAAAACCGAAAATCACGCTTTGACACATGTAACAGGATTCAAACTGGGGTAAAGTAGGCAAAGTGTGGAGATGTGTGGAGAAGTGTGATGCTGAGGTAAGTTCAATAATTCGATTTCGCTCACTGGCCTTGTTTGCCGCACTTTGCCCTGGTTTGCCACATGTGTCAACTTGACACAGCTTTCCCCACTTTGACCCAAATTTCAAGGTGTGACAATCAGGCAGGGAAAAGCGTGGTCCTGTGTGTCAGATTGGTTCCAATACCACATGTGTCACCATGCATAACCACACTTTTCCCTTAAGTATTTTCATATGCTCTACCACACGTAATTACGTGTGTTCACATGTGGCACGCCACACTTTTTTTTTTGTAAGGGAAGTGACCTAATACTCAGGTCTGTAATCGAGTCCAGTGTTCCCAATTTCCAAGCCAACTGAAATCCCTTGCCATCATTTTGACCTAGTCCAGTTCCATTTAATTCTGGGCCAGTTTCGAACCTAGTGTCCCTAATTTCGGGTCAGTTCCGAGTACGTGTGGCCACTTGCCAATGTAGCAAAGTGCACAAATGGTTTTCTTTTTATATACCATTAAAAAGGTAGTACAACTAAGAAGGTAATTAAAAAGACCATTTTGGAATCTATTTTATAATCTGACCCACCATGTAGTGAAGTTGACTGTGTGTGACTATTCATGTCTTAAACTGTGCCGCAGTAATAGTGTAACTTTCAGTTTGTAGAATCGGTTAGATCAGCTTCGATTCCAAGTCCAGCTGCAGCCGATTCCGGGCCAATTCCGGTTTCCGGACCTTCCATTCCAGGCCATTTATGACTCCAGTAAAAACAGACTGGCGTCCGGAATTGAGTCCAAGTTCCGAATAGGGCTTGCCAGCCCTGCTAAAACTTTGACTAAGGTAGGGCAGCATCTATAGCCGGGTATCATCAATGCACTAACAAGAAAACCAACCTTGCCTCTAATGACGTCATATACAGCTCGTAATATAAACAGCTCGTCATAATGTTGAAACCAATTCAATATCAATTTCACTAACATTTATTTAGCCATCTCAGTGACAAAGTTTTATGTAAAGACATAGAAAATTTACGTAAATAGACATTTGACGGACATCCCCCCTCCTTTCCTACTTAATCTAGGATAAATGTCTCGGGATATAAACAAATAGCTTGAAAGTTATTAAAAATTAATAGTCTTTATTATTTTTTTTGTTATTTTTAGGTGTCAAATTTGACCCATTTTCAAAAGTAACAGCCAAAAAGTCTCGGCGCGCTTTACGAGCGAATGTATCCTTACAATAAATTATACTGTAAAAGGACAGTGCAGGGCGCACGTGCACTACGGAGTCATGAAGGGGAATGGATCACCTCAAATTTTACCTTGTTCCACTTTTTTCCAAGTAAATATAGCACTTGTCCAAAATATATGCAAAGCTATAAGGATCCTTGTTCTGTTAGAGAGAGCTTACAATAAGAGTGTATGTATCAGACTTAACCAATAAGAGTGCAATACTACAACTAAACAATTTTCTCAATAAGAAGAATTTTCTAAAATATATAAGCTAGTGGCTGCCAAGGGGGATTGGGAGGTAGTGCCTTCTATCGATTTTTAAAATAAACGTAAAAAGAAAAAGAGCAAGTGATGACTTTCTGTAAGTAGCGTGAAGTGTAGTTTTGACTGATTGATGGATCTGTTTAAATCATTTTCTTTCGAAAGTAGTTCTCAAACTATCAAAATTTGACAAGTCCTTCCGAAAATTGTCAATATTTCCGTGTGCCCAGCGCGCTTTACCTTCGCTTCTATTGTTTATCTTTAACCCGTTGACTGAGAATGGCGAATATGTCCGTCATGGACGGCCATGCGGGAGGGCGGTCCTCTTGGGGAAACAGGTGGGGAAATCTAAAAGAAAAAGGATGAGAAGCTAAATCTTAGATCGTGCGGAGGCATTGGACATCTACCCACTACGAATTTATGCACCTTAAAGGTCACTCACCCCCCCCCCTCACTGAATCCCTTAGCTCAGCCACTGGTACTTAAATTCTTTTTGACCAACAAGTCAGCCAAGTAATATCTTTATGCACAGGACTTGCTTCAGAAGATGCCCGTCGTGAGGTTGTTGGGAGAGCATGTCAATTCTCAAACCAAACGCGTGATGTACTATATAGCCCGCAACAAAAGGAGATTCGATTTACAAATAGTAGACAAATATACCCTACACACAGACAGATACCCACACACAAGCACCCACAAATGTAAAGGATGGGCCCCAACAAATTAGCGAGCGGCACATATGTCTGTCACATCAACAGTTACCGTAGCTGCTAAACAAACTGTGTTTTATCTTCGTTTTTAAGAAAGATAATATTGTATTTTTTTTCTATCGAATCCTCGTCATCCAAGCATCTCGGACCCTTTGCAAATATTCCACACTGCACATTATTGTATTATTTAATAGTAACGGGTTAAGGTCGCATTATGCATTTTGTAAGCCATTTGTTATAATCCATGTTCATGGAATACACGAGAAACACATAAGGCTGTTGGAATTTTAAGCTTTGTTCAGTGGCCTACAGTCAGCATGGAAGTCGTAATAACAGCACGTTGGGTTCTCACACTGATTTTGAATCGCTAAAATGGACAAGCTCCGGATTACCTGACCGACATGCTCAAATTATAGCGAACGGGTTCTTAAGGCCGGTTCATACTTCCAAATTTCTCGCGCGATAAAGCGATCAATAACCATATATGGTCAAAATATCTTTGCCGCCAGTTCGATTCACGGTCATCGCTTGGAGTTGAACATTGTTCAACTTTTCTCGCAAGCTCTCGAGATATCGCAAAGGAAACGGCTCCTGTCCCTAATTTCACTCCAAAAGAGTGATTTTTCACTCTAAAGGTTTAAGAGAGTAGGTACTGATTTTCATGACATGTTTTCAATACATACAGCAATAATAAACTGCAGGCACAGCAAATGAAAATGCTCTCAGAATGGAAATAAGGCTACTACACAAAATAATACTGTACTGATACCGTATGCTAAGTGACTTCTTCATGCCAAGAGGCTCATTCCTAGAAAAAACGCCTCTCCCGAACATTGAAACATGAGACAATAAAACAAACGAGATCCGTCTTAACCACTTCCAAGCCTCGCCAAACGACCAATTAAACGATCGATCTGGCGAGTAAGCGATTAAATCTGTTTTCTGATGTAATTAGCGCCTATCGCATATGTTCATAAAATGCTCTCTAATTTCAGAAAAGATGCCTTATTCGTCAGCCTCGCTAACGACGTCAGCTGAAGAAATTTACTTTCAGTTTATTATAAATTATAGACAAAGGAAGATTATTGCAACTCATTTGAGAACTATAAACTTGTTGGTTTAACTTATTTAGATCAAAACAGGTGCCCAGACCTCACTACAAATGATGATGATAGCTATATATAGCTATTTCAATGTGGCTTTACTATATGCCAGACACACAAACTAAATATGCCTTTCCCATGCACTTAAGATTAGACACACAAACGTCTATAAGATCCAGTGTCTTTCCCTTCCTATAAGAAGCAATACTGAATTTTTCCTCTTTCACACACCTTCACACAAACAAGCTAGTAAACAATGTTTTATGTTGGACATAATGCAGGGACTCCTAGAGCCCAGTGTCTCCTAGTGGCAGTTTCCCTAGTTCAGTAGTTAGGCTGGGCGCCGCGGTCTGCTATATAGCCGGACCCATTAGGCAAGCTGATTTTTGTTTCAAGTTACGTTTGTTGGGTCACTTGCATGCGGTCAGCACTGGAGGATTGGGGACATCGTTCAGAAATGCCCCCCCCCCCACCTTGTGGTTACGTATATATGATCGCTTGAAGTTCAAATATAATAAAGGCCTATCTGTAGAGGCATAGTACTGAGTAAACTATTTACAATTTAAACAAGAGGGCAATCCACGGAGTTGCTTATCTCATCGCTAGCACACGCATTAAGCCATATAACTCACAGGAAGAACTTTCTCTCTTCCTTGTGGCATAAGGCCTACACATAACTGCAGGGACCGTTGAGACGGCTTTAGCCCCCACACTTTTTCTGCCGTGGGTATTTTGGGTCGCAGTAAACTGCATTTATTTTATTGAACATATTGGGCGGCTTCGATTATTAACACCCGCACTTCAAAATTGGCTCCCCGGTCTCTGAATAAGTGCACTTGAATATGAACGCACAATGAGTGGTTTGAATTGAAGCTCATAGTCTATCCATATGTATGTCAGTTTCTATGGTATCTTCAAATTACTCACTTTAATATCTGCCTTTAATTTTTCACGCTGTCACAAAGTGGAAGCAACTACCAGCGCGTTCGTCGATGATAACGCAGAAGTACGTGTGAAGTATTCTAGATAAAAAGACAGGCCAACTAATTTCTGCGCGTATACAATGCTTACGCAAGCTGCGTTGTTCTAACAATGACGTTTTCCGTAATACGTGCCTATTATACGCACATCACCGAATAGAAAGGCGCGTATGTCAAATCCGCACTGCCACCCTGATATTTGCATCTCCATGCGCCCTTTTGTTGTGCAAAAAGGACGAATTCAGTGCGCTTTACAGTAAATCTGTGCACACAATATGATATGTGGAAGGCACATTCATCATATGTGCGAAATTTCATGTATGTGGAATATTTTCTTCTGGAGTTATACTTAAAATACTAAAAAAAATGTGATTTTTCACAAAAATTGACCTTTGACCTTATTTCACATGACCTTTGATCCTGGTCGCCATGGCAACCATATATTATGGTAGTATTAGGCAGGTTCATCATATGTGTAAAGTTTCATGTATGTGGAATGCTTCCTTCTTGAATTATACTAAAAAAGTACGAAAATGTGATTTCTCACAAAAATTGATCTTTGACCTTGGTTGCCATGGCAACCATACATTTTTGGTAGCATTAGACATGTTCATCATATGTGTGAAGTTTTGCGTGTGTGAAATGTTTCCTTCTGGAATTATACTAAAAAAATGTGATTTTCACAAAAATTGACCTTTGACCTTATTTCACGTGACCTTTGATCCCGGTTGCCATGGCAACCATATAGTATGGTCGAATTAGGCAAGTTCATCATATGTGCAAAGTTTCATGTACGTGGAATATTCCCTTCTGGAATTATACTAAAAAAAACTAAAAAAATGTGATTTCTCACAAAAATTGATCTTTGATCTTGGTTGCCATGGCAACCATATATTCTGGTGGTATTAGGTACGTTCATCATATGTGCAAAGTTTCATGTTCGTGGAATGTTTCCTTCTGGAATTATACTAAAAATACTAAAAAAATGTGATTTCTCACAAAAATTGATCTTTGACCTTGGTTGCCATGGCAACCATATATTCTGGTGGTATTAGGCACGTTCATCATATGTACAAAGTTTCATGTACGTGGAATGTTTCCTTCTGGAATTATACTAAAAATACTAAAAAACCGTGAATTTTCCCAAAAATTGAATTTGACCTCTGACTATTGACCTTTTCTGCTGAAAGTCATGGAGACACAAGTTTACACTCTGGGGTACCTACCCACCAAATTTCAAAAGAATCGGTCTAGCCCACAAGGAGGAGTTCATGGAACACTTTTTTGCTTAAAATGTTAATATCACATGACTTTTGACCTTGGTTGCCATGGCAACCATATATTTTCGTAGTGCCAGACACTCTTATTATATGTGTGAAGTTTCATGTTAATGGGATGTTTTTTCTTGGAGTTATTATAAAAAGAGTGATTTTCACATAATTTGACCTTTGACCTCTGACCTTTGACCTTTACTTCCGGGAGTCAATGCAGACCTGGGGTTCCACCTAGGGCACCTTCCCACCAAATTTGAAGAAAATCGGCTTTACCGTTTTGGAGATATTAAGAAAACAAAATTGGACACACACACACACACCCACACACACCCACACTAACACACACACACACTCACCCACGCACACACACACACACACACACACACGGACACGTTTTGACCCCTCCCTTCGTTATGGACTTTTGGTCACCCTGGGGTACCCCACCATGGGTTAGGACTTTAGACTAGTAACTTGTGAAAATTAACTGTTACCATGGCAACGGTTGTTATTTCTGCTGGCATTGCCGAATATAGCCCAACAGGTCAAGTGACTACAATATCTCATCCTCCTCACGGAGCGATGAGATAAAAATAAAGTAAGGATATGCAGAAGGGGAAAGTTACGGAACACGTCACTATAAAATGTGTGCCCCAAGAAGGTATCAATCATAACTTTTATTAAATAATTGCGCGAAAGGTTTGGAAATAACACAGTCTCATGAATGTCATATCCGACTGGATTGACTGCTGTGGTGTACAGTGTATAGTTTTGCAAACATTGAAATTTTTCTGCCAACACCGTGATGAAACAAGTATATTCTTTAATTCCAAAAGTCATAACTTAAATCGACGCACTGCTTCTAGCACACATGATACATTGACATACCTAATGCTCTATGTTAATATACACATTAATAAACCTGGTGACGCTTTTATTTGTAAACACAGCTGTTAATCAGAAACATTGCTCTATGTCTCTTTAAGATCCTTGCGATGCCTGCCGTAGCCGCAGTTTAAAGGTAATAATAATTTTCCGTATTTTTCTTTTTAATAATTTCATTTTAAAAATCGGGATTTTATTGCGATTTGCTTGCTTAAGGACTTATTTGATATCAATTGGGGACAGCTCAAAGCTCTCTTCCACATTTTCTCAAATGTGTCTGAAAAGAGCTTCTGATGGCTTCGTATCCTGATCCCCTCCATGACACTACTTGAGACCCGTGTCTGTGCCGAAGCAGAAAAGCCCCGGTCCCCACCAAGCACTGCTGTACAGACCCCATTCGGTGATAAGTTTACATCGAGTAGAACATATATACCGGTAAGTACAGCGTGTACCTTTTCTCATAGAATCATATATATGTTAATTTTCACATCGGATTCCACTCCACTACAACCAGAATTGTTAACGTGATTGATTACCGTCGAGGTGCCTGCCAAAATTTCAACAGTATTCATTAAATATTTTGGATGGTGATTGATTGATTGGAAGATTTCACTGAGAACTTTTGGGAGCTGAAAGACGTATAGCCAACCAGTAACTCGCCATCGTCTGCGTTAAGTTGTAGCTACCACGTTTGTTTAATGTGTAAGCTACTATACCCTGAGTTCATTAACCTCACAAGTAGACGCTGACAACGAGATACGTGTTATTAAGAGCCGTCATAATAGCTGAAGAGCATTTTAAAAGGTATTATATTTCGAGAGGATGGTATAAAGATGTTAATAAGAGGGTTTTTACTTTAAAAGTATGAAGTTGTTTCATGGTTGGTGTAATTAGACAGAAATGAGCAAAGAGATGATTGTTTCGAAAGTGAAATGCTTTAAAAGAGTAGTTTATTACAAACATAACATTTGTTCATATTCATGTTAGCATGCATACTATCAAAACTGAACGCGAAAAGCAAAATTTTCTCCAATCTGTTACGAGTTTATTGCTATTTGGTGACTAGAAAGTTGTATAAAACCATGGTGGTATACGCACAACGAAGGAGGAATTCATTGAAAAAGACCAATAGATGAAAACAGCAAAACTCTAGATGAGTGCCCTCTTGTGCGCAGTGTGCGGTAATGATTCTGTACGATGTTATATGGCTAACCACTTTCATTGACCACACCTGCGGTAATGCTACTGTACGAAGTAGATGGCTAACTACAAACATTGGCAACACATGCGGTAATGATTCTGTACGATGTTAGATGGCTAACTACAAACATTGACTACACATGCGGTAATGCTAATGTACGAAGTAGATGGCTAACTACAAACATTGGCAACACATGCGGTAATGATTCTGTACGATGTTAGATGGCTAACTACAAACATTGACTACACATGCGGTAATGCTAATGTACGAAGTAGATGGCTAACTACAAACATTGGCAACACATGCGGTAATGATTCTGTACGATGTTATATGGCTAACTACAAACATTGGCAACACATGCGGTAATGATTCTGTACGATGTTAGATGGCTAACTACAAACATTGGCCGCACATGCGATAATGTTACTGTACGATGTAGTCCACATTCATTTACGACAAATACGCTAATATTACTTCAGTGTACGAATGAAAGATGGCTAGCCCTGATTATTGACGACAACTACAGTCACGGAGCTGACATACTTTGCAAAACTTCCCTAAACTAGAAAAGGAAGAAAAGGGGTTAGCAAAAACGCTTACCAAGTGTATTTTGTGAAGAAAAAAATACTCTCAACACACGCCTGAGTCCATTCTGTTCGACCTTTTTCCAACATATTTAGTAACTCTGCAAACTGTATCTATAGAACCAGCCAGGTAAAAGTATCAGTATGTTAACACTATGTTCAACTTATAAAGTATATGCTAATTTAGCATACATCTTACCAACTACAATATTTCGCCTGACTAGGCACTACCAGTTCATTGTCATTGTTTAGCACTTCTTGTTTCATAACAACTATAACCTTATATCAATCCGAAAGTTAAAATACAGCTTCGAATCGTCACTTTAATCTAAGATAAACAGAAAAATGAAAGCGAAAGAACGTTGTCGTGGAAACAAGACATAATGCCTGGTTGGCTAGCTCTTCTACAAGTCCACTCACTGAAGTGAGTGTAAAGTTCAGTCTCTTAATACACGGAAACTCAAAGGTTAATGTGAAAGACCAAGCATTAAAGTATTGTATATAATGACAGTGTGGTTTTTGTCTTTAACCAAACTACTCCAGTTTTGTATCTAATAAATTACCTGTAATAAGTGTTGCTATTTCAGATTGGATGAGTGTAAGTAAGCACGTATACCATAGATCGGATAAGGATCGGAACATATGTTGCATTATGCCTATCTCCCTGCAGTTTCTGGTTTTATCGGTTGGCATAATGCTACGACTCGTGTAAAAAGGTCCTTGTGCGAATTGGTATAAAACCATGTTATAAGTGAACATATAGTCTCAACTGGCACTTTGTAACTTATACAAATACCACAAATGCCACAAAACGCAAAGAAACAAATAAAAAATAATATCCTATGTTTATGTACTGTCATACATGATACAACTAAGGGGTGAAATTTGATGTCTGAAGTAGGGTTGGGAGGGCAAACCAGGGCGGAATACCAAATGGCCCGCCAGAAGGCGCCGCAGAAAGGAGAAGCAGTCGCTTGAAGGCGTGGGTCACCAGAGACTCACCCTAGGGCCCCGGGGGGGGGGGTCTACAGAGCAATCCCTCCGGAATCCCTAAGGTAGCATATTTAAAGAGTTAATATTATTAGAATGAAGCAAGTCGGAATCTTAAAACTCATCGGATATGTACTAAGCAGAGAATTTGATATCACAATAACAGGTCATTTTATGATGAAGGGGATTTGGCTTGTGGGCGGTTTCAGTGATAATGGAAGACTTTGTACGAAGCTATGGAACAATTAAGATGTTCTACAGAAATTAATCAGGAAACAATTTTTCAAGCGAGTATACGCGCAAAGCGCCCTGAAAAAGACAGCGTTAAGACATTTTATTGTAGACACTTTCTTTAAATGCAGTATTGTTCATTTCATAAAAAAAATTGTACTTTTTCCAGCCACCTATTCTTTCATTTTTCATATTTGTCGATGATCTGAGACAAGTGCCTCTTGTGTTGTTATGGGTAGTTCTTGAATAGATATGGCCATGGGCGTCCGCAGTAAAAAGGACGGGGAAGCAATTTTCATTGGAGGCTGCATCTTTTGTCCTCTGTGGCCGGCGAATTGTGAAGAACAAGCAAAGCAGTGCGAAGCCGGAAGCTATAGGACTGAGATCCTCCCCGCGAATTTTTCTTAAATTTGATGGACTTTGCGTACATTCTGTACCATTTCTTGAGAAAATCCTGCGTTCCTAGGTGTAATTTGAAATGTTAATGAAATAATTTTCTTATGATGATTGCAAATTTAAGATAGTTACCGTCGGTCAATTTGATGAGGATGTTGGTAGATGGTGGGTACAATAAACAGTGGGGGTGGGGGTTGCAAGGGTTTTAGCAATAGTAAGTTACTGAACTGCTCACGCTATCTTACAGAAAGTACCACCAAAGTTTTCCTACGCACAATAGTATTAATGAGACACCTATTTATATTCATCTCACGCCAAAGCACGCCGAAAAATCTATCGAGAATTGCAAATCCCTATACAGCTATACACGGGTAGGTTTTGGGATTTTGAAAGCAAGAATTAGTTTGCCTGTCGTGACGTACATTTAGTACTGTCAGTGACCCTTATTTCAGGGTTTAAAGTCACAAAAGTGCGGCAGAAGACCGGAGCTTATGCTTTGAAAGGAATTTTAATTAAGATTTCAAACAAAAGCTTTTCAACACCAATTTCCCCCTGCCTCCTTACTTTGAGCTCCTCCACTGTATTTTTCATTGGGGGCGCGCAGGAAGCCCACCGAGAAAAATCTTAGCCTACTAGCTTTGTTTGTGGTATTTGATATGAATGTTTAATTCTTCCATGTGTTTGCTTCATTATATATTGAAACAGTTATCCATAATATTAAAATATTCCCTCAAAATTGCTCATGTCTCACTTCCTTTTTCGTTCATTTATTATTTCGTTAGATCTGGCATCCCACCTATGATACAATTGTTTTCAAGCTTGTATATATACTTCGGACTCAATAGAAAAACACTTACTCTAGCCCCGTAACCAGTCAAGGTACTGAAGGGGACGAGACAGCCAGGGGGGTTATACCTTTAAGGGGCGAGATACACTAAAACGCTCTAAGGCAACAGCAATTTGTAATTTTTAAGGGAGCTAAATTCTAGTGGCAGCCTCCCCTTTCCCCGCCCTCTGGACCACAAGCTTGGCATACATTTCCCTGCCTTTGGGGAATCTTTAAGTCCTTTCGTAACATTGGTTAACTAATGGGGAGTGTCGCTTTCCATTCGAATGGAACTTTATGAAGAAACTGAAAAACTTAAAAGAATTTATGGAGCTAAATGCAAACCTGGGGGTGGGGATATGAATGCAAACCTGGGGTGTAGATTTTATCTCATGGGAGGCTGTGATAAAATCAGATGCTAACAGGCGCAGCATTTGGCAATGTTGGAGTACTGTTTAAGTGTTGGCATGAGTAGAACTCTACCGGGGTGCCTGGTCACACGCCTGAATACACCCTCCCCCCTCCCTTAAACTAGGTTTAAGGGACCTAGCGCAAACACTGCAACTAGAAAATCATAATTTATCATGATGTAGATGGTTCGTTAATTTGGGTTTCAAGTTGAGGTTTCAGTGCGCTGTATCCTTCCCATGATTGACAGCGTGCTCTAATTTGCATGTTTCAGTTTCGTCATAGATTGCAGTATCATGTAACGGGTGCCTCGAATTTTTGCTTGCTTTGAAATGGAATTTGACGACAAAGTAGATAATAGCCCTCGAACAGTCCATTCAGTGAGATCCTGCTAGTCAATATTTATGGTGACTTGTGACTTGACTTGTGCTCTAGTCCAAATGACTTCACTTGACTTGACTTGCTACTGCTTGACTTGTGACTTGACTTGACTTGGAGATGAGGCAAATGACTTGTGACTTACTTGGACTTGTGCTAACATTGACTTGTGACTTGACTTGGACTTGCAAAAATTGACTTGTTACCTTCTCTGGTGTCAGTTAATCGAAGCTAATCGAAGCCACAACTTCGATTGTAGAAATTATTCTATTTTGCTTCTCAAATTCCCTCCGTAATGGATACAACTTACGAATCTTACATTGAACCAAACATACGATTGTTGTGTATTGAGCAGACTGCAAGCTGCTACGTATGGGAAAGTCCAGTTTGTTGTCCTCTCTCACTGGGACAGAAAAAGGTACGACTTCCGTGCAAAATGTACAGCAATAATTTGCACAATGGCTATACAGTTGCACCAGCGACTATCATTGGCCCGTGCAGTAGGTCTTCGTACTGTACTGTTTGTTCAACGGGCGAAGTTTATACAGGAAACCAGTGTTTCCACTTGAGTCAGAGTTCAACATTTGAAAGGTGTTCGTGTTTTTTTATGGAGCAGAACTGCAATTGTGGGAAATTCTCGTTTTATCTTCTTAATGTATGCTTGTGAGAAAACAACCAGGGAAAATTTTAGTTAAACTTTTACATTGCAGAAAATTTTGACCGTGTTTCTACAAGTCTTTGTTCAAGATGTGGAATTACTGTGCGTAGCATACTGTTGGAAGGAAGAGTCGCTCAGTCGCCCACATGATATCTATCTCAGTATGTGAACATGAATGCTTTGTCACTGGCCACGGTAGATAGCCTCATTTTCGGCTTTAAGCCACATCTGTTTGAGAAAGTTTTAACTAAGAGAGTTGATGGACGAAGTTTGGTGAGAAAATATTGTTATTTGAGAGCGTGAGAGTCCCCAAACATTATCATGCATGGCCGGGAGATGTGAAAAATTTGTACACTCAGCACAAGGGCTGTGTTGGAGGTACACACAGCACAGTGCAAGGGCCGTCCAGGCTGGGTCTACTTGTCTAAAAAGATCAGGGACGGCTGCCGCACAGGTTTAGACAGTAGCTTACGCTACACACTAAGCCATAACGTGGTACTTTTCGGCTGCAGGCCTTCCCGTTGACACTTGCCAGGAAAGCTAAAGACCACACTTTTTCAAACCAAAGTGCTCGGTATAATTTAACCATGACATCTTCATTGCCTATTTATGGCATTCCATTGGACTTACACTTGCAGCTGGTTACTGACAGTAAATAACATTTGTATCAATTGTCTTTTAATTACAACCTTACATGTCTAAGCTTTGTTATCATTAAGAGGCTTCGATATGTACTTGCTTGCAACTACAGAAATGTCTAGTTTTCAGAAGCCTTTCCCTCATTTGCTCATCCTAACATTGTTGGGAAAGTGCCATATAGGTCTACTTTCCTCGGTTAGTGTATTCGTGATATATAACATGACCAATGATATGCTACTCTTTCCAAGTGTTTTCCCACACTGAAACGGTGACGGAGTTTATAAAAGTTTTTCCAAAAGACTGTATGCTGTACAAAACATTAACACACACAAGTGCTGGTGTCCTTCAGGTCCCTGCCTAAGCTAAACTGCAGAATATATGCAGAAATGATGAATTAGTACATTTAGACGAGGACGGAGGTATGTACGTTGCTATACACGTTGTCTTACTGAAGCAACAAGCAGATGATTATACATTCACATGTTGTGTAACAATCAGATACAAAAGAAAAAAGAACTAAAAGTGAAAATCTGGAAAAAATATGCTAATGTTACAAACGAAAACACTGACTTCATGTTGGAAAAATACAGAACGAATAAGGCATTGGATTCGTTTAGTACAGAAATTAAATAAAAAATATTTAGCTAAAGTTCTAGTGTAGATCTCAGTGTGATGCTATTCCACTGGAAAAGTATGGTACGTCTGCTGAATTCTAATCGATATTTGATGGTTCCGCAGTCCCGGGAAGTCTAAGTTTATTGATATCCTGAGGGAAACTTATGTTTCTTGATCGATTTTTCCTAGAAAGAGGAAAAAAGGTGATTGCCTTATAAAAATTATGCAGACTTTATTACTTTTTAAACTGCTACATCAACAGAAATCGTTTAGTCCTGTTGTAAATGTGGATCTCTACTAGTCAAGCCTTACTATTCTTGTTAAGCTATACGTTCAAATATGCAATCAGTATGCTGACAGAGAAATGTCCTAACAAAACTAGAGTGGGGCGGGGACGGTAATGATCCGTGTAAAATCTCCCATCTTCCATCACGGATTTCCCATTTGTGGATCTCCTGCCCTTCGAGGCCCTGAACTTATTATTTCATCCGGAAAAAGAGAGTAAAATGTTTGTCATTGGCCTTATAAGGAACGACACTGGTACTATAAAAACAAATTACAATGTAAATGCCATACTTAGTTCTCGTTTTTTGCTCTAAAATCGACTTTTCTTGCTGAGGGCGGGGGAATATTCCACTTGGCACCCCCGCACCTTATACACTATGCTTCATTTAACTTATTCCAGGGTCTGGTGAAAATAAGCTAAATGAGACCTTAAATGCTCTGATATCGTCGCCCTCCAACTTGACTTTTCAAACATAATAAATGATTTCGATGCTACTAATCACAACCCCTACAGTCAATACAATATCACGGAAGTTGATTACTCATTTTCGTCCTTACATACGGCACGCCAAAAGACCCGTGATAGATGGGATCAACAGACACATTGATGATATAGATAGCAATGCAAAGAACCTGCCCTACTGTAGTGTTTGTTTTCCACCGCTCACTGACAAAGCAAGGTCTGCAAGCCCTACATTTCGACCAGGGAGTTGTTATTTGGATTTGTTATTCCGAATAACAACTTCCTGTTTCGACTTCATGCATCATATTTTCTTTCCTTTGTCAGATTGTTGAGTTGCCATACAACCTTCTCTTATTTAGAACAAACCGACTGCTACGCATGCTACTATACGGCCTACAAGCAGTAATATTTCTTTAACCGATTTATTGTTATGGCGTAGGCCTAATGTTTATCAATAAGACCTAATTGTTCGGTCAAGGCTTGCAGACGAAGAACCAAACAGTTACCCCGTGGACTTGCATTTATGATGAGATGCGGGCCTGAAAGTGATCAACTGCCACTGACGGAGTCATCTAACGAAGTCTACGTGTTGATATTGATTTACCTGTGAGTCAAAGACCAATGTTATGAGGTGAAGACTACTTACAGAGCAAGATTGTTGAAAATCGATAAGTTACATTCAACATAGTACATTTAGTAATACAAAATACAATGGAATTCTATAACAAAACTACTATGCTAATGAGGAAGTTTTTCCGGTCATTGAAACAAAAGTCACGATGTGATTAGTATATCCAATTTGTACGTATACACCTAATCCATCCACGAGTAGTACCTTGATATGAACCCAATATCATACCGGGTCATGGCCGTTTTCATACAGTCGGGATGGGCACCTTTGTGTAAAATCAAAGTAGCGGGTCCTGGTGCAATAAAGTTTATTAAATCTCACTTTTATCAATTTCTTAGTCTGCACTTTTAGTAGGAGCCTCCTCAACCGTTGTTCAAGTTAGTTGCCAAAAATTTAAATTGTCCTTTTCAAAATGTGCGAGGCCATATACTATATGTACACCTTATAAATATAACCTAGCCTTAATTAACTAACCTACGCAGTACACATGTGTAATACAATTTTATACAGTAACTTAGTACAAGAGAACAAAGACGACGAACATGTTGTCAGCTTTGTATGCACTCACAGTGCAAGTCTTTTTATAAGAGACATATGTATGAGAATGAGCACTGCTACCTGGTTAAGTGAAACAATTAAAGATACTCCAAGAATTTTCAAGTGCACTACCGGGTGACTCGACCAAATCACTTTCTTTACGTGTACGGTTGTCTTCAACATTAATTTTGTCTGGCCTAAATTATGTATACAAGCCCAAATTATGAATAAGACGTCAATATTAGCAAATATCTATTATAATTGTCATTGTTTCCATTAACATGATAATGTCAACAGGTATGATGGTACTGTCAAATATCTATTATAATTGTCATTGCTTCCATTAACATGATAATGTCAACAGGTATGATGGTACTGCAGCTGTTGCAACTGTTAAGCTGATGATATCATCTGTTCTGTAGTCTTTGGCGTAAAGGAGATTTCAGTTACCAGCTGATCATTGAAGGTTGATACAGAAGAAGTTACTGTATACATTCAGCGGCATAATGTGGACGGGATCTCGATCTAACAGTACAATCAACATTAATGGTAGCTTGAAAAATACAGTGGCGTATCCAGGATATTGAGAAAGGGGGGGGGGGGGTGCACACATCGTCGGGAAGGCCGACGAGCAAAAAAAAGAGGGTCTTCAAAATTTTACAGGACTACGTTCAACCCCACCCCAGGACAACTTCCTACGCCTATGCCCACCCGGACAATTTTAATTCCCTCCGGGATAATTCACTCCGGGCAATTTTCACCCACTCGGACAATACCAATTTGTGGTGGGGAAAGTTGTTTGAGGGGTAATTTTCTTGGACGGAAATTTTCCAGGGAAAAATTTTCCGGAATGGAAATTGTCCGCCGCGAATGTCCCAGGGAGAGTTGTCCGGGGGAATTGTCCGCAGACGGACTCCTTTGATAAGATATACCGCCCTGTTTATACACTACGAGATAATACTGTAGTATGATACATCCACCTTTGAATTACGCGGTTTCCAAACATCAAAATGGGTCATAGATATGGATGCTGGTCCAGGTTTAATGTCACCGTTCCCATTGTACAATATAAGACAGTATAATGCTATTTCGGTTCATCCTAACATGGATTTACATTGAAACAGTCATCAAACTAACTTTTCAGTGTAGCGAATAGCAGAAACACCGACTGTACCAAATAGAAAGTTTTTAAACCATTTTTAGAGAGCAGAGAACTACTTGAGAGTTTCCCCTGCAAAATATAACACATGTACGTGCCCAACTATGTTACTTAATGAAACGTGTGTATGGATCTAAGTTTTGCTTCGTGCTAAGAATAAGACCACAAGCTAATCAGACTAGATCACATGTTGTATTCATGTACATCTATAACGCCTTACGTTGGACCCATATGCACCATATGGATGTTATTCCACACTGAACCTGCACAGCTGACCGTGACAATCATTCCTTACATCAGTGGGACGCCCAGTCAGATTGTGAAGCCATACACCAGTGACCAAAGAACCTGTCCTGTCCCTGCATGGGACACCACGCATAGAAGTCCTGGTTTAGCATGGAGCAAAATAACACAAATATATACCTGTATCCTGTAATTGACTATTTCGGCAAACTTCGCTTCACTCAACATTCCTGAATTACTAGGCCAACCTGGCACAGTGGCAGACCCAGCCTTAGGGGCACGCCGGGGGCGCCATACAAGACCACAACTGGACCAAACCCCACAATGGACGCCAGCAGGGCATGCCCCCGTCGGGAAAGGCTGCCCCCCGTCAGGGAAATTTTCCAAATTCGTCGGGGAGGCTTCATGCGTACGATAAAATATGTAATCCCGACAGTCAGTCGCCACGACGATCTGCTTGATTTTGTTCATAAGGAGGGCAGGTTCTTCAATAAAACTCCCAAATTCTCGTTGTTTTTGTAAAAACAAAAGTCTGGCAAATCCTGGCGCTACCCCTGATGGTCAAAACACTGGGATTCCAAGCATCCTTAAGGTTGAGAACTTGCACTCTGAAACACTGCAGCGTGCCAGTATCAAGCCTGTAGCCAGGGGGGATAGGGTATAAGCCCAGAGAAAATTTCCGCCTAATCACATTTTTACACATTTTTTCCCCTCCCCGAAAAAATATTTCTCCCGGCTGGAAGCCATTGTCTGGCTACGGGCCCGACCAGTATGGAGAAACTGTGTCAGAAACGCGCAAGTTTGCAAGAAACTGCATATGGAATCTGCAACACACATATGTATCTTCACATGAAGTTTTGTCTACCATGACCCGACTTAAACCAATTGGCAAGAAACTGAGCCGTAAAACCTCATCTAACTAACTAACCATGACCGGGATCAAATATTTGAAAAGAGGAACCCAAAGTCATGGTTCGGCAGCCACTCCCACCGCCCATTAAACCGCCACTCATGTGGTAGGTATACAACATGTTGTTAAAACTTGAAAACATACACAGACTCAGCAACGTAAGGCCCATTCATTCATTTATTTCGTCCACACAAATAAAAATGAGACGCTCACTATAGAGGTATAAGTGTAAACCGGACATTTACTAGAACAAAAAGGAAGAGTTTACCTATAGCTACGTCATGCAACCACGTGACTTATATTGCGTTGCGCTGGTAGCATACTGTAATGCATTGATCATTACAAGTAACGAAAGTTTTAATTGATGTTCACAGCAAGAAGTTACCCCAGTTGGTTTGTGTGTTGTCAAGTCACAGGTACCATGCACCTTTTTCGTCCCCCTTCCCTTTCCCTTTCATTTCTCATATTGTCTTCACCGTTCCTGTATGAAGGTTTTATACAATCTACTTTCCATTGGAAGAAAAAAATCAATGCTATATAATTTAATCTGAGATGGAACTCACCCGTCAGCAACCTTCTCTTGTCTTGTGACCCACTTCTTGAAGACCAGCTGGAACCACAGGGAAGATTATCGATCTGTGTATCATATATACAGCTACATACCTTGCCAAACAGTTTACAAAGCCAACACTATTGTCCAAAAAGTGGATGCATATATAAATATAAAATTCTGAAAGTAGTGGGCTTCCACACGGAAACAACTTTATTGGTATACTGAAACATGTTAACGCATAACAGTCAGCATACGGTCAAATCGCAAGACATAAATACATAGTTAAAAGTAAACAGCAGGTAGCGTTATGAATTTTAAGCAAACAATTATTTTCAGCTCTGTCTAGACCCTGTACACACACCTTGTACAGTAATTTGCAAGCGCTAGGCATGTACATGTTACAGTTTGGACTTTGATTGACTGTACCGCTCTCTGTAATGATAATAAATAATACACGCAAAAATCAATACAAACGGTGACTGTATAGAGTGTCATAAGCATGGATGATGTGTATAGTTTAATTCATGTCTCATTCTGGTTGAGCTGATTATGCACGTACTGTATCCAACACAATACAAGGGATCGTATGTTATTTTTGTCGCTGTCATGATCACATTGAGAAAGGTTCAGTTGACGTTCTTTGATGATGATCCATTTATACGAGTTTCAAAACAGGTGTACGTGTAACATGAAATACTTGATGTAACCTGACGTCACAGTGACAAGAAATGGCGGTAAAGCAAACCGGTCTGAATGGCACGGTCATGAACTTACTAAAGGTATGGCGATTTCGTGCATCCAGTACAATCAACATTATGATGCTAATTAGGCCTACCATCTCGTCGAAAACTTGACTTCATTAGTAAAAGAGTTCCACTTGAATCCTTTAGCCTTGTATACAATATAATTCTTCGTTCAAAATATAACTTTGACAAGACATTTACCTGGATTTTGAAAGAAAAAAATTTAGTATCAAGAATTAAATGACCCAATCTGTGTTGGCTAACCTAAATGATAAAACGAGAGTCATATGCATACACTGTATCAAAACATAATTTTCACTTCATTTCACTCCACAAAAATCAGATGAAATGGACATTAAGCTACTTTCTTACAATATTTTGCTGCATAAAACCTCACCTATTTCCTTTCTGAACTTTTTCACATGCTGAAATTGGCAACGAGAATTTGTTGGGTTATAATCTTTCTTTCAAATTTTACCGTTCAGTTTTGCAACGAATGGCAGTTAATTTGTTTCTGTTTACCATTTTAATGTAATGGGTTAAACTTAATGAATTTAGCCTTTGATTTATGTATTTTTGAACATGAACGTAAGTCTAAATTGCGAATTATGCTTAAAACAGTCTCAAATAACGATAAGGTAGTTCTTGGGCTACATGTAATTTAGTCCAGAATAGATCGAAATTGCCACTTGCTTACACCGTCGGTCGTACTTTTTTTTTTGTTTTGTTTCGTTTTTGTTTTTGTTTTTGTTTTGTTTTGTTTTTTGTTTTTGTTTTTTTTTTTTTTGCTGTTTTTCATAAGTGTACTGTTATTTGACTAACATACATGCTTAATGTATAAATCAGTTAAATAACATAAAGGCTCGGCCTTTTTGCAAAACAAAAAGAACATTTTTAATCTTTAAAACATACCGTTCTGTAAAAAACGTCTTTAAATTTACCGCTTTTTGGCGTATTGAACACTAAAATTAAGTGGACGGAGTTTATTTTTATCCTTATTTTTCTATTACAATGATTGCTACCTCATTACTTCATGCTTTTTGTGTTTGCACTTATTAGAAACTGAATAAATATAATTGTTTACTTTGCTTGAAATTCATTTTTGCAACTGATATATTGGTATTGCTTGATATATTTATTTCGTAAACAATGACTACATTATTTGAGAATTTTGGTCATAGGCGTAGGAAGCAGGGGGCTTGGGGGCTAGGCCTCCCAGTCAAAAATGTGGGGGGTTGAAGCATGCTTCCGCCCCCAAGATCCAAAGGGCAAAAACCCCTTATTTGCCTCTTCTGTTAGAAATGCCAAAAATTTGCAGTAATTTTCCTTAACGTTTGTCCAAAATGTTGCACCAAATAGCATCTGAGGACCCTCAAATACCCAAAAAATTCCCAAAGGGGAGGGGGATACCCCCTCCCCTTAGACCCCTCCCTCAGGACAGCGATCCGAAACAAGGTTCAGCCTTCCTCCACACTCTCGAAAAACTTCCTACGCCTATGATTTGGGTAATGCATCAATTAAATAAAATTCCTTTTACATAACCCTATCGTAATTAAACATAATTGCCAGTATTAGGCAAATGTCGGTCTTTACGCTAAGATCATGCTTAGAAATGTAGGAGTCTAAAGGCCGAGACATTAGTCATGTGACCCCTTATGGGACGTAATTTGAATAAAAAATATTAATTTTAATTTTTACATAATTTTTTCATAATTGGCCTAGATTTACATGTAATCTCTGTTAATTTTAACATAAATCTTTAAAATGTTACACAAAAAATCATTCAATTAGGTAGAACACCTTAGTAGCTTGGTTTAACAGATATTGCTTGGAAACTCTATTACGAGAGAATATTTGTAAAAATTAACAGATTTATTTTTAAGTGTGCGCTAGGACAGGACTATACAAAAATCTCTCGTTTTGCATGGTGTAATTGTGGCATTACTAAGATAAACCATTGTTCCTTTGAAACCCATCCTAAATTATTTAAACATATGTCAGTTACAAAGATAGGATATCCATGATGAGATTTCTACCGGAACCTCGGTTCTGTGGTTCCTTGCCGAAAGAAAAAACAGAACATGGCAAGTTCTTTAGTTCTACCTGGTGCAAGGAGGTACCGGTTTGGGGTTAGGGTGGTGTCGGGCGTTGACATGAAAAAACTTGACATGGTGCCAGGAGGTACCGGCTTTGTGGTTAGGGTGGTGTCGGGCGTTGGCATGAAAAAACTTGACGTGGTGCCAGGAGGTACCGGCTTTGGGTTAGGGTGGTGCCGGGCGGTGGCATGAAAGAACTTGACATGTACTTTTTAAAGTTTACGAAGACATTATTCTTACAGAATTTACACAGTTTGTTCTCTTGTAACCGTAAATGACTTTTACCCAACAACAAACACTATAAGATTCTTTCACTTATTGTTGAGCATCAACATGCCAAGTAAGAGATTCCTTAAAGTTATCCTTCTTGAGATATTATGTTTTCGAGGTTTTCTCAGTTTGATCTTTGCTCTTACAACAAACTTTTGGCGTTCCGGATGTGAACACACATAATCACACATAGCAGGAGATATGAAAATGCATAAGGAAAAAGTGTGGTCATGAGTGGTGACACATGTGGTATTAGAACCAATCTGACACGCTATTCCCCGCATGATTGTCACACCTGAAAATTTGGGTCAAGGTGAGGAAAGCTGTGTCAAGTTGATACATGTGGCAAGCAGGGCAAAGTGTGACAAGCAAGGCTAGCGAAAGAAATCAAGTTGTTGAGTTTTCTGTACTCAGCACCACACATTTCCACACACTGCCTACTGTACCCCAGTTTGCCACATGTTACCTGCGTCAAAACGTGTTTTGTTGTTCTCCAAGCATTACCTCACGTCTGACCTGTGGTAATGCAAGTCAATTGCATGATTCTTTGGAAACCTGTGTCAACTGTTTATTAAAGACTAACATCGCCATGCAAAAAATCACAGAAACTTCACAACTCTTAGCCACAACCATAGTTTTCCACATTTTGATACGGTATTTCATGTGTGGTGGTGCTGGAACTTTTTCCAGATAATGTTTTGGAAAGGACATGGCGACATCCAATGACCCTTTACCTCTACCAAAATCAGTATCGTTTTTACACTCAGTGTGGACCATCTGCACTCTTAGTGAGAGATCTTCCATAAGACGCTTCTTGAGGTATCATGTTTACGAGGTTTTCACAATTTGACTTCCGGTAATCTCAAATGACCTTTGATCGCAACTAAAACGAATACAGGTCTTTACGTTAGGTAGCGCATCTACATGTGTGACATACATGATCGAGTTTCTAGTTTTCCACAATTTGACTTCCGGTGAGCTCAATGACCTTTGACTTCACTGAAGACCAAGAGGCTTCTTGAGCTAAATGCTGAGCGTCCATACTGTGAGATCGATCAAGGTTATTCCTTCATGAGATATTGTGTTCACAAAGTTTTCACCGTTTGACCCCTGTGACCTTATATGACCTCTGACCTCAACCAAAAGCAATTCTTCTCTTATATGGGGCATCCATATGCTAGTTATGGGATCCCTCACTGTCACCCTTTTCACTGTCACCTTCTTGAAATATCTCGTGCATAAGCAGAACACAACTTTATCGTAATTTATCCATGGTGACCTAGAATGACCATTGACCTCTTCCAAAAGGTAGGGTTGTTTTTCTTACTATGACAAATTTATACCCTTAGTATAATAAACATAGAAGTACTTCCATGGTTAAGTGTATCTGTTATTCCTATCCTGTTTACAAAATGTTTGATTTTTACCTTTGGTGACCTCAGATGACCTTAGACTTCCATCAAAAACATAGAGACCTTACTCTCAACATGGAAGTACTTCCTCAGAGGTAGTATTTCCATGCTCTCAATATGGAAATTTATATACCAAGTACGAAAAGTACCCATCATTCCTTTCTTGAGCTATCATGTTTGCAAGCCAAGCATCACGAACACACACATATATATTTACACAAAAACGTGCACATGTCCGCGTGATTGTATAGATTCCCTACGCATCCGGTATTGAATTAGGTTCGAAATCGAAGCAAATATTGTCACCCTTATGTTGCTTGAATTAGCATATCACGGTATACTAATTACCAATATGCTGTAATGTGACAATGTTTTTTTTTTCTTTTCTTAATCGTTAAATTTATGCACAATTTCCCCAGGTTTACTTTTAATTTGCAACAATTATGTACTCAAACATAATGAAAGATGCTTGCAAGAAAAGAATATGACTGTTGTGAAATTTAGCTCATGTCTCAAGATGAGGTTGGGAAGACTGCTTAGTCCCTTTAAAGGAAATATGCCAACCTAAATGTATTGAGAAACGTCAGCTAAATCATGCAAATTTTCTTTAGTTCCCCCACGAATATCTTTCATGATCATTCTGTACGAATATATACATTTAATATGAAAGGTGAACAAGAAAAAAAAAACAGAAAATTTGTTCTTACTGAAAGAATTTAACAATTCAGAGACAACAAATAATATTGCCACGTGATTGGAATGAGCCACTATTAAGATACTCACATTATACTCATTGATATTGAGGTGACTGCATTACCGTTGTTTTTCTTCCTACTCCCTCTCCAGCTTTATACAACAGAATAGCACTCGTCTAAATACTCTGCCTGTACTTTACCAACTCCAGATTTAAATGCTAGAAATCGGTTTGTTGTGTCAGATCATCACAAGAACACGAGTCTAAAATAAAACAGAAACAATTTTTATCAAAAGGTAGGGTTTTTGAAAATTGAATAATCGTGAGTGACAGTGCGTGGCATTACAACGTTCCCATGGTAGTAGCCTATGTGTTAAGTCAAGGGGGTAGCCAAAGGGTGGAAACAGAGGGCATGCGGCCCTCTCCTCAGACGCACTGCCCCTTCCATCCATCAACGAAATATGACAAAATGCAGTGCAATTTTTCAAACTAAAAAAAAACAGAATGTTGTCAGGGACCGCGGAGACACGGGGGCTTTAGCCCCCGCACTTTTTGTTCCGTAGACATTTTGGGCGGCCTTAAACTGGGGTAAAAGGCTTTATTTTCTTGAACATATTGGGCCGCTTCGATGATTAGCCCCCCCCCCCCCACACACACACTTCAAATTTGGCTCCGGCGGTCCCTGGTTGTACTTACATCTCTTCCAGCACCTACCGACGCACTGCAAACACCGGCACATCATACACTAACTGATTAATCCATCTGTCCGTCAGTCACTTCCTCCTTCCCTCTTCCTCTGTCCTTCTGTCTGTCTGTTTCCCCTGCTCGGCCACTTGCGTCCCCCCCCCCCCCGTATGAAAAAGTCTAGCCTCGCTACTGGTTTAAACGCCCCAAATATATCTTCATGGGTTAGTTTTTATTGGCCCTGTACCCGTCCTGTTGATCTCTTCATTACCTGGGGCGGTATTCACTAACATTTGCGTAAGTTCTTGCGTAAGTCAAAATACTTACGAACTGCGTAAGTACTTTCTTAAGTGGTATTCACGAAAACAACTTACGCAGTTCGTAAAGATACGCTGCGCAACTGCAATACATGTGCATGAGCCAATCGTGTGTGCGGTTAAATCTTGCTTTGTTACATTTTGAGCCAATCACATTGACTGTTATTGTTAGTACGACGCACACGGTCTTCTGTGGCTAGACGCGCGTTTCTACAATCTACACAACTATGCACAACGCGTGCTTCTGTATGTGTTACTATGGATATTTTGTACTTACGACAACTCTGAAGCTTGCGTAAAGTTACGCAAAATATTTACGCACTTTTCTCTTCGTGAATACCGACTAAGCAAGATACGCTTCGTAAGTCTGACTTACGCAAATTTTTGTGCGTAAGTATTCTTTGTAAATCCGGCCCCTGCCCCGCACCTATGTATACATCCTATACTGACACTACAACGCTGCAGATGCCAGTCCGGGTGGCAACTCCCTTATATCACTATGGATGTGCAGAAGCTTACAGGAAGAATGCATGTGGGTAAATCTCAAGCCTGCCTGCCTTCACACGCCTGTACCCAGGGGCGCAAATCCCGGGGGCAAGGGGGGTCCTTTGCCCCCTCAAGTAAAAAAAGTGGGGGCAAACCCTAATTTGGCCCCCCAAAAATGTGAATAGCAATACTCATTTTTTTTCGCCGCTTGGTCACTTTTGACATCCCTTTGATAACAACACATGACAACAATACAATTATAGGCTATGGCTGACATAGTATTTGAATGTCTGTTGATCAAGGCCGTACGGAATATCATCTGAAGCTGAAACCGGGCGCAGACGAATCAATTTTCAGTCGAAAACACTTAAGACATGTCTTAGTTATACCTTCACTTCGTTTCCTAATCTAGGCCAGAGCGATCTATCTCTGCATTTTGTGCCCCGGTTCGGCAAGAGAGCCCTACCTACCGTAACACTACAATGATATGAATGCCTATTCTGAAGCTGTAAATGTGATAAATGCCACGCATAAAAGCCCTTGATGCGTACGTAGTGCAGACAACTGCACGTCATGATGAATCCTATTATCAATTAAGTAAGTCAATCTGTGGTCGTCTCGAATAATGATTAAACGTTGTCCTGCTTTTTGTACATTTAAAAAAATCCCAGCTCTTTCAAAACCTTAATCCAGTGAAGCACATCAGTAGTATTAATTAACTTTGTGCCCTAACTAACCCTTTTGACAAGTGTAAATGTTCTAAAACCCAGGAGCCTTTACACTAAAAACTTCCGTTCGAAACAATCTTTCTGCAGCTTCTGAAATACTAAAACCCAGGAGCTTCCGGGGGCTTCGCCCCTGGACCCCAACCGGGGCCATTAGACGGGGCCCTGGACCCCACCCACGAGGGCTTCGCGCTTCGCGCTCGCGGTGCACGCTACGCGTGCACAGTTTCAAATCCACGCGTACACCATATTCGTTTTCGCCCCCTCACTCTCAAACAGAGATTTGCGCCCCTGCCTGTACCTGTGTATTGTGCAGGAATAAATCTTTATACACAGTAAGAGTCCTTTGATGAGTCTTTTCGTCGTCGGTTTGATCTTCGTTTGAACCCAATTAGTACAAATAGCTTGAAGCAAATACAGAATAAGTAGTCTATGCTTCACATAAAGAAGATCGCATTATGATATGATCAGGTGTTCTATACAGACAGTGTGAAATGTAAATGTAGAAGAACATATTAAACGGTAGATTGTCGTCTGCCAAGCAATCAAGATATGCTTAAAATGGAATCTCAACCAAGCATTCCAGCTGCTAAAGACATAGGCTGTGAGATTTGTAGTTGAGAGGTATGGCTACAGCTGCATTTTCGCTTGTTTCCTGAGTGTATATTGCCTGTAATTGGATGGCTATATTCTGGTCGATGTAACTATGGCCATTGGGAATGGATTTGAATGAGCAGCCAGATTACTATAGCAACAGGGAAATCATGTAGAAATTTAAATAGAGCATGAATGATTTCTAGTTTCAGACGATGTTACTACATAATCATACCAGTAAGTAAAATTACACTCTCGACATGCTGGAAGAAAGTGTTAAACCTAAAACAAAAGCAAAGGCTGAATTATTAGCAGCAAAATTAAGATATAGGTAGATAAAGTGAAAATGTTTTACATAGGACTAAGCGTTAGAAATACTTTCACTGCATGAGCTAAGTGGATTAACGGGCTTCATTAGTGAGCGAACACAGCATTTTCCTACTTAACACGGAAATTCTGCATGGAACATACCCCGCACTTTTAAAAGAGGCAAAAATGATCTAAAACATGATCTTCTAAAATTGCGTTTAATCTGTATTTTTTATTTTTAAGAGATATTATAAATTTTCTTTTCGAACAATTAAGTCATAAGCAACGACACAACGTCAAAACTTCATATGAAATATAGGCCTTCATCGCCCTTCGCGTGCGTCGTAGTTACCGTACCGCCGTTACTTGGCGATGAATAAAGGAGATCAGTAAGGCCGATTTATTCTTCAATATATGGCTATAAAACTATGAAGGTTGAACATTGTTCAACTCTGAGCTATGTCCGTGACTGGCCGGGAATAGCAAGTGCGACCATATATAATTCTCATACTTTATAGTGCGTGAAACTTTGAAAGTATAAACAGGCCTTTACACATTTGCTGTTTTACACAACCTAACCTCACTATTCCTTCTGTCTGATGAACCTCTATATAATGGAAGAGTATGCGTGTTCGTATTTTAAGGGAAATACCTTTTGCCTACATATGGTCGGGCTGTAATGTTTGTCTATTGGTTCACCATCTGACATCATGTAACTGAGATGAACTACTACAATCATGACGGGGGAGGGGGGAGGGGGGAGGGGGTGGACGCTTGACCCAAACGCCGTTTACAGCCTGAAACCGGTAAAAACATTCCGTTCGGACCGCGAGGCAATTCAAAAGCACAATTTTATGATCAACTAATGAAATAACAATTTTGTTGGTCTTTTAACACTAAATTCTTTTCATTTCCAGGTAGTTTTGGACTGTGGAAAGAGGTTGCATAGTATTGCTATTACTAAGTGGTTTTTGCATGAATATGGGTCACAGGCTTGTGACGGAATGTTTTTAACGATTTTTATTCCCCAATTTGATTTGCCTTGTTTCACAAGAAAAAAAACGTTGGTTTTCTGAATTCTACTTTACAAAAATGGTCATACCGTGCAGAAACTCACTCAAGAAGATGAAAATAATAACATGCATTTTGGCCGAGTCATCTTGATAACGTGTTTAATTTCAACTGCCCTTTATTTAGTGTAAGGAAAGCACGTAGAATATCATAATATTGCTCACTTTTGTAAACAAATGTGAGGGAATATTTTAGAAAGTTTGATGATGAGCCTAAGATATCTTGATCATTTGTTTGTTATTCCATGTGAATGCAACTGGAATCTTGATATTAACGGAAACCTAAGAAGGCAACAGTGGCGCCGCCAGGCTTTGGTGATTGGGGGGGGGGGCACAACAGATGATGTCGTATTGGCACTTCGGTTAACCTCCCAAGTCTGCACAAAATGCGTTTTTTTTTTTCGTGAGCCCCCTACGTTCGTATACACAGTGGGGATCCTTCCTTTGTCAGGTGTCACTGCACTAAGGTGCCGTCCTGGGGGAGGGGTCTAAGGGGAGGGGGTGTCCCCCTCCCCTTTGAGAAATTTTTGTTTATTTAAAGTTGCTTAGATGCAAAATGGTGCTATCTTTATGATATTTTTGGAGCTGATCACATACCTGTATGGCTGGAAAATGTCCATAGTTTAGTGAATTCTAATTTTTCCGACTGGCTGGATGTTTTTTTCCAACTGAGTGGCGACACTTAAATATTCGTTTTTTATTGCGCTCTGCGTTTTGAATACAGCAGTGAGGATCGAGATGCAAAATGGTGCTATCTTTTGGAATATTTTTGGAGCTGATCATATATAGCTGGAAAATGTCCATAATTTAGTGAATTCTAATTTTTGGTTAGGTGAAAAAGAAGAGCATGTTGTCTAAGAGAAGAATACGTTGTCAACAAACCTCCTGAAGACTCCCTTTTGGCTACTTTACCGCCTTCTATTGGCAACGTTTTTATCCAAAAATACGTGCGTGGAGTCCACAGAAACATTGTTGGACTATAACGAAATTTTTCCTCCCCTTCATTGTGCAGTATAAAAAGGCATCTAAGGCTGGCAGATACCTGTATAGGGCCTTCCGGAAGCTCTGGATAAAGTACATAAAATGGAGCAATGACATAATGCTTATTACGTGACATCGAAATGATAATATAGAGTAGAGCACTTTACAACTATCGTATTTTTACTAATTTTGAACGAAAATCCAGATGAACAGCTTCCAACGATGGGGAACGGGCTGGAGGGAGACTATTGGTGCAGGAAGGTGATATTAGACCTCCCTGATAGGTATAGCAAAAGGGGTGAAGGACTAACAAAGGCGTTTTCAGAATACTTTTTTTTTTGTCGTAAGTGTAAAATCACCATCTATCAAGGGCGTAACCAGGAATTTGCCAAGGGGGCGAAGCCCATAGACAGATTCTGCAATGCTTTGCGCATCCACTTGTTGGCGCAAAGCGCAAGAAAATTTTGGCCCAAAGTGCCTCCCAGATTGCTGGAAATGGTACTTCCCAAGCCTATTTTACAGCATATAAATAGGAGAAACACTAGCAATATTGTAAAAAACATTAAAAAAAAACCCAAACATATGCTCAAGGGGGCGGCTGCCCCCTTCACCCCCTTGGCTACGTGTCTGCCATCTATACCGATAATGGCTGGGCGCAAAGCGCTCGGTAAAATTTTTGGAAAATATATAACGGCAAATACGTAATTTCAACTTTCCAAATCATGCTACAACAACTTAGATTGAAAGATCGCATATTGATGCTATAGGCCCCTACAGATGTTGTGATTATAGTTCCATGTATTATTATGTCAATAATGGTCATGAGATGGAGTGCAAACCGTAAAGCATGCGCGCAAAGCGCGCGAAATTTTTCATTAAATGAGATTTCCATGACAAAACCTGCATTCAGAATCTGCATCGAGACACTTTCAATTGCCCAACAAACCTACATGCCACTCAAAAACAGTGCTCAAAAAGCCAGTCTTTTACCTGTTAATTCGTGAACAGCTTTCAACTTTTGCTGCTGTGCTCCTCCGGGAGTTGCTATCAGGAGATATTGATAATAAGAACACAGTGGCAAGGTTTGAAGCGGGCGGAGCGCGCGAAATTTTTGATAGTTTGCGAAGGATTTGCGAAAATTCTGATAGTTTGAGAAACGTGATAGAAAATGATTAAATAGATCTATCACTCGGTTGAAGCACACCTCACCCTACCCCCCACAGAAATCTATAGCTTAATCGCCTTTTGGGATCATTTTAAAATTTTCAAAAATTTTCATTGGGGGGGCACGCGCCCCCCATGCCCCCCCGTGCCGGCGCCACTGGAAGGCAACATGCAACATGGTATCATGTAGACATAATTAATGAAAACCTAAGAAGGCAACATGCAACATGGTATCATGTAGACATAATTAATGAAAACCTAAGAAGGCAACATGCAACATGGTATCATGTAGACATAATTAATGAAAACCTAAGACGGCAACATGCAACATGGTATTATGTATATAGACATAATTAATAGGCAACAATTCCCATGTTTATTTTACGGCCAGCTTCCATTAAACACCATGATACAAACGTGAAGCAACCGATGATCATGTACGCCACTTGTGCGCTATGCGCACACCATTTAATGAATAAATCGCATTTGGCGGACTATTATTGGTGAATAAACCGTCTCGACTCCAAATTTGGCAAAATAACGGACGAGGCGAAGTCGAGTCCGTTATTTTGCCAAATTTGGAGTCGAGACGGTTTATGAGACAATAATAGCCCGACAAATGTGGTTTATTCCTATTCTACCAAAGAAAATGTGTGAAAAACTTCCAATTTATCAGTTTTTACGTTTACTGACCAGGGCTGAATGACTCGAGACCGGTCTCGAGTCTCGATTGTCGTGACTCGGGGCTCAGGACTCGGACTCGGACTCGACCGACATGACTCGGGGACTCGGGCCGAGACAGACTATTTTTTCCCACGACCGTAAAATTACTCAGGTCGGAACTGCGCGAAAAAATCTTTGCTGAAAATATGGCATTACGTACACTACGTACAATACCATTGCTACATGTTGCGTACAGTGCATAAGTCAGTGTGCAGTATGAACAGTGAGCACTCGGAATGTCGACTCAGGATTAAAGATAGCACGGATCCAGCACGAAATGTTAAACACATCGTCCATGGGATTGCACTTGGGAACCTGTATAGTAAGCATTCAGTTATCAAATGCCGGTTTGGAGAATTTACCTTCGGGTCTGAGCATGGTTTAATGTTATTTGCATTCAAAAACGTGTACCAAACGGGGTCGAAGTAAAATATTGGCTCCCAGCCTTTCCAGGGCCTTAGTCCTGGGGCAATTTTCAGGAGCCTACAGGCTGATTAACTTGTTATAATGACACATCATGTATTGCAACATCATATCAGAATATCATTTAAGCAGTTAAGCATTCAGCATTCATCATGTGCTCCTCTTGCATAGCTCGATCTTGGTATCTGAAATACTACTTGGGGCAACTCGGTCTAAGTTTGAAGAAATCAAACCCAGGGGTTATTTAAAAAAAGTACCCCCGGTCCATGAGATTTTGGTAATAACCAAGTAAAATTATGGGATTTCTGTAGGGAAATCGCAGCAAAGAACAAATTTTGTGAACTTCCTGGACTCAAACTAATGTAGGGGCTCCCTCCGACCTTAATTCTACTCAGGACTACAGTAGCGTAAGTCACAAAAGGAGGGCAAAGGTTGTGGTAGCTTTCACACCCGCCCCCACTCGAAATAAACTCCATAGATTTCCTTCTTACGTACACGTAAGCCTACAAAACGAAAATTAGAACAGATGATCTCAACAAACTAACCCAAAAATACAACAATGTAATTCTGTGGGGCCCCTGGGCACGTGCCACGGTGGCCCTTGCTTGAGTCCTGCCCTGATTGGGGGATGGAGTGGGGCGTTCTGGTAAACACTGCCGGCCATCTTTTATATACCAGGCACGAATCCAAGCCCTTCTCTTCATAGCCATTAATCTTAAAGTAGTCAACTTTTGGTGTTGGAACTGTCAGTAGTAAATAATTCAATTTCAAATACGGTACCATCTGAAATAGACCTCTGGAAAGCTAGAAAAGCTGATTTTTCTTTTTGCACGGCACGTGCGGTGAAGCATTGCTGTGCTCTTCTATTATTTGGTCGGCCCCCTTTTTGGAAATTGTACATCCGTGTCTTATCCTTCTATGTTCATAAGAGGAAATTCAGTGGTCTTTGTTTTGTTACGTTTACTTGTTGTTTGGATCTATGACCATCTTTAATATTAGGGGAAGGAATAAAGGTTAGAATAAGACTATTTCATTGTAGTTCTCGTCCTCTTGCACTCAAACAAGTTCAATTTACACAGGGACTCGGTGACTCGGACTCGGGCTTTAGGACTCGGACTCGGACACCAGAGACTCGACTCCAGTCCTGTTACTGACCGTGTGTTGTAGAATAACAGGTCAGTGTTTAACCAATCAGAATGCAGGATTCTCAATAAGGGATGGCTAGAGGTGGTAGAATGTAGAATCTATACATGCGCTCGTCGTATATGAATGTAAATATGAATGTAAATATGATAATATGTAAATATGATAATTATTTAATTACAAGTTATATCTTTTTCTGTAAGAATGAAAAACAACAGGAAAGCGTAGGGAGCAATAATCTGTAAAAGGGTTAAACTTGGGCACATCCCTCTGTTCCTGCCATCCACCCCCGACTATAGCCACGCCACCGCGGGTTGCTGCATTTAGAGCAGTATTAGTCCATGCTTCCCTCATCGCTCATGAAGGTACGATCCACAGATCATCAAATTCAGAATTCAACATTTCTTGGTATGGTTTGTCCCTTCATTCAACCATAGATTAACAAACCCCAAACGCCTGCCGAGAATGGAGTGTCCGTAAAAGTCGCCAAGGATCTCGTTTATCACCAAACAACCATCTCGAACAGCAGTAATCTGACTTTCAATTTGAGTCAGTACATTTATTCGTATGGGTGTAATGAGGCCGTCAGTCAATGAAATTACTTCTCTTCTAGCAAAAATTAGTATGAAGGCAAGTATAATGGTTGTTCGACGTGTTGGAAGGTAGCTTACCATGCGGCGGTACAACAGAGGGGCTGGGGCACCTAGAGTAGGTAGGCTCAAAGTGCGCTGAAAAAATCTCATGTTTTAGACTTTTTGTCAATATGAGTAAATGAAAAACTAAGCAAAGTATTCTCAAAGAGAGGGCCCTTCTTGCCTCCCCCATCCTTCGCTAAGTTCCTCTTTGCATATTACGGAACCAGAAATGGCACTCTCCGTGCCTTTCAACTTGCATCTAAGCAATCTTTAAAATGTCGATAAATTTACACAGATCGATTGTGATAAATAGATTTTGCTTTGAAAATTTCTGAGGCGGGTGAACTTTCCCCTCCGCTGCGAAAGTCCATGGGGCATTTGTGGTTTCAATGGTAATGGAAGAGTTTGTATGCAGTGCAGTGGCGTAGCTACGGGGGGCCTGGGGGGCTAGGCCCCCCAGATTTTTTGTGTCCTAATAAAATGTATAAGAATTAAGAAAAAATAAATATTTGAACGGAAATAAACTTTGAAGTATTTCATGACAACCATACACTGAAGACCATTCTTACACGACCATTCCTATACGGTATCATACACAGAGTATGACGTACGGTAAGGTACTTCGTTCGAATAATTCTTCTGTTCTTAACATGTCGTGTCTCTCTCCTTGCCCATGACAAGTGCACTGTAGAACGATTGTTTTCGACAAGTTTTTTTAGTAGTTCGCACTGGCGTCCGGGCGGATTTGTTAAATTGCGAACAAGGTCCGGATTTCATGTGTTCCCCATTAGATTCCTACTTTTGCTTTGCTGGTTAAATAGTTTAAAAGATTTACTTGTGGTATTAGAGGTCTGACCAAGTAATATACTTGGGTCAGACTTGAGTCCGTGAACAAATACAGCACCATTTTGCATCTAGACACCATTGAAAACCGGAAAAATTTCCAAAGGGAACGGACACCCTTAGACCCCTACATCAGGACAGTGATCTATGTCCTCCTTGCTAGATAATAAATATGGTAACCCTAGGTTGGAGACAAATGGTATGATCTAGGGGATATGTAATTGAGTAGTGGACATATAGCCTGGATACTCCTCACTTCCTTAGGTTAATTCAAAATTTTGAGTTTCCTGAGAATCCCAGTGAACGTACTTTATTCACCATGGATGTCACAAGCCTCTATACTTCAATCCTCCATCACGCTGCTTTAGCAGCCATACGCCATTACTTTGATCAACGCCAGGACCCTAACATCCCTACCACCACCTTTCTTCGCTTGACAGAACTGGTCCTCACACAAAATTGCTTTCAGTTCAATGGTCGTTTTTTCCGCCAAATTAAAGGAGTAGCTATGGGCACTAAATTGGGACCGTCTGTGACCTGCCTCACCATGGGCCACTTTGAGGAGCAGATGTTCTCTCGTTACACCGGGATCAAGCCCATACTTTATAAAAGGTATATTGACGATATTGTTGGGGTCGCAGTGGGTCCTTGAAACGATTTGGAGAGGTTCATTAACTTTGCTGAAACGTGTTGTCCGTTTTTGAAATTCACTCATGTATTTCCAACTCCTCAGTAGTGTTTTTAGACACGGAATTATTCATCTCCGAACGTAAAATCAAGTCCAATCTCCACTTTAAACCCACTGACTCTCACAACTACCGTGCCTCATGAACCCTTCCAGCCACCCCAGATCTTGTACCAAATCGATTCCCTACTCACAACTTTTACGGGCCAGACGGATTTGTTGCTTTACAATTCTCCTACTATGAAAGAACTACTTTCAGAAGGTTCCATTTTTCCTGCCTTTCGCAAATGTAAGTCTTTAAAAGAACATCTTAAGTTTCCTAAGCGTTTGAATAAGGACGAGGTTGTTAGTGTAAGCATGGGCTGCCACAAGTGTGGAAGGACTCGATGTGACCTTTGTTTAAACTTTTTAGATGACAGTAAACATTTCACTAGCACGAGTACAGGTAGAAGATACCAAATCTTTGACAATCTTTCTTGTACTCCTCACAATGTCATTTATCTAGCAACTTGTTTGAAATGTAAAGTAGTAGCAGTAGAACCCACGTACTGTAACAGTACGTGGGCTCTACTGCTGCTCAATTCAAGGTTAGATTTCGTAACCATAAGTCTGATCCCATCCACAACAAAGGAAGATGTGAATTAGCTGTGCATTTTAATTCTAATCCACATATGCTCAACAATATTCGTTTCATTATTATCAAAAAAATTCATAGCACCAACAATGTGGACATTATTTTAACTAAAAGGGAAGCTTACTGGATGGCTCAGCTGTGCACTGTCCATCCCTTCGGTCTTAATAAAAGAAAGGAATTTAATTCACACAAGAGGGTCAGTTACTTAAACTAATCTCTTGCCCGCCCTCTCCTTTCAGCCCAACTTCTAATCCTTTTTAAACCCTTTTAGGATTGTCTTGCCTCCTTTATTTCTGCCAGTCAGCTTTTATAAATTTTGTATTATTTAGTGTTCTACCATTTTTATTTTTTTTTTAAGTTCTTTGGGAAGTTGCCAGCCTTTATTCGCTTTGAGAATTCTTACCTTTTATCACTGTAACGCTCAGGCATTTTGAAGCTTTTACTTGCTCAAGTCGTTAGTTTGCCTCTTTTAACAGTTTGTATGCTTGCTTTTTATCAGTTTGGCTGAAGAAGGTTGATTAAAAACCGAAAGCTTCCAAGCCCGGTGCTTTTCGTCCATCTTTTTAGCTTGTAGTTGATTTTCACCATTTATTTTATTCATATTATATTCATTCTCTGGTGATGTCTGTGAATCCTCTTTGGATCCTACTTGCTGTTTTGAGAAATATTGTTGGTATACAGCTTTTTCACTCCACTTTTATATCTATCTGTCTGTCTGTCTGTCTGTCTGTCTGTCTGTCTGTCTGTCTGTCTGTCTGTCTGTCTGTCTGTCTGTCTATCTGTCTATCTATCTATCTATCTATCTATATATATATATATATATATATATATTAGTGGAGTGAAAAAGCTGTATACCAACAATATTTCTCAAAGTAGCAAGTAGGATCCAAAGAGGATTCACAGACATCACCAGAGAATGAATATAATAAGAGTAAAGTAAATGGTGAAAGTCAACTACATGCTAAAAAGATGGACGAAAAGCACCGGGCTTGGAAGATTTCGGTTTTTAATCAACCTTCTTCAGACAAACTGATAAAAAGCAAGCATACAAACTGTTAAAAGAGGCAAACGTACGACTTGAGCAAGTAAAAGCTTAAAAAATGCCTGAGCGTTACAGTGATAAAAGGTAAGAACCTGAAAGCGAATAAAGGCTGATAACTTTCCAAAGAGCTTAAAAAAATAAAAAAGGTAGAACACTAAATAATACAAAAGTAATAAAAGCTGACTGGCAGAAATAAAGGAGGCAAGACAATCCTAAAAGGGTTTAAAAAGGATTACAAGTTGGGCTGAAGGGAGAGGGCGGGCAAGGGATTAGTTTAAGTAACTGACCCTCTTGTGTGAATTGAATTCCTTTCTTTTATTAAGACCGAAGGGATGGACAGTACACAGCTGAACCATCCAATAAGCTTCTCTTTTAGTTAAAATTATGTCCACATTGTTGGTGCTATGAATTTTTTCGATAATAATGAAACGAATATTGTTGAGCATATGTGGATTAGAATTAAAATGCACAGCTAACTCACATCTTCCTTTGTTGTGGATAAGATCAGACTTATGGTTACGAAATCTAACCTTGAATTGAGTAGCAGTAGAGCCCACGTACTGTACTTTACATTTTAAACAAGTTGCTAGATAAATGACATTGTGAGTAGTACAAGAAAGATCATCAACGATTTGGTATCTTCTACCTGTACTCATGCTAGTGAAATGTTTACTGTCATCTAAAAAGTTTAAACAAAGGTCACATCGAGTCCTTCCACATTTGTGGCAACCCATGCTTACACTAACAACCTCGTCCTTATTCAAACGCTTAGGAAACTTAAGATGTTCTTTTAAAGACTTACATTTGCGAAAGGCAGGAAAAATGGAACCTTCTGAAAATAATTCTTTCATAGTAGGTGAATTGTAAAGCAAGTGAAGATTTTTACGTAGGATAGAGCCTACATTGGCCATGGAAGGATTGAAATCAAGAATAAGGGGATATTTACGAGAGGAATGTTTATTCCTAGTAGGTTCTCTTAAGAGCTGGGCGCGGTCAATTTTTCCAACCTTTTCAAATTGAGCTTGAACAAAATCTGCATTATAGCCCCTTTTTACTAAATACTCTTTAAACTCTAAAAGACGTTTACTTAAAAGTTCAGGCCTAGAGCAAATACGTTTCAAACGTAAAGCAACATTGTATGGAATACTAAATTTACAACTCTTAGGATGGGCACTGTCGGTACGAAGATAGAGGTGCCCGTCGGCGGGCTTTGAAAAAACATCAGTATAAATTGACCCATCATTAAGGTAAACATGCACATCAAGAAATTCTAAATTACTATGGGAAGATCTGACGACAAACTCGATTGAAGGATAAATAGAATTAATAAAATTCGTAAATCTTTCCAAAGCATGAGAGCCATGGGTCCATACTTCAAAAATATCATCCCTGTACCTCCACCAGTTGTTAGGAGAGAAAGGACCTTTGGTAGTGGCAATCTTATCGATATAGGTCATAGCCAAATCAGCGTAGCTGCAAGCATTTTTGGGACCCATGGTAGTGCCATGTATTTGAAGATAATGCTCCCCATTGAAAGTGGAATTATTGTGGGTAAGGCAGATTTCTACAGCTTCTAGGATACATTGAGTACTAGGTTTACCTTCCCTCCTACTATCAAGGGCTTCTTTAACCGCTCTAAGACCTAGGGTATTATCAATATTGGGGAACATGGCCTTAATGTCCCAGGAAACCAGAAGACTCCCCTCCGGAATTCTGCCAAGGCTGTAAAAGGATTCTAGCTTGTTAATAAAATCAGTGGTATCACGAACAAAGTGCTTTGAATCACGTGCCAAAGGCTGTAGAAATATTTCTGTAAAAGCTGAGAGGTTTTCAATGGCCGTGCCACACCCTGAAGTAATTAATCTTAGGGGGTTACCTTGCTTATGGGTCTTCACCGTAGCAAATGCCTTGCCTGCTCTAGCGCCCTGATTAATGACCCAATTGGCAATTTTATCGTCAACTTCTCCTTCTTTGAGCCATTTGGCTGCCCATTCAGATACGATCTTAACATGCTCAAGACTAGGGTCGTGATCAAGCTTGACATAGTGTAGCTGATTACCTAATTCTGAAGACATCTTTGTAACATAATCTTCGGCGTTCAAAATGACAAAATTTCCGCCTTTATCCTGGGTAGTTATACACTCAGTGGATGTCTCTTTCAGGTCTGCTAGGGCCTCACGTTCTTCTTTGGTTAGGTTGTCCTTAACTTTTCGGGTATTTTGGGGGTTTAATACATCCTGTTTAACGGCGTTCAAAAACGACTCCACAGCAGGGTCTTTAGCTACAGGGGGCTGCCAACTACTTTTAATATTGAGTTGTCTGTGGATTCGGTTGAAGTTGTCATCTGGAGTGTGGGAACGTTTATTGTTAAAATGCACAGCTAGTCTAATCCTCAGTGAAAATTGGTTTAGATCATCTCTCACCTTGAGCCAGTTAATATCAGTTGGCACTGGGCAAAACGAGGGTCCTTTGGAAAGTAGGCGAAGCTCATCTGTACTGCAGATTCGATTACTGATGTTGATGGGTCCCTGCTCGTCACTTGGGCCCATTGGTACCGAGAGGGAAAAACATTTCTTTAGCCGTCTGTTTCTCTTTCTTAGAGATCGATCAAACCAGCGGTTTCTGGGTTTTTTCGTTGTGTTATCAACAGAAGGAACAACTTCACAGTCATCTGCGGATGGGACAGTAGCACAGTCCCTGTGAAGTTTACGAGAGTGTCTAAGTTTAAGTTCTTTTTCTAAATTAAAGGCTCTTTGCTTAGCACTGTTCCAAATGCGAGAGGCAGTAACTTTGTCTAAATTAGAAAAAATAGATTTACCTTCAAAGCTAAGTTGCGAAAGAAGCTTAACTTCTTCTCCTTTGGTATGGTCAACCAGTTCATTTAATATCTGCTGAGAAGCTGACTTGATATGATCGTTACAGCGACTAGTGAGGGATAAGTCGGAAGATCCGATCGCCAACTTGAATTTCAGTTGCAATCCCTTAGGAATAGTGTTAGAGTCTTGATGATGTTTCAAAAACTCATGACATTTTTTAACGAATGAACTTAGACCATAGGTTCCTGATCTTGTATGCTTGCTTCATGGTGCAAAGAAATACTGGATCCAAACGGATTCAATAGGTTTCAGCCGAAAGTTTAAGATAAGTGGAGTGAAAAAGCTGTACACCAACAATATTTCTCAAAACAGCAAGTAGGATCCAAAGAGGATTCACAGACATCAACAGAGAATGAATATAATAAGAATAAAGTAAATGGTGAAAATCAACTACAAGCTAAAAAGATGGACGAAAAGCACCGGGCTTGGAAGATTTCGGTTTTTAATCAACCTTCTTCAGCCAAACTGATAAAAAGCAAGCATACAAACTGATAAAAGAGGCAAACTAACGACTTGAGCAAGTAGAAGCTTAAAAAATGTCTGAGCGTTACAGTGATAAAAGGTAAGAATCTGAAAGCGAATAAAGGCTGATAACTTTCCAAAGAGCTTAAAAAAAATATAAAGGTAGAACACTAAATAATACAAAAGTAATAAAAGCCGACTGGCAGAAATAAAGGAGGCAAGACAATCCTAAAAGGGTTTAAAAAGGATTACAAGTTGGGCTGAAAGGAGAGGGCGGGCAAGGGATTAGTTTAAGTAACTGACCCTCTTGTGTGAATTGAATTCCTTTCTTTTATTAAGACCGAAGGGATGGATATATATATATATATATATATATATATATATATATATATATATATATATATATATATATATATATATATATATATATATATATATATATATATAGTGTTGTTCCAAAAATAGGTGCCTGCGCAGGAGGTAAGTTGTGAGTGCTTCATATGGTGTTTGAACAAAGGCAAAACCAACTTAGCTTCATAGCTCAGTGGTTAGAGCGTCCGCACTAGCAAGCGGGAGGTCCCAAGTTCGAACCCCGGTGGAGTCAACTTCTTTTCACCTCAGCCAGATTTTCCAGTGTCACAGTTTTTCACTATATATATATATATATATATATATATATATATATATATATATACATATATATATTTATATATATACAATATATATATATATAAGGAGCAAAATCCGGAAAAACGACAAACAGGACATGTCCGAATGAGGGTAGGATCAATAAAGATGATACCGTGCTACACTAAATGTATTAAGAAAGAAGCATTAATAACACAAACTACCCTGCCAAGCTTCCGGGCCCTCCACGGGTCCTTCATCAAGGCTGTACAAAACAAAAATGACGACAAATAGAGAGAGGGCAGCAGAGGACGAACAAAATCACCTACTCGGAATATTGAGACCAGAAGGGCGGTCAGTACACAGGGTTTCTATCCAGAAACGCTCCTTATATAGGCGGCGAAACTTGGACCCAGAACCCAGATGATCAATGACAATAAGTCTGAGGTCGTCAACCGTGTGGTCATTGGTGGAGAAGTGAACCGCCACAGGTTTATCCCCATGTCTCACCGAGTGCTTGATATTAGAACGGTGGTTGTTCATCCTCTGCCTAATCTCGTTACCAGTCTCACCCACATATTGGATACCACATTTACCACATTGTATGAGATAAATAGCATTCACCGACTTACAGCTAGTAGGACGGCGGATGTCAAAACTAACACCCGTAACATGACTGGTAAATGTTGTAGTAGCAACAACATGCTTACACGTTTTGCAAGAAACATTACTACACTTAGTGCAACCTATCTCCCCAGGAATAACAGTACCGACGTCATCACAGATACGCGGGACCGCAGCGCGAACTAGGATATCCCTCAAACTAGGAGGGCGCCTGAAGGAAATAACAGGAGGTCTTGGGAAAATCATCTTCAGCCTACCATGGGACTGAATAATAGGCCAGTGTTTACGAAGAATATGATTAAGAGGTGGCAGGTGAGGGTGATAAGTGGTCACAAGAGGAACCCTATCAGAATTAACCCTCTTAGTATATCTGATTTGGCCGCATAGTAAGGGTGACCTTGATAACTTCATTACTCATGCTAATCAAATACACCCTCACATTAAGTTCACGAGTGAGGAGTCTCAAGTTGAAATAAATTTTCTGGATGTCAAGGTCAGCCTCGCTAATGGCCAGAAAATTGTCACTGATTTGTATACAAAACCAACTGACTCCCACATGTATCTGCATCCTAGGAGCTGCCATCCTAAACATTTTACCAGAAATATCCCATATAGCCAGGCCCTCCGACTCCGTAGAATTTGCTCTGAGGATGAGTCGTTTAAACGGAGATGTGACCAGCTGGCCAATCATTTTGCCAAGAGGGGCTATAACCCTAGGGTGGTAGGGGATGGTATACGGAAAGCCCGTGGTGTTGCTAGAATTGACGCCATCAGATATACTAAGAGGGTTAATTTTGACAGGGTTATGGATATGTTCTGCTGCGCGTGCCTGATTGTTTGGTGGCAATAAACAGTCGTTTTGTATTCATGTACAATAATATATTCCTGATTGTGGGCAACTAGACATGAAAGCTTTATTGCCTGTCAAGCCTCTTTCTTAGGATGCATTTGACAAAGGGTGAGGTTGCCTAGGTACCAAACGAGGTAAATAACGTTAAATGCAGTGGTACCTGATTGTAGGATATTTCCCACTCGCTGAAGTGGATCAAAGCTTTTCCGATGTATCTCCAGCTAATAACAACTCCCTGATCTCACCAGGGACTTTGTGTCAAATAGCAACTTTCTGATTTCACCTAGACCGGTTACATTTTACTGTTTTCTACCAGTGGCGCCGACACGGGGGGGGGGGGCATGGGGGACGTACACCCCTAATTGGTTTCCGAAAATATTCCGGAAAATTTTAAAGTGAGCCACAAAGGCGTTTAAGTTATAAAATCCTGTAGCGGGTCGGGTGAGGTCTGTTTCTGACTCACCAATGAATCTATTTTAATATTTTTTTATCGACAAGTCGCTCTCAAACTATCACAATTCTCGCAAATCCTTCTCAAAGTATCACAATTTTCGAGGGCTCCGCGGCTTTACAGCCTCACCACATGGCTGTGTTACCATCAATACCGTCTCAAACATATTCGTATTATTCAATGGTGGGGTTCTACAATTACATAGATTGTTCTTGTGCATAGAAGTCATTATGGAGGAACACAGCATTGCAAGAATGCAAAGTAGTGGAATTCAGGGGAAGACACATTTTATGAAATTGAAAGCTTATACTAATTACTAGGCAGATGGCTCGCGGCCCCAGGGGCGTAGCGAAGGTGTTATCTTTTTTTTTTGGGGGGGGGGTGTAGAGATTATGTTTTGCCGACAGATTTGGTAATGCGTAGCGCGAAAACGAGCTTTAGCGGGTGGGGTCCAGGGGTAAAGCCCCCGGAAGTTCTGAGGCTTAAATATATTTCTGGGTGAAAAATTAAGTCTTAGGATAGATATATTTTGGTTCATAATGCACCATTAAATGCAAACATTCCCCCATAATTTTAATGTATTAGGCTATTCCTCCCGTTAGGCGCTATAGTTTTAAGCAGTTGGGATCCAGAGGTCCGCTAGTGTTTTAGCTAGGACGTCTTCTCAGTGCGACATTTACTGATCTGTGGCCTGGGGGCGGGGTTTAAGTGGAGTGGGAAATTTTTGGAAATTGAAAGGTTCCTAGTCGCAAATGGTGCAATATTTGAGTAGATTTCTGCCCTAATGAGGAACCTCAAAATTTACACCCGAGTAGAATTTTTATCTGGAAGCAAGATACTGACGTAAATGGAAACCACCTAAGTTATCTGTACAGGGCATTATTCAAAAAGATAACCAATGGAACTATGCACTTCTTCCTATATAGGAAGATCCAGCAATAAGCTGTGAACATCTCTCTGTACTTACCACGACGGTTGTCCTCTGGTCAGTTTTTTTCCGTTACTTAAAACTGTCACTGAGCTTTACAAGTATTAGGAGCTTACATAAATTTCTTGCCGTGGACCAGGGTCGTAGCCAGACAAGGTACTGAAGGGGGCGAGATAGCTTCCGGAGGAGGGGGAGAAATATACTGAATGCAATAAGGCAATGGTAATTTTTGATCGTCTAGGGAGATTTTCCAAGGGGCTTCGTCCCCTGCCTTCTCCCCCTTGGCTACGGGCTTTTGGAGCGCGAAAACGAGCTTTAGCGGGTGGGGTCCAGGGGAAAAGCCCGGGAAGCTATGAGGTTTAAGCATATCTCTGGGTGAAAAATTAAGTCTCAGGATGGATATATTTTGGTTCATAATGCATCATCAAATGCAAAGATTCCCAATAATTTAAATGTATTAGGCTATTCCTCCCGTTAGGGCGCTATAGTTTTTAAGCGGTTGGTCGGATCCAGAGGCCCGCTTGTGTTTTAACTAGGACGTCTTCCCAATGCAACATTTACTTATCTGTGGCCTGGGGAGTGGTTTAAGGGGAAGGGGTGTCCCCCTCCCCTTTGGAAATATTTGAAAATTGAAAGGTGCCTAGATCGCAAATGGTGCAATATTTGAGTGGATTTCTGCCCTAATGATGAACCTCAAAATTTACACCCGGGTAGAATTTGCTTGTCAGATTTTTTGTGCGACATTTGTCGCCGTTTATGCGACATTGTCGCACAAACAGGGGCTGGCTAAAACACTGAGCCCGCCTTAGGGCCCCTGGTGGGGGTCCAGGGGGCTTCGCCCCCGGAAGCTCTGAGGTTTTAACATAATCTCTGGGTAAAAATTAAGTCTCATGAAGGATAGGTATATTTTGGTTCATAATACATTATTCAATGCAAAGATTCCAGATAATTTTAATGTGTTAGGTCATTCCTCCCGTCATGCCACTATACTTCAGGTGCTGAACCTGTCTTTCAGAATTGGATCACTATGCGTTCAGCATTTGAACACTAGGCGCATCAGGCGTTCAAATACAGTAAGTGTTCGAATAGGTGTCCGGAGTTCAAAAAGGGAGAAAAAGTGTTCAGAATTTCAACACAAGCGGTCAAAATATGCTTTGAACCCCAGGATTGGTTCTGTATCTGTTTCATTGTGGTGATTAAAAGTTAAAAGCCTGAGATTACATGTGTGATGGGAAGACACGCGCGGCACGCATTATTTTTTCCCAGGATGCATTACTTTTTTCACAGGATGTTTGTGGGTAAACCGGATCCTCAAGAGTTTGCAAAATATGTTTGAAGTCAATGTTAGGGTTTAGGAAACGGGCTAAGGATGCCCTCTCCATGGGTAATCGGGTGCTGCTCCCCACGGTGATGAGTAAGTAAGGAATAATTTGCAGAAAGTGGTTTTTCAAGAATGTCATATGACCCGAAATAGTGCGCCTATACGGAAGCCTTCAATTCCCTTTCTTTCCCCGAATTACCGACGGACTCAGTCACTCGACCAATTACACCGCCGGCCGTTGATACGGCCGTAAGGGTCGTCACATGCATAATCAATTTGCCGACAGGCCTTCAACTTGAATGGGCCAATTAGATAAAAAGCCGAAAATCGAAATAGCCGATAACAGACTGGCCACGCCCTCCCGTTCTCTCTTTCTCCTTTTTCTTTTCATTCTCTGTCTTCCCTTTTACTCCCTTCCTTTCCTTTTCCTTCCCCTTCTCTCTTCTTTTCCTCTTTTCCTCTTCTTTTCTTTTCCTCTTTTCCTCTTCTTTTCCTTTCCCTCTCCCTTTTTTGCCGACAGACCGAAAATTTGCAGACGGCGACCAAATATTGGGGAGTGTGATATCCCCACACCGCCGTTCGCTACGGCCCTGTGCGGCCCTCTAACTGGCGGATGCATTTTGCTAGAAATTTAACGAGTCTCAGTGCAAAGTCTGCACGCAACTTTCGTTATGGAAATAATTTCTAATGCAAAACTTGGGCCCGCTTCGCGCGCACGTCACGGCACACACTTCATATCTTGAAACCATTACTGGGGGCAATAATAAATTACTTTGACAAAAACACTTGTTCGAAAAAAAGTACATCTCCGACCTCTGCAGGGACCCTGCATCAATAGAGTATCTTAGAGTAATCTAATAGCTACATTCGTAGCATGTAGTTGTCGTTGCACTTTTTTACAACGAGTGCAATGCCAAAGCCAAATGCCACTAAAGAATGAGACATTATCATTAATAGTGTCTAATCACGTAATTAGTTGAAAGATTTGCCAAAGATACCACCATTTTGTATCTATATACTCTAACACCTAATCCCGCAATCTTCGATTACCCCCAATCTTGAGAGTGCGAGGTGCGAACACCGCTTCAAGTTCGCCCCAGCATGCACTTTCAAGAGTGAAGCAGGAATGATGGCGGAAGCGGAGGAAAGGCAGGGGAGTCCAATTCTTTTACACAACGTGTTATATTGTTCCCACTGCTTTCTCGTTGTACAGTTGGTCAGGCAATTAATCAGCCTAAGGCCGACAGTTTCATACAAAAACAGTTATGGTGGCAAGATGAGAGCATCCACTGTAGTCGGATAAGGTGAGAGAATGAAAGCGTGAGTCGGCAGGGGCGGATCCAGGATTTTGAGAAAGGGGCGCGCACACACCTTTGGCCGAAGGCCGGCGAGCGAGCGCCGACGGCGCGGAGCCACGGCGGAGGGTTTGGGGTCCTCCCCCAAGAAAATTTGAATTCTAGACGCGCTTAGATGCGATTTCCCAGCATCTGGGAAGCATATTTTCCATATCTATTTGCTCATTTTTTCGGAGTATAGGTCAAAAAACGTTGGTCATCGAAAGGGGGGGGGGGGCGTGCGCGGGTGCGCCCCCACCTGGATCCGCGCCTGGTCGGAGCAAGATTTGCATGCAGGAAGGCTCGCAACGCTATGAGAAGGGGGCCCTTTTAAAGCGTGGTTATAGAAAAATTATGAGGGACAGTACGTGTGTGGCCCTATCTAAATGGAGCGCCAACATTAGTTGGCGCCAAGCGCATCAAGAAAATTTTCTGTCACAATTGCTTTCGAGATTGCCAAAAATGGCACTTCCCAGCCTTTTAACATAGATGCAGAGAAGGGGGAGGGCAGCGTGGGAGATCGCCCCACTCCTGAGAGTGCGCACGCAAACAGGTCCCACCATGCACTCTCAAGTATACCGTAATTTGAATTGCCTGCAACACGCCAACATAGTGTTAAATAGGCTGTAGTGCCGTGTCAGTATCAGAAATATTTTCCCTAGCATTTGGCTAAAATTAGTATGAAAGAAAATTCTTACACAAGTCAAAAGTTGTGTGAATTAACTTTTCTATTTTGCTTTACATGAACTTTTAAACTGTACACGTGTCACTGAACAACCCCCCCCCCCCCCCAAACATTCCAGTAATTACTCTTGCTGCTTTCTCAAACATTTCGTCTGAAAGGACCTTAGAAGCACGCAGTTGTCAAATAGCAACTTCCTGCTTCAGCAACACATACAAGCGTTGTTCCAGGAAAAGTCGAACAATGAGCTCAGATATGTAAGACACACCCACACACACCCACACACACACACAACGAATGGAAAGGTTATTCGATTTGAAATCGTTTCCACCTGACAATTATTCATCATCCCGGCATATTGTAATTGCTTCAATACTACCTGGACCTTATACTAAGTTTTACCTTATTTCGTTTTAATGCATACGAAATTGACATTTTCTGCACCAAGTGACAGTATTTCCCCGTGGCCAGATAGTAAATACAAGCAGCAAAATGAATTCATATGACGGTCTCTCGAAGGGTTATCATTTCTCAGAGGCGCAGAGCTTTACCCGAGCAGACTTTCACAAAAGTCACGGTTAATTGAAGCTGAGAAACTCGCTTGAAGGATGGATTCTTGGGCAATAAAAGTAAGCGACAGAATTCGAGGAAGGAATGCAAGAGGGTGGAAGTATTACTTTTGACCTGTAGAACTTTTCCTTTATTGAGCGAAAAATGCAGACAGAGCAGGGTGATTTGTTTTGCTCAAGGGTTTGGAAAACAAATTTTACCTCGCTGTAGTAAACCAGGAAATTGTAAGTCGTAGGCAAAGTCGTTTATTTTCAAAACTCCGGGAGTATACTACCACGCAGTTTGGCTGGTTAGTTAATAATGAATGCAACTCCCTTCATGACAAAAGGTGTGCGTTTGTTTGGTTTTTGTCATAGGCGGGATTAGGGGGGGAACGGGGGGAACGGGGGGAACGGGGGGCACTTGCTCCCACTCTTTTTTCCAGAGCTTGAAAAATAAAAATAATAAAAAATGAGCGAAAGGAAGCGAGACCAGAGAAATTAAAAGAAAAGTTTTAATAGCCTATCATAATTAAAATTTTTCAATGTTAAAATGAAGGAAAACATTAATGTCAAAACCCATTAAAATGCTAGGGAGGTTTTTTCGGCGCGCTTCGCGCTCACCTCTAGAGAAAACTGACCAATACAATTGAAAATTTTGTCTGGCGCCTTAAAATTTCTTTTCTCCTACGCGCCACACTAATTGTGACTTGAACCTCAGTACGTCACAAAATGCACCATGGTCCTTGCAAACAAAGTCCCAAACCCACCCATGTAGTCGCAATTCTCGAAAAAAATTCGGCGTGCTTCGTATACTCCTTATGTAAATCGATGTCTCATTAGCACTGCTGTACTGCTGTGCTCGTAGGAAAACTTAGGTGGAATTGCCTCGTTATTACTTTCTGTAGGGCAGCTTGAGTAAATTACTATTTCCAAAATCTTCCCTATACCTGTTGCTGTTCACTTTCCTCACCAACTACCACCATCCTCAGCAAATTGACTGACGGTTACTATCTTAATTTGCATCATCGTCATAAGGAAACTATTTCATTAGCATTTCAAATTACACCTGGGAGTAATAGGAGTTTCTCGGGAAATGGTCCAGAATGGCCACAAAAGCCGCCAAATTTAAGAAAAATTTCTCGGGGAGAACCCTTAGTCCCCAGCCTCCGGCTTCGCTCCTTCGACGCTTACGGTTAAAGGGAAACAATTGTACAGCTTTCTAAGCAAGTACAACATTTAGAACACATTTTCCCAAGCATTGTGATACCATTAACAACTAATATAACTCAATATCTTATTTAACACGAATTTTTCAAAAAAAAATTTGAAACTCACTAAACGCCACTGCGTAGGCAGTCATGATATTGTGAAATTACCCACAATGCAACGGGACTGTGATGTCACACCTGCACCTCGCCGCGGGTTTTACAACAACTGCTTGTGTAGTTTGTAAGCACACACCTACAGTATTCACGGTAACGTCAAAACTATCTTTAATTTTCAAAAAATGTAGCGGTTAAATTTGCCATTAAAATCCAGAAATCTGTACATTACTATCTAATATCATCATACAGCCTTCTTCTTACTTGTTACGTATGATTTTTAACCAGTTAAAAAGTTCGAGAAAATCCTTCACCCTACACTATAAGTGCAGCTCGAAATCCATATTGACTCTATATGGTGTATCACACACATGCATGGTACGGTACTGACCACTGCACTGCATCGCCGTAGTCCGAAGGGATTCGATCATACTTGTCAAAACGTTATAGATTTTTCTAAACTCTCAACAGCCAATCTGCCAATAAAAGTTGTAAAATTCAAAGTAAAATATTCAAACAATACACAGAAGTCTCTTACCAGACAAAATGCGTCTGATTGAAGCTTACTCAACCAAAAAGAAATGCTGTGCCTGTTACCGATAGCTCGAGGCAGCCATGATGGGAACACATCGCGGAGAATGGTTAGGCTTGCTTCCGGCAGACTCAAATACAACTCTCGACTGACATTTCAAGGTGTGGCTGAAGGAATGAGGCCAGTACTCCACCAAATATGCAATAATCGATAACGTACTTCACAGTGTCTACGCAAAATCCTCATTATATGCACTAAATCAGAAAATATCACAAGACTTTCGTCTCGAACGAATGCTTGGCCCTCGCGAACACGTATAGGTGTTTTAAGGAGAATAGTGTTTCATAAGTTACACAAAAAGTTCCCTCAGTGGATCAGAGTTTCCTTAAGTTTTTATGACTACTACCGAAGAGTTGAATCTCTTAATTTTCTTATGGTAACATAAGAGTAAAAACAGATAATCATCATTTACGTATAGAAATCTTTATGAAGAACTATCCAAACACCGCATGAACACAAGCCCTTCAGCGTGATATCATGGGCTCGGAAAATGGAACCACTGAAACAGAGTATTCCTTGATAGCATCCTCTTGCAATACTACGAAAAATAAATGGGCAAGAACTATTTAGTATTTTCAGCTGTGGGGCATAAAAATCCCACAGAAGTTTTTGTTATACTTTCTATATTTTTTATGATTTAAAATACATAATTTTGAAATTTTGAACCACCACTCAGAAAAATTAAGAAGGCCTATTTAAATTTATTTGAGCTGGCAACATTTTGCTCTGGAAATCGTGAGGTGCAGGTTGTACGTCAGCAATCAGCTGATATCTAGTCGTCTTCTTTCGAATGTGTCTGCGCACATGCCAGCAAGCGAGGGAAATTTGAAATATATTATTCTTAATAAAGGTTTCATGTAAGGTCCACCAGGTAGAGATTATCTGTAGTATTTATATGTATACTACACATATGTAAAGGGTCAAATGGCCACTATAGTTCCCCTTTAAAGGCTTCGCCGACCACAACTTCCCAAGACGCAGCCTTCAATAAAAATTAAAATTACTTCCCTTGCACTTTAACTGCCGATTTCTGAATGCAGGTTTTGTAATGGAAATATTATTCGTCACTGTTTACACTCCATGTCATGACCATTATTAAGGTAATAATCCACGAAACTGTTCCATAGGCGTAGGAAGCGGAGGCTGGGGGGCTTTAGCCCCCAGTCAAAAATGTGGGGGCTGAAGTATGCTTCCGCCCCCCAAGATCCAAGGCCAAAAACCCCTTATTTGTCTCTTCTGTAAGAAATTTCAAAATTTGCAGTAATTTTCCTTAAAATTTGTCCAAAATGTTTCACCAGATTGCATCTGAGGACCCTAAAATACCCAAAAGTTGTGGACACCCCCTCCCCTTAGACCCCTCCCCCAGGCCGGCGATTCGAAACAAGGTTCAGCCCCCCCCCCCCCGTCTCGAAAAGCTTCCTACGCCTATGAACTGTTCTGATCACAACACTTTCCGAAGAACAGATATACATCTCAAAACATCTGTGGGGACCTTGCAAGTCTTTCAATCTAATATGAAGCATGATGTAGAAGGTTGAAAGTACATATACGTACCTGCCGTTACACGTTTTTCGAAGAATTTTACCAGAGCTTCGCCAGTTCGCGCTGAGCCATTATCGGTATAGATGGTGATTGTTAATACACTTATGACGAAAATAGCACTCTGCAACGCTCTTATTAGTCCTTCACCCCTTTTGCTACACTTATCAGGGAGGTCTAATATCACCTCCCTGCACCTATACTCTCCCTCCCTCTCATTTTCCATTGCTGGCAGCTGTTCGTCCGGATTTTTGTTCGAAAGTAGTAAAAATACGATAGTTGTAAAGTGTTCGGCGTCGTACTCTATATTATCATTTGGATGTCAGGTAGTATACGCATTATGTCATTGCCCCCCCCCCCCCGCCCCAATTTAATATGATTATTGCAGAGCTTCCAGGAGGTTCTATTCAGGTATCTGCTAGCCTTAGACGCCCTTTCATAATGCACAATGAAGGAAAGGACATATTTCATAATAACTCAAGAATGTTTCTGTAAACTCCACGCACATATTTTTGTATAAAGCTTTCCCGAAATAGAAGGCAGTAAAATAGACAGAAGGGAGGGGGCTTCAGGAGATTTGTTGACAACGTATCTATCTCTTAATAGACAACATATTCTCCTCTTTTACCTTACCCGGGTTAGAGCACCCGACTTGCAGCCGGAAGATCTAGGGTTCAAATCCTGGCCGGGTCATACCAAAGACTTTAAAAATGGAACCTACTGCCTTTGTGCTTGTTGCTCAGCATAAGCAATGGAGTAGGGCAAACAAACCAGTGAGCCAACAACTAACTAACTAACTAACTAACTAACTAACTAACTAATTAACTAACTAACTAACTAACTAACTAACTAACTAACTAACTAACTAACTAACTAACTAACTAACTCTTTTACCTTACCAAAAATTAGCATTCACTAAATTATGGACATTTTCCGGCCATATATGATCAGTTCCAAAAACATCCCAGAGATAGCACCAATTTGCATCTAAAAGACCTTAAATTAATAATAGAAAAATCTCGAAGGGGAGGGGGAACCCTTTCCCCAGGCTGACACCTTTATGTAGTGACAAACGAAAGATTGAAACTGCTGCATGCAAATGCAGAAACGCATGAAAAATAAAGGTGTAATTTACGCAGACTTGGGGGAACTTAGGTATTATTACGACATCATCTATGGTGACCCCAATCACAAAAAAAACCTGACCATGCCACTGATCTCAAGCCAACTTGCAGGTCTTGTAATGATCTCCGAATTCAAAATCCAGTTGCTTGGGATGACCCTATATGTTGATCCCTACCTTTTTTAAGCTTAACAGGACATTGTTGCTCTTGTACAATTTCAATCCAGTGTAGCTTATCAACAAGTTTTGTGCACAGAATAGCATTTCTTAAATGTATGAATACTAATAGCCAACCAAAGAACATAACCACTGAAATTAACCCATTAAAACAGTCTTCCTGGAACTTCTGAAACATCAAAACCCAGGAGCTTCCGGGGGCTTCGCCCCCTGGACCCCACCCATCGTGGGCTCGCGCTTCCCGCTCGTCGTGCACGCTTTCGCGTGCACATTTTTCACATTTGCGATAGCTCACCCCATCCCCCCAAAGTTGAAAAAAAATCTACGCCCCTGATCCAGGGAGATGTTAAGACAACTAAACAACTCCCTGCTTCAACTCCCGGTGTTTCCTTAAGAAAATTCCTTTAAGTGGACCTAAAGTCTAGAACATTGGCGATACATATCTTGAAGGTTGGAATAAATGAATTTCATTCATCCACATACATGTTCATAACTTACTCCATTGCTGAGATGTAAAATGTTGAATTTATTTGAAATAGTCGATTGCGCAATAATTTGTGATGTCCTTTTCTGTACAACGCACTTTACCTGTTTTTGTTTCCTTTTGAAATTGACTGTTTTTATATGACTTTGAAAGTTTTACTGTTCCTTTGCTAGCATGTTGGGGGGGGGGGGGCTTATATGGCCAAGTCACCCTTTAACAGTCAGACAGTAATAACATTTTGGCACAAGGTGCAGTGGCGTTAAAACAAAGAAAAACAAAGATGGTAATATAAGTACAAGAATTACATCAAAAATTATTGCCCAATCTACCGTTTTAAACTGAGTGAAAAGCCTTCAACATTTTACATTCAAGATAGCTCAGGAATTTCTTGCGAAGATGGGAGCAGGGGCGGCGCCACAGGGGGGGGCAGGGCAGGCATTTGCCCCCCCTATGGTTTTTGACCCAAAAAATAAAATCGTGTAAATAACGTTTTAAGACACATAATTTTGTAGGGGGTGGGGTAGGGTGAGGTGTAACAGTATCATGGAATAAAGTATTGTGATACATTATCCGTCGCATATAGGACATTTTCGGTGTAAATCCTCGAAAATTTTGCGCGCTTCGCGCGCGTTGTCTTCTCTGTCTAACTCATTGTACATTCGCCCGTTACTGCATCCACCGCAGAGCTTACACTTAGGCCCCTTCTACATTCCAGAAGACCCATCATTGAATTTCTCTCTGAGTTTTTTTTTTTTTTTTTGTCGTTTAAGGGTTAATACCTAGTAGCGTAAACAATAGGGGGATGGCGAAAATACTGTATATCCCCTAGCGAGATTCTGTGAAAATTGCTGTCTACTTGAAAAGAAGCAAAACATAGTATTCAACACTAAACTGACTGATTTGAGTGATTAAAAGTTAATTCAAATCCGTATTTGACCGACGTATTTATCAATATTCTGTAAATTCTCGGACTACGCGTGAATGTGGTATCTACTTTGAATTCCATGGCTACCTTCACGATCGTGGCTCACGGAGAAGTAGGCCTACATCATATTTTAGTGTGTAAATCCAGTACGCATGGACCTACCAGCTGTAGTTGTACACTTGCCCTACACATGCAGTGACATGTCTGTAGTGCAGTATCGTATCCAATCAGTGGAAGGGGGGGTAGGATTTTCACTTCCGTGTACATTGTTCAATCATGTCACAACAATCACAAAATGGTTAAATTGGTACGCAGGGAAGGTTATACCAGAGGGAGCAGTTCCGTGAAAGTGGGAAAACATATATGAGGCGTTTAACATATCTAGATGTCTTCAGTGCAATTTGAAAGATCTGGGAAGGGCCATTTCTTGCAATATGGGAGCTGTTTTGGCAAAAATTTTATCGGCGCAGTCCGCGCCAGCCAATAGAAATCATGCCACATGTCAAGATGGCTTCAGTGCAATTTGAAAGGTCTGAGAAGGACCATTTAATTGCGATATAGAAGCCATTTTGGCAACATTTTAAAAACGTTAGTGGAGCTCCGCTTCTATACCAACGCAACCAAATCCGTTCACACGCTCATGCCTGTCAGTCGTCACTTATCAAGTATCGTACGGTTCAAAACTGCCTCCAAGATCCCGAGAAGTGCCATTTAATGCAGTCTGGGGGGGGGGGGGTGTTTAGGGCGAAAATTCTCTTGTACGCTTCGCACAAAACTATGATGGCTCCGCTTCGATGGCAACTTCCATTCTGCGCCCCTCCCCCAATAGCCAACACAAATCGCCGCCCTTGCCCGTTTGTTATGTAATCGTCGATAATAAGTGCAACAAAAGTTAGAAAACTGTAGTCGGCCAAAAGTAAAGAAGGTTGGATTACTTACCTAGAAACTAGATATCTCGAGAAAAAAATATGACTTCAAAAGATGCAAAATATTGTACCAGATTGCGTCTAAGGCTTCCCGGTAGTCGAAAAATCTTTCACACTAGAAAACCCCTCCCCTTTAACCCCTCCCTCAGAACCGCGAATCACTCATCTCATGCCTGGGGCGGATGCAGGGGGAAGGAATCAGGTCTCACACCCAAAAAATTCAAGAAAAAAACTGCAGGCAAAAACGTTTGTTAAGCTATAGTATGAGGAGGGGACAGGATGTAAGTACGCTGCATCTTCGGTCTATGTCCCGTCCCCTATACGTTTCTTTGCCTGTGTTTTTTTAGTTTCTTCAGTTAAACGTACGTTACCTATCCGTTCATTGTCAGTTCTATTCCTTTACGCTTCCGTTACTATATGCGTTAGTATCCGTTCGAACATTCGGTACAGGTACTGTACTTTTACGTTTCATCCGTTTGTTGTCCGGTATATGATCCGGTGAGCAATAGCAATCCTGGAGACAACGAACGGATACTAACGGAGAAGTCCAGTATGAGAAACGCACGAGAAAATAATAAAACGGAAGCTTAGCGGATAAGTAACGAATACGTAAGGGGGACCTTTTTTCGGTCGACGTCTGGTCCAAGTTTTGTGCATGTTCAATCTCTCGCCGTTCATAGCCGACGTTTCCCCGGTCATGAAACGAAAAAGTCGGCGGAGGAGAACAGGAGACTAACGGATATTAACGTACATCAATGGAGTGACAGTTTGGGTCTTCGTTTCCTCTCCGTTATTGCAATCCGGTGAGGTGTGACATGGCGCTTAAAGACTGACGTGTGTTATGGTAACACGGTATCTCCCTCCCTCCCTCCCCCTCTCCCTCCTTTTCCCCTCTCCCTCCCTGGTGACGCCATCCGAACCAATTATTTACACCTCTGCCTGTGAATTCATTCTTAAGATTTAAGTCCAAATTTTACAATAAATAATACTGCAATAAACAAATTGCAATCCGTTTTGTCTCTTATCCCATGTACGTTTCATTTTAGGAGTTCAAAGTGGACCTAAAGTGTAGAATTATAAGAATATATATTTTAGACGTTGGAAACAAAATTTCACTCATCCAACTCTCATTTTCAATAGCTCACCCTGTTGCTGAGATATGAAAAGTTAAAATTTATTCATTTTATTTGAAATAGTCGATTGCTCAATAATTTGTGATGATCTTCTTGTAAAACTCACATTACTTGCTTTTGTTTCCTTTTGAAATTGAAATGTTTATATAACCTTGCAAAAATTACTGTTGTACGGAGAGGTTTTGTATAGTCAAGTCACCCTACAACAGTGAGAAAGTGATCACATTTTGGCACAAGGTGCAGAGGCTTTCGAAAAAATAAAGAAAACAAAGAATGTAATTTGAGTAGTACAAGAATGACATTACAAATTATTGCGCCATCTACCATTTTAAATTGAATAAGCACCAACATTTTATATATCTCAGCTCAGAATTCCTGTAAAGATGGCAGTTAGACCATTTGGATTCATTTTTCAAGCTTTGTAACACAGCCTATGTTTTTGAATTTTTAGCCTTTAGGTACACTTTAAATTTAGCTAAAATTTTGGCAGTTCTTTGTACACCAGAAAATGTATTTTCAAAGCAAAGTGAACTCAAAGCAAGCTGGAGTGATTTCACATTCTCACATTGACGAGCAGTTCTCCCTTTTCTGTGCCTTTCAATCGTTTTGGCTTACAGACCCTTAAGGGTGCAATTTGCAAAATTTCAATATCTCCTATGCATATTACGTAATGATACCATACGATTATAAAAGACACTAAATCGGATTTAAATTTAACGATAACATAATTCAGTCTATTAATGTGAGGAAATGACGTCACTCCTGTTTGCGTAAAGTTTACTTTAGCTTGCAAATTTGGTTACATCATTGGTTCAAAAACTCGAAAAACTATAGGTATAAGTTTAATGTTATCTCATAAGAGTTATGATTCCTCTCACTTTTATAAAATTCAAGTTTGCGTATAACTCTTCCTCAGTGATTTGACTTTTCTATAAGCAAGAAAAAATCACATAATGAGGATTAATTTTTTCTCATTAATTAAGAAATTGCAGACATGAGATCCATATTTCAAGGATTAATACATACAGTTTAGAACACTCGGGAAGTACCGTTTCCGGCCATCTGGAGGGTTTGCAAAGTAAAAAATTTTCTTCAACGCTCCGCGCCAATGATGGTGGCGCTCCGCTTAAAAATATGTATTACCATTTTTCATAGATTTATTTTTTCTCCTTAATTGAGAAATTGCAGACATATGATCCATATTTCAAGGCTGGGTACATGCAGCTTAGAACACTCGGGAAGTGCCATTTCCGGCCATCTGGAGGGTTTGTAAAGCCCAAAATTTTCTTGTACGCTCCGCGCCAACCGATGGTGGCGCTCCGCTTAGATAGTCTTCCTGCACTCAGCCCCCCCCCCCCAATATTTTTTCGTTCCGCCGCGCTTGCTGCATAGTTGAAGCGTCTCATTCAGTGAGGGGCCGATTTTCACTGACAGACAAACAACCCTTCTCACAGTTCGTATTTATTTCAGACAAAAAGTTTTTTTTAGAGAAAAATAAAGTCCAAGAAAATGCCAAAACGCAGGTTCTGACACGGGGAGGGGGGGGGGGGGTAGGGTGAGGCTCGGAAGTCTCTAATGCCTGCACCCCTCCAAACAATAAAGCTGGGTCCGACCCAGCATGCTTTGCCACCCCTATCGAAAAACCCTGGCGCCGCCCCTGGATGGGAGTTGGACCATTTGATGCATTTTTCAAGCTTTGTTACATACATTTTTGAAATCTTAATTTTTAGATCCATGTTAGAGCCTCTAGAATTCCTTAAATATCTCTAAAATCAGAAAATTACCTTCAAAGTGGAAGCTCTGTTGTGAGTGTAGAATGCGACGGATGGACTCTACCGTCAGACCCTCTACACTACACTAAGTACAGGGGTCCTGGCGTCTACCGGCATATTTCTCAGACATATTCCGCTAAAAAGGCTTGTCCCTGAAGATAATCTTAGTGAGAAGTGCCTCACCGGACACTCTCTGCTCCCACCATAATAATGTCCCACTCTACGAGAACATGAGATATGTCCGGGGAGACAAAAAGGTAATGAAAAATGTCCGTGAGGACATTGTATACCAGTTTTAGGTCTGTCGGGAACATTCTGCACTAGGTTTCTGTCCGGGGAGACAATATGCACGTTAACATGGCCAGGATTTCTCCAAGGGGGTGTCAGGCTCCCCAGCGGAAAGGGGGAAGCAACTGGAAGCCACGACATGGACGACGAACTATGGTAATTAACGGTCGATGTAGACCGGGGTGAGCTGGTTAAGTGAGGAGGGGATTGGAAGAGAACCTTTGCACTATTCCATTCCATTGTAAGACATATTTGTATGACATCAGTTTCGAGTTGGGTGAATGACTTAGTGTATTCCGGGCAAGCCTGCACCCAGACATGGAGAGCAGGGGGGGGGGGACCAAACTGGGGGCGCTAAGTATAAATTATTTCACAGGGGCCTGGCTATGCCCGCAGAGCAGGGGGCCAAGTCAAGGAGCAGGAGGCTGGCCCCCAAATGCCCCCGTTGGTTACGGGCCTGGTTCCGGGAAATTTAAGTTGCCTTCCGCGCGAAAAATTTCAGGCACACAATCTACACGGTACCATATAAAGCAAACATAGATCAAGTTTCGGGGCTGCAGATGACCCCTATCGGGGATAACACACACTGTATCGTATCCACCCCGTTTGCCCGAGGAAATAGTCAAACCCCTTTTACGAGTCGCTTATACTGTACCTTATGACAAACACCAAGACAATACTGACTAGGTTATACGATATGGAATGGAATTCTCTACTTTTACTTCAAACTGTGTAGCCTACATATAGGTTACTTGGAAAGGTGGAGTTAGAGTTAGACGAGGTTTTACGGCTCGGTTTCTTACCAATTGTTTTTTTTTTCCGGTTGTGGCTCACTGGCTTTTTTTCCCTACTCCATTGCTTATGCTGAGCACCAAGCACAATGGCAGTAGGTTCCATTTTTAGAGTCTTTGGTATGACCCGGGCTTGTACTATTTAGCTGTTGGAACGGCACGATGGAAGAAACAGAAATTCTAAAACGCGCGATGTGCGCCGAATTTTACGTCCCTTTTGAAGAAACTGCCCTATTGAGAGCAAAAACAGGTTTTTCGTACCGACTAACAAGTTCGGATGTAGGGACGCTAGCCTTCCACCCCTGGCCGCCCCAATAAAATGAAAGGGGGAAAAGAAAAGGAAAGCACAAAAGAAAGGAGAAAGAAAGAAAAGAGGAAAATAAACAAAATTGTCTAAACAAGTGTTCAAAATATATCTTTCTGCAGGAGTTGGGTGGAACCTCTAGTTGAAATCATTTCCATGAAAAATCCATTAAAGTGGTTGCCGACGAGAGGGGGGATGTATTGTGCAAAAACAGGTGAATGGCTGAGCAATGACTCTAAGTCCACAGGTCTATGGACGTGAACATAGTGGTATATGCCGTGCGGGAGGGCCACGGCTTACTGCATTGAACTGTATAGCAGTGGCGTAGCTAGAGGAGGGGGCAGGGGGAGGTCGCCCCCACAAAGCCTCCGAAGGCCTCTGATTTCTAGCCTCTGTCGGAAATTTCTACCACCTTAATTAACAATTCTTACAACGGAAATTAGTAGCTAAAATTATATTCTTAGGGGTTTACTTACAACACTTCTTATGTTTTAAAGCAGAATTATACATCGAAATGGTTACTGACAAGGCCTGGAAGTGTCATTTAAGGCAATCTCGGAGATATTTTAATCTAATTTTTCCGCCCATTACACGCCAGAAGATGGTGGCGCTACGCATGATTACTTCAAGATAATAATCTGTCGGAAATTTAATTGTCCCCCCCCCCCCCCACACACACACACACAAAAAAAATCTAGCTACACCACTGCTGTATAGTAACAAACTGGTGTTAAAGAGAGAAAATTTTTGAAATCTTAGGTAACTGAGATGCCAATATTTGCCATTTAAGCATTCTAGGATGATTAAAGACAAAGAGACGTGCTCTCGTGCGCAATGGCGCCGGAACAGAGGCACGGGAGTGCGTGCCCTGCAACCGACTTTTGACAATTTTTAAAATGAACCGACTCAAAAGGCGTTTATTCTATAGTTTTGCTAGGGTTAGGATGAGATGTGTTTTCGACTGAATAATCGAATTTTTTTTTGGTCACCCCCTCCACTAAATTATGAATTTTCAACATATCCTCAGATCCAAACTTAGCCAAAGAAAGCACAATCTTTCATCTAAGCCAGGGTTCTCCAAACTTTTTTGCTTGGTGGTCCCATCTTTCTACTCCGGAATCTTGGTGACCCTCAAACTGAAGGGTCGGTGATAGGAGTTTGACTTGACCAGGGAGCTATTACGTAACAGCTCCCTGATTTGACTTGGTTATACAGTGTTACTAAAGCAGAGCACTGGTTCTTAGATTAGAATCACTCCCATTGCTTATTTTTAATGAGAAATTTGGCGATTACTTGTCGCTATGGAATCCTTTTCGCGACCCTTTTGAGGGTCGCGACCCCTAGTTTGCCGACCCCTGATCTAAGCCACAAATGAACAATAAATTCTCAAAGAACAAGGGATATCCCTTCCCCTTTCCTTAGACCCCTCCCCCTATACAGCAAATCTTCAAGAGGTAATAAAGAATCTGCGCCGGTGTAAACTATCCCAGGAAACTGTAAGCACACTTTACCCCGATTCTCTGGGTTTATTTGGGGTGGGATTACGACGACTTCTGTGGTGCCCCAATCACGGCTCCTAGAGGCGCCAGTGATCGTGCGGACAACTTTGCTCATCCCCCAATTTAGCAAATTTCTTCCTAATGGTTTACTAGCGTCAAACAGTGACGACAAAGCAGACTTGTAGTGCGAGTACAAACTCCCGAATACGAGTACCACTACGAGTACAAGGCCTCGAGTACGAGTGTGAGTACGAGTACAAAGCCATGAGTACGAGTACGAGTACAGGAAAATGTACTCGAGTACTAGTATTAGTACATTTCAGAGTGCATGTGTAGGCTGGAATAATATAACAGAAGTAACTTACAATTGCCTTTTATGTAATTTATAGTCTTTATTGTCTTTAATGTCTTTGTCTTCAAGGTTGAGGGTGCATGGAGTTAGCTTGGTGATCTGAGTGTACTGCATAGAGGTCTCAGGATGAGATCCTGTTGGCTATCTCGTTGTCTGACAAGGGAAATTGTCCCGTTCAGCAAGTCATCCGCTCTGTTTGGTTCAGCTGTCGATCAGAGGGGCAAAGCAAGGAACCTCCACCCTCCCAGCCTTTGGAAAGTGGCTAAAGACTGGGAATACACTCACGTCCATCAGATGGGGGATGTTAAATGGCGGTCCCAAGGGTAAGATTGGGAGCGATCAGTACACGCCTGCCTCATTAACCATGAGCTCTAGTCAAACAGAGAAGGCGAATTTCGCCGGTGCTCATCACTATGGTATAGGGTCCTTGATGAGCCGGGAGGCTTTCTTGCCCTCAAATGTTTAATTTCAACAGTTCGTCTGTTTCAAAACCTATTACAAATAAATGCTGCATTTGATTCTATATACCACTATGAAATAATACCTGTGGTCATGGTGGTATTATTGTGATTATTTCCAATGCTATAAAAACGTTTTGCCTTCTTCACTTTGAGGGACTCCAAGGTGGGGTATTAACTTGGGGTTTGAAGCCGAATGAAAACTGTCTTGCAAGAAAGGCTATTTTCTACTGCATAGATCACAACTTGCAGAAGCTTCATCGTGAAAACTTGCGATGTCACTTGGAAGCTATCATGGTATACGGAGCAGTGGTACTTGGGAAGTGAAGAAAAATCCAACTGTCGTTTCAATGTCTTTTTTTTTTCTAAATGGAAACCCTCTGTTATAGTAATTTATTTCAAAGTATCTTCTCTGAGAAAATAAAAGTTTTGGTTAACTGCGGTCTAGTTTTAAAATTCAGTGGAGACACAAAGGTTTGCATTTACCGATAAAAAGAGACTAATTAAGATTTATTCCATCCTGTAAAGAATACTGATTATACAGATTTTTGTTTTGAATTTTGTCTTGTTTCTTACTAGGATTTGTCAGTTTTTAAAGATTTTAGCATTTATCCAAGTATTCCAACACTGGTCAGTTTAGTTTTCAGCTTCTAAGATCAAATGCATGGTTCTCTACAAACATGTCAGTCAGTCTCAAAACTTTGTTATTGGAAGTGCACATTTGCCAACAACTAAAAGTAATGTCAGCTGACATTAAAGTTTTGAGAAGTAGACTACGTTACTGATCGAAGGTAGTTTCAAACACTGTCGTTCTAGACTACACTCAGGCAAGATGCTATTTTCAGTAGGGGACCAAAGTACTTATATGCATAAGGAGATGATACTCTTAAGATTATATAGTACCCCTAGGAAGCGATTAATTCTATAGTAACTTCTTCAGTTTGTTCCAAGAAAGGTTCCTTTTAATCCTTTGTTACTGTTCCTTATAGCAGCACAATTTATTTTTTATGTGTTGAGATAGTCTGTGTTGGTCAGCACAGGAAGCTTCAAATAATTACAAGTTACATTAAATTAGAAAAGAGTCAGTGAAGATTACAAATATTAACATCCTGGACTGAAATGTTTGTACTCATGAGTATAATTCTCAATGTACGAGCACTAGTACTAATTCTTGAGTACGGTACGAGTACGAGCATGGGCGTAGGATCCCAAGTTGATTGGAGGTGGAGGAAGGTTGGGGCTGTAACGACTTGCCCGAAAAATATGACTAAAAATTTCCGCGCGCTCTACGCACGTTCAACACGTTGATGTGCATATCATATAGGCATACATCGGTTATCACGCCGCATGTCAGTTACATACAATCATTTGCCGTGTTACTACCTTTCCATATTGGTTATAATTTTTAAACTAAAACTGAAACAATAATAATGAAAATAATCAGTGGCGTACACAGGATGTCTCTCATGGGCATGCATCATGTTATGTGATCGCCGGCCTGGGGGAAGGGTGTCCTCTTCCCTTTTGAAAAATTTTGAAAAATTAGGTGTCCTTACATGCAATCTGGAGCCACAAATATGCTACCTTTGAAGTAAAATTCGTGTTAAAAAATTTAGGCATTTTAGGTACTAAAAAAAAAAGAAAATTGGCATCAGTGAGGGGGGCATGGTTCAATGGCCCCCTCAACTACACCACGGATAATAATATAAGTTCAATCATTAAAAAATACACTGGTGAATTAAAACCGAATGTATAGGTGCTGGCCCGTGCAATTCAAACCAGAACTTTCTTTTAATTGCCAAGGAAGTTTTTTGAACTATTGATTACCTTTAGCTACATCATTGCATTATTGTTCTTTCAGTAGGTGCTCGAAAAAATTCTCAGTACACTGCCCGAATTTTCACAAAAATATTTGGTTGGGGGGCTGCAGCCCCCACCCCCGCCTCCTACGCCTATGAGTATGAGTACGAGTACAAGGGCGTGAGTATAATTACGAGTACAAGTGCAAAGGTCTGAGTACAAGTACTTTGATTTGTACAAAGTCATGAGTACGAGTACGAGTAAAGAAAAATGTACTCGAGTACGAGTACGTAGGTACTCTATTATTACAAGTCTGCGACAAAGCGTATTACACTAAAGTGAGTGCACACCTAACGGTTTCCAATCGATATTTTAAAATAATCTAAAAGAAGTTTAAGCGAAAGATTTCTACAGGAAGCAAGGTGAAATGTCTCTAAGAATGAATTATTGACGAATTCTTTTTGTTTAACGTAACAAATCTTTCACAAACTACCTTCATTTTCGCGCCTCTACCTTCAGTTCAATTCTTTCCAATTTTCTTCCTCAATACCATTTCTTTTTCGTTTCATTCAACAGATATAATGTATTACATTTATCCTGTTCTGCAGAGGCGCGATTATGCACGAACAAAGTTAATTGCTAACTTGTGAAGAGGGAGAATTCTTTCCGCCTTCTGTCAGTTTTGGAAGATTAACACATCTGAAGGAACATAGTGTTCTCTAGAGAGTGACAGAACCATTTTAGTAAGGAAATTGAAGAGTCTCAAAGTACTGTCTGAATGCAAATTGATACCACAAAAACATTTCCTAAATGCGAAAATTTCAGCTCGCTTCGCGCGCAATTGCCACTACTCACTCTCCATACCCGACTACGTATATAAGCAAATAAAACACAAATTGTGGTTAGAACTTTTTCTGAGAACTAAATGTACATCTCGCGCTGACGCGCTCTATGCTACGGTTCAAATTTTAAAATAAACCCATTTCGCCTAGACCTCACAATGTGCTCTTAAGGTAGCCTGACCTATGTTCAGCCCCTACCATCGAATTTCATAAGATATGAAATGATTTTCTGCTTTGTTTATATGCAATATTGTCAGAACTTCTTGAGGCTTCGCCCCTGGACCCAGCCAGGGGCCTTAATGCAGGCCTCTAGACCCGACGCAAGCAGACTTCCCATTGTGGCCCCCTAGAACTTTCTCGATTCGCGACTGCCAACGAATCTAGAATCCCCGACGGCTGCGGGGGAGGGACCAGCCTTCGGTGACGGGGATCATGACCCCCTGCTCCCCCACCTGACGCCACCTCTGCGACACCGTACTCTCAGACCACACGAGACCAAACTAGCATCGGTTTGGGGTTAAGCCAAATTACTACAACCGACTAAGCTGTCAGACCCCCCGAGACCAACCCATAAAGACACGAAGGTTCTATGGAACGACAAGTACTGGGTATGTAGCCTAGTTATCTTCTCCGTAATAGCAACTGAAAAGTGTACAACATATACTGAAAAATAATCGGTTTGTGTGGACCTTCAATAGGGTTACAGAGACTATAATCTACGGTTTCTTCGTTATTGTAGGTGTGCGTGGTAATTGAAGGCTACTTTTGAAAGGAAGGCAGTTAATTTAGACGACTTGAATCGTTGGTTTTTCTCGGTTTGAGTCGAGAACAGACCACCCGAGATCGAAATGTCTGTCTCATGACGGGTCATTCCACGCAAGCGTCGATCCGTTTCGCCGGGTGGTTACAGTTTTGGGTGGTCTATGCACACCTTCAGTCTTGTCCTATCTCCTGGAGCCGTTTCGATAACCAAAAGAGTAGATGGCATCGGATTCATTTGTAGTAGACTTACCTGAAACATTGAAGCAAAAATCTATGCAATTGACAAAGTACCCTTTCTTTTCTTAAGGCATGCATAGCCTATCCGCTCTCTAGAACTATGCGCATCCAATCCTAAACATGATAACATGCATGATAACATGTCTCGAGACTTCTATGGGTTTACTCAATCTGTCACAGCATGGTTTCTTACCGAGTAGATCTTGTGTTACTAATTTACTAAGCTTTCTTGGGGATGTTTCTTTATCTCTTGATTCAGGTCACAGTGTTGACGTCATTTACCTTGATTTTCAAAAAGCCTTTGATAACGTTCCATTAAGTAGCTCTTATGGTTAAACTGCATAGGATTGGCATCAAGGGCAGTTGTGCTGACTGGATGAATTCATGGCTCAATAGTAGATCTCAGAGAGTTGTTGTTAATGGTAATTTCTCTTCTTAGAAAGAAGTTACAAGTGGAGTTCCACAGGGTTCTGTTCTTGGCCCGCTTCTTTTCTTAATTGTCATCAATGATATTGATAGCTCTCTCACATCTAGTATTAGTAAGTTCGCTGATGATACTAAGCTCTTTAAAGGGTTGTTCCCGTTACACTTTGAAAGTAACTCGTTGTAGTTACAGTTAATTCCGTAAAACTGTAACTCGTTACAATTGCTAGTTACAATGTTGAAAAGGTAACTAGTTACAGTTACTTTTGACTAGTAACTAGTTACTTCAAGGTGAATATACGGTACCTCGGTACCTGAAATGGGGGGGGGGGGGCATAATTAGATAGTAAGAAGGGGGCAAATGATATGACCAACACATCATTTGTGTCGGATATCTTTCCCCAAAGAAAGTCAATGTTGCTAGCTGATCTTCAATGGGCATTCCCACAGAAGCTCCTAATGCTCATCATGATACTGTGTCGGAGCTTACGCAAACTATTTGTTAGACGAATATGGTTATAACCAAACTTTTCCAGTCACGATAGTACTTCTAGGAGGGTGAATCTTTATACTCCCATCACACAGTAGGCTAATTTAGAGAGGTTAGCGGCAATGCCGGAAAGGGGAAGAGCGTTGTTTCAGCAGTAATTAAAGTCTTCACCCCTCAAGGGCATAAATATGGTATAATACGAGGATGAATACATTTGTTAACAGTAAAATTTTAAAACCTCACCGCTAGTGTTGGACTAAGTGATATTTCCGCATAAATTTCAAGTTGCACACTGTGTCGATATAAAACAATGCATAGAAATGGTGATACTATGTAGTTTATACATCAGGCGCGGATCCAGGGGGGGGGCCTGGGGGGGCCGGGGCCCCCCCCCCCCACCCCCCCAAAAAAAAAAAAACGACGGGCAAAAAAAAAAAAAAAAAAAAAAAGAAACGAAGAAAGAAAAATTAAGAGCAAAAAATGAATAAAAGTGTCTAAGAACGTATTCAAAGTATATATTTCTGTAGGGGTTGGGTGAAGCTATCGCTGGATTATCTCTTTATATATCTTTCAAAGTGGTTGGCGACGAAAGGAGCGCTACAATGTTCGAAAACAGGCGAATAGCTGAGTAATGATCCTTGACTTAAGATCTAAATAAGTAAACATCGTGACATATGTAGTATGGGCTCGGCTAGCTGCACTGAAATTTAGTAACAATTTTGTGTTAAAAGAGTGAAATTTTTTTGTAATCTAGAGGGATTGAGAGGCAAAGTTTTCGCCATACAGACCTTGCAGAATGAATACAGAAGACAAGCTGTCAAGTGACCTACTATTGTGCACAGTGGCACCAGCTGTTGCAGGCAAAGTAGCGGCTTGCATGATACCCTATTCGATTTCGAAACTGTCTGAAAAGTTTTAAAATGGACTCAGAAAGGCTTTTACGCTACAGACAGTGGCGTCGGCACAGTGGGCAATGGATGACGTGTGTCCCCCTCCCCCATCCATTCTTGAAAATTTTTAAAATGGTCCCAAAAGTCGTTTAAGCTACAGATTTCTGTGGAGGATTTAGGGTGAGATGTATTTTTGATGACTTGTTTATTTGTTCTAACCATTTCCTTTTACAAACTGTTCTCAAACTATCATAAGTTTTGGAAATTCTTGACAAATTCCAAATTTTCGCACACTCCGCTAGCGTCAAGCCTTGTGTCAGAGTTGTCCTTATATCAATAGCTTTCGGTAACTACTCACTCACGGGGGAACAAAGGAGCAAAAGTGCTTTTAAGAATTCTCATTCAGAAGATTCGTTTCTGAATAGCATAGGTTGGTGGGAAAGTGACAGTGTCCGATGCAGGTTCTGAAAATGCAGGTTTTGTCATGGACTTAATATTTTATTCAAAATTTCGGCGCGCTTCGCGCGCATACGAACAGGGTTTACACCCGATTATATATACCATTGGACAAAGCTTTGACGCAAGAAATTATTCCAATACATTTTTCTAAAAGTACATCTCCTTCTCTGTAGGGCTTTCATCATTATGGGATCTTTGACTAATCTAGTCTAGCACATGATTTGAAAGATTGAATGTACGTTATTGCCGTTGCTTATTTTCCGGTCAAACATCTTACCACGACGTTCAATAATGACGAAAATCTTTTCTAAAACGAATTTTGCCTGTCCACCATCCCTCTTGCTATACCTAAAAAGAAGGTGATATATCATATCTCCTCCCATATGGATGTCGGGTAGTGAGAATCCCGTTGGTCCCTTGTTTGTATACTGTAACTAATTTAGAGCTCCCGGGAGGCTCTATACTGTTCTCTGTCAACCTTTGATATCCTTTTAAAATGTAAAGGAAAAATTTTATTAAAGTCCAAGAATGTTTCTGTGGACTCCACGCAGGTATAATTGCGTGTACAATTTTCCCATGGGCGTGGATCGCGGGGGACTGGTGGACGCGTCCCCCTCACTTTTTAGAAGGGGGGGACATCGTCAAAAAGTCCCCCTCACTTTTTCAAAAATGATGTCACAGACTGCAATTATGCCTAGGAAAACGAAATTTTTAGAAGAAAAATAACCTAAAAGTCGTACACTTTTGTTGCACCAAATTGCATCTGAGGGCATTCAGTTCTAGAAAAATTTCCCTTAGACCCCTCCCCCATGCCGAAGATCACAAAACTTATTGCCTACCCGTGACGCAAATTCTGGCTACCACCAACTGCTTCTTCCACGCCACAGGACGGCGATTCACAAATGTGAAAAAGGTCCCCCCACCCCCGCACACACTTTTGGAGATGGATCCACGCCCATGATTTTTCCTGGGACTTAAGGAGCTTTGAAGACAATATTTTAACCGTCTCTTACTCCCCTTTTTCACGTGAACAAAAGTTAGAATTCACTAAATTGTGGACATTTTCTAAACATACAATCACTTTAGAATGACCCAAAGATACCACCATTTTGCATATAGGCCCCCTAAAATTAACAAAAATTTCTCAAAGAGAAGGATAAACCCCTTCCTGGGATTGCACTCTCATGTACTAATAAGAAAACGGTCTCCCGCTTTTTTATATAGCGTATACAAAACCCCACTGCCTAAAAGGGCACGGTTTAGCAGTTAGCTGCGGTTCCCCCAATCACCAACTCCAGACGGCACCATCGGTCATAGATTTCTGAAGGGTATACCCTATAGTCCATAAAGAAGGTGATATATCATCTCTCCTCACATATGGATGTAAGGTTATGAAAGTCCTGTTGGTCCTCCTTTTACAGTGTACAATTAATACAGAGCTCCCGGGGCGCACTATACCGAAAATTTTCGGCGCGCTTCGCGCGCAATTATTTACGATCATGGAGAGAAGTACGTTTTTATTGAGTGATGGATTTATTTTTATCACTTTTTACCAAAAATCGTTTGAAATCTTTCACGTTTTTGCAAAGTTTTCTCAATATTTCTTGATTTTTGCTTGATCTGCGCACTGTTAGCCTTGAATTGCTCCTTTTACTATCAATAAGGTCCCAAACGTATTCGCATTACTCATCGGTGGGGTTCTACTATAAGCCAATTATTCGTGTGCATAAACGTGATTTCAGAGTCAGCATTGTAAGGATTTAAAACAACTGATATTCATTTTTTCACCCTCCTCTTCTTATGGGAACTGAAAATTTAGTATCGAACCCACCTTCTAATTGATAGACACACATAAAGGAAATTGACACCGTTAGTCAAAGCAATGGTTTTAAATGTAAATTCAAATTTTCGGCGCGCTTCGGGCGCAATTGTTTCATCTGACGTCCTATACCCGAATACCGTAGAACGAAAGTAAAACACTCATTATGGGAAAAATCATTTCAAGTTACCTACACCGGGCTCATAATGTTGGCGTGTAAGTTTTAAGATACCTTAGATTCTCCGTAACTTCTGCAGGTACGTATAGTAACTTAAAATGAGCCATACACATCAAATTCCATGCAACATGAAAAGGTATAAAATCTCACTGACATAAGAACTAGAGGCGATTTCTGTGCTCTTAAAATGCAATATTGCGAGAGCTTCGGGGGGGGGGGGCCCCCGGACCCCCACCGGGGCTCCGCCCCTGGACCCCGCCAGGGGCCCTAACGCGGGCCCCTGGACCCCACGCGTAGGGACTCGCGCTTCGCGCTCGTGGTGCACCTTCGGTGCACATGAGGTTTTCCATCTTGGGCCCCCCCCTCAAAATTTCTGGATCCGCGCCTGTTATACATGCAAACCATGTGCCCATAATTCACATTCCCTTTACAATAGGTGAAGCTTTAAGTCGAACACTTCTCTTTCAATTAGCTTTGATAGAATACTTTTAACGCCATTGACAATTTCAGTATTCTGCTGTTTTTTATATTAACCTTACTATTATTCCAGTGTAAGGAGTTATGGACATTGAAAAGAATATGATATAGCCTAAATTCATACGTTTGATTCGTCAAATAAGGATACCATACATTTTAAATTAGATACATAAATGGATGCACGGTGTTTACCGACCCTCGGCACCGTATAATTTACTGGGCTCCAACGCACGAGTCCGGATTCGGTTAGCTTAATGCCGGTGTCAAGAGCGTTTTTCTAGGTTGAAAATTTGCCCGGAATAGAAGATCCCGGAATCGAAATTTTTCCGGAATGTGATGTAACTGGACTTGGACCCGGACTCGGAGTTCATTCCAGCCGAGTTCTCACGGTACACACGGTACACTTTCTCCACTGTGTCCTCTAAAGGACAATATGAGTAAACTAAGGCTGCAGCTGACTTTACTTAGTATATATACTACATAAATTCAGTTGGGCCTTAGTTTGCAAGACGACCGTTCAGTATTTTCCAACGAATCGTACAAAGATTCGGTCTCATGGATAATAAGCATTGATCTGTCTAACAAGTAATTTTACACACAAATCAATTTCAAATCAAGTGGCCCTGTAAGCCTGTAGCATGTGCATCTAATATAAACTTCTGATTCTAATCGTGGATAAAATTGATGTTGGCGAGGGCGACGTCTATAATAGCGATGAGTGATAAATATATCAAAAATGATTTTACATTTTACTACTAAAGTGTCATCAATTTGAAAATTTTCTGTTACTTCTTAGTAAAATGCAATTTGTGGTCATTTTGACTATTTGTAACGGGACCCAAATGTAACGACGTTACAGTTACTTTTAAGCTAGTTACTCGCTCCGTTACTGAAATACAAATGTAACTCGTTACAGGGTTCCGTTACACAAAATGTAACTCGTTACAGTAACGGCGTTACTTGTAAATCGTTACTTCCCAACCCTGGCTCTATAGGAAGGTTAGTGATAAGGATGATCATGATGCCTCCTTACTGCAAAAAGACTTGGATAGGTTATCTTCATGGTCTCAGACTTGGCAAATGTCTTTTAATGCAGATAAGTGCAAAGTTCTTCACTTTGGTCCTAAAAATTTCAGCTATGATTATAACATGAATGATAGTATTCCGAGTGATGTGACTTTTGCGAAGGATCTGGGTTTGAGTTCTTACAGGCGATTTAAAGCCATCTAGACAGTGTGTAGCTGCTGTTGCTAGGGCTAATAGGGTGCTTGGATTGATCAAGAGGAATTTCAGTAGTTTTAGTAAAGAAATTGTACTATATCTGTATAAGCAGTTGGTAAGACCCCACCTCGACTATGCAGCCCAGGCTTGGAGTCCCTTCTATGAAAAGGACAAGTTTCTTTTAGAGCAGATTCAGAGGAGAGCCACTCGCCTTATACCCGGAGTGAAACACCTACCTTATCATGTTAGACTTAAGCATCTTGGGCTTACCACCCTGGAGTTGAGAAGGATTGGGGGGGGGGCATGCTTCAGGTGTACAAATTTCTCTCTGAAAGGAATCCTTTGTCATCTTGCAATTATTTAAAGGTTCAAAGTAATTCTCGGGTTCAAGGTCATTGTAAGATGCTAGGTGTTTTGCAAGGCTCGACATTAGGAAGTTCAGCTTCTCTCATAGAGTTGTTAAAGAGTGGAATAATCTGCCTGAGTGGGTAATTAACTCCACACCTGTGCACTGCTTTAAGGTTAACATTGACAAGTTCTTCCATAACTGTGGTAGAATCTAATTGGGCTGGGCTCGTTTGGTGTTGGTTGGTTGGTTGTTTTCAGTTAAGGTTGTATGGACTTCAGGGCATCTTATGGGGCCTTAGCCCTCCTTTGCCCTTTAACCTGTTGTTTTATGTTATTTCATGTCTCTCACCCTAACCTTACCTCAAGACATAATATCATGCATGATACGCATGTCTCGAGACAGGAATAGGATACATTATAAAACAAAAGAACGTGAGTGGGCTTGGGTGTGTGAATATGAATGCTAAGTTACTGATCCCTGTGATAACCCAAAATGCCGTCTCTGCGTCCATACACTTCCGTGTCCTATCATAGTCCAAAAAACCAATGTCACAGGGGTCCAACTGTGCAAGAGGGGCCCACTATTTCATGGTGGAGAGGCATCAAAAACAAAAGATGTGTATTTCCTTTCTTGAGTTTTAAGGGTTCCAAAACATGGGAGGCCAGCTGCCCCCTCAAGTGTGTCACTACATTCAACTGACTCCACACCGCGTGATAAATGCAGTTATCCATTTAATGAACACAAAACAAGTGATATCACCACAATACTTTCTGTATGGAAGCTACTGACTGATACGTTCTAAAGTAGCAGTATTGCTTCTTGCATTACTGCAAGACCCTTCTCTATACTTAGGTGATGAGTTAGTGTGGTGATAAGAGTTTACAAATTGCATTTGCAAAGTCTATGGATCCATCCCTGGTAGAACCACTTTGAAATTTTTCTGGAAAAACTACTTCTCTGGAAAGGCTGTTTTCAGAGATACTGACTGAAGCTTTTAAATTTATTAATCTAATGAGGGTTTTTAGTTCAAGTTGTCCAGTCTTTGATAAAGCTGTGATGCAATCATGCAAAGCAAGGCTCCTGCCTCCTCCAGGCCTAAAGGGTGGACTGAGGATATGCTCTCCTTTGTTGGATTGGACTTTTGGTGGTGATATCCCCACTAGGAGTGGTATTAGTGCAATGTGGCCCTCCCAACCCCAGGGAGTGATCAGTGCACCATTGACCTCCTTACTCTCTGGATAAAACTGAAGATCAATCTCCCTGTGTTAATCAATGATCAACACAATATCTGGTTCCTCAGGGAGCCCACTTGATATCCTGATCTTGAATTCACTTCACATTCCCGAGAACAAAACAACTTCATTCAGATTATTACAACTTTTATTTTCAACTCTAACAACTAATCAGAAATAACAAGAATAATAGCCTTAATAATAGAGTTATAACAAAAGTAACAAAATAAAGTTTTTTGCCATACTTGGCTGGACATGTTTTATACCTGGGCACACAATGGAATGGCGAATACTGACCAAATGGGGATAGAAAAAACTATGGACGGAACAAAGGCACTTTGAAGGGAGGCAAGAATGAAGGTTGAAAAGACATCTTGGAAAACAGTACTGCTGTTATTGCATCTGATTTTTGAGAAAGTATTTAGAACTGTATAAGGTCAAGGTGAAATTTACAAAAAACACCCCAACCACGATGTTTCAGAGTTTGTCACTTCTCCTCTAATATTTAGTGTTTTTCAACCGCACTAACTTGTTCTTCAGTTCTTTGTTTTGTCTGTCTGTCAGTAAGTCAGTCTATCTGTCAGTCTGTGTTTGTTGGTCTGTCTGTCTTACCACATCTGTCATTATTTCCGTCCGTCTGTCTGCGACACTTTCATGTCACACATATCTACCAGTGTGTTACTTTCTTTTCCAGTTTGCTTTTTGTGTTCTTGGTCACTGATAACAAATTTAGTAAACTTGTTACCCTCCTTTCACTACCTAGACAACCAAGCAAGCACAGAGCTTCACAGAAGTGTTGTACCCATCACCTGATGGCACAGTCCCTCTTGAAGTATACCTGAATCAAATTTAAGAGCTGCAAGTCATCTTTAAGGCAAGGAGACAGCTTCATTGCATCAGTTTATGCTCCTCACTCAGATTTGTCCTGATGCATTGTTACCAACAGAGCATACTAGCTACCATTTCACATAGTCTAATGAACCTCATATGCCTGGCCCACCCTGGTCGGTCCTTCATGCTGCCAGAGAGGACCATGTCCTTAACAGGACGACCACCTTCACAGCCTATTTCCTGTCCATTGGCACTCACTAACAGTGCACCAAGTTATTTTTCTGGAACCATTTGCACAGTATTTTCGCCAATGCTTGTGATCTACAACTTTCTCAAGAACAGACCCATTATTACTTCATCAGGAACACTTCCTGCCCACATGCTTGTAAAATGCATCATCATCAGGGACCTTGCCAACACTTCCTGCCCACATGCAAAGTAAAATGTATCATCAGGGACCTTCCCAACACTTCCTGGCCTGTAAAATGGCTGTTTTTCAATACATGCATGATGTTAGCTAGCATTTTCTGGTTATCCATTATTAACACAACCACACTGTCAACATGTTCTAGCAGCTCACTTAAAGCATGCATCTTTTGACCCTGGCAACTTATAATACTGTGCATCACCAAAACTTAACAATTGTTCCTTTACTCCACTAGAGGCTTTGTTACATGGGAGGTAACACAATGAATAAACATACCACATATGAGATGGCCAAGCTGCTGAATAAGTAAGACCAATACTAATAGTCTGAAACCATGACGAAACACTTTTGATTTCTGCTTCTGTTTTAATGTGGGGGGGAACATGTATAAACATCTCCTAAATAAACTTTATCCCATCTGTTTTTAAGATAAAACAAGCCAGCTTTTACTGAATATCAGAAAACGATACTTTTGCCACCACACTACTGTCTGCATGGCATTAACTGGAAAAATTTTTTTCATCTTTTTCTTTTTTCTTTGAACATGATACGGCGCTATTGTCCACACTTTTGCACATTACCATGTTTATTTTCTCCAGTATGAGGTTCAAAAGAGGGAACTGGGATTAAGCCAGACAGTAAACAGACTTTGCAATCAAATAGTAGAAGAAACAAAAAACCATATGGTACTCCTAGGTCAGCTGATAACATTCAAACCGTTACCACTACCAATCAGATTGCATCTCATACCTGCCATGCATACTGCATGGGTACATTTCATCTGTGCATATCTACCACACAGATTGAATTGTGTTTAATGCTGACATGTTTCAAAGTCGCAAGTTTTCTTCTGTTTGTGCATATAACATCAATGTCTCCATCAACTTTCTTCCAAAACTGCTTCCAAATGGGAACCATGAAAGATTTCCAGACAAATGAGACCAGTTCACTTTAACCCATGTGATTTACACCATCCGCCACTGACTCCACAATACCTTAGGTTTGCACAATGCACAACCGTTTTGCACAGCTGATGGTAAGTTTAGCAGTTTTTTTTTTTTTTGTTCTGTACAAAGCAAATGCTTAAAGATGATATGGATCACACCAGCAAGGTTATTACTTCCTCAATATCCATGACAACCACCGAATTCTCCAAATTAAGATCAAGTTGTCAGCTCCCCTGCAATTCACCACCACTTACTTGTATGCACACTCTCTACAGAGTGCTTTTACTAGGAGCAAAGTTCTCTCTGTCTCTCTCTTTGAGTGCTCACATTATGCATTCACAATCACAACAAATGGAGCCATTCCTTCTTACCACTTATGACATAGTTCTTGGAGAATGCCCTAGGGTTAGGAACAGCCCTATCCCTCACCATATGGTCCACAAGGGCAAAGATACATTTCACATTTCACCTTGTCAGCAATTCACAATGGCATTACTTTCGAAGAAACTACTTCCAATACCTGACATGTTGCCAAGGCAATGGTCTCCAGGACACTTATTGTGGATAAGCATAGCATGGTAACTACTGTTGTTGTTCTTCCATTCAGCTGTACATATCACCGGATATGCCTGTCCTCTCATCAGCTATCCCCCTCCTCGCACCAGATATACCAATGAATAATCATCGGTCCTTTTGAATGTCATATGAAAGGTCAAAAACATCACAATAGCTCACTTGTGAATGCTGTATTTTCTTTGTTAATTTTTCCTTTCAAAACCAGCATTGCTTCCAACCTTCAGAAACCTCCTTTGGAATGTTTATCAGACACAACTGTCTGTATTTGTTCTAATGCCTATTAAACAACTCATTTCATTTCTTTACCAACAGAAACTTTGAGGCACACTGCAGTTTCTTGAACACTTCTTGCAAGAGTAAATTATCAAAATGCCCATACATCACTTAAGTGAGGCTCACCTGGAAAAAGTTAGTGAGAATGTTCTGCAATGCTTCAAGGTACTAACAGAATAACAGACAGATTAATGATTTCACTGCAGTCACAGGTGACTCCATACAAGAGGGAAGTGATTTTGTCCAGTAACTTATTATACGAACAATTGAATGCAGCAAACGAAACAACCTAGATTATTACAATTAATTCCAGATTGTGGATACAAAGTTTGAAAATCTTCACAAAAAAAATTTGCTCCATATTCCTTCCTTCATGAATTCTCTTAAAGCAAACATCTTCTTTGTTTCCATCCAAAGAATGCATTTAAGTAAACCAAATGGTTGTGTCAAAAGTTTTCTTATCTTTGCTCTTTTTTTCCTGCTGACGGCACAGATTTTCTTGTCAGAATTTTTCTTTTTTTTTTTTTGATACGTGATCAGAATTTCACTTTGCTAGCACAATGCTTGATAGAGGATAGCTTGATTGTCCTCTCTAGTCCCACTCTTCTTCTTCCTGGGCACCACTCCCTCCTCCTCCTCCACCACCACTGTTCCAGTCAGCATCTCCACCACCGGAGTTAAAGCCATCAGTACAACCACCACTTCCACCACCTCCTCTCCTTGGTCCCTAAAAAACAGCAAAATGTTAGATGTTTCAAGACACTAGTATTGACTATTTGAAGCAATATCACATCACCAGTAGTAATGACTTTTTAACTTTCAAAGGACACTCCAAAAATTTAAAAATGTATGATGCTACTCGCACACTTGCGCGATGTTAAACATGATATATAACGAGCTCTGACATCGCCTTTGAGCTCTTGTCATAGCGTCCTTAGTATGTACTTATCTCGTGATAAGCTCAGCATACACCCGTAACACATCCTGAACAGATAGTGCTTGGTGGCAGATGGCCAAAAATTTTTTAAACATGCTCAAAATTTTTGGTGACATCTTATTTCATCATGATGTGCACTTGTTGTAATCATGATACATGTTGTGTTCGTGATACATAGTGTTGTGTTTGTGATACATCGTGTTTGGCATGTGTTGTTTGTGCAGTGCACGTGATCATCTCGTAGAATGATTTTCGGTATGTACATAGTACGAGGTATTCACGAAGCACACAATCAGTACAAGCTTAACATGAGGTTAGTATGCTGACAAGGAGCAGAATAACTCCTTCAGACCTCCTTGACTGGACTTAAACACACTAGCACACTACAAGTTTATTAAGAGCTTACTACGTGCCTCTTTCGATCATTACGTGCTTAACACTTGCTTATTGCGAGCCCATCTCAATGGCGTGGAATTGGTCACGTCTTACGGACGTACACATACAGGCCAATAACCAGACTCTTGGTGCCCCTACCAGCAGTATGCAGCAAGTGTTCTGCGAGGTTCACCACCATAACAACAGATTCACTCCCCAGCAGGAAGACTATGCCTCCCAAGGGAAGGGGACAAGGGGGACCATGGGGGCCAGGCTGCTACCACAGTTACGGCCCAGCAGGAGCCCAGGAGGTGGTTCCTCCTGTTGCCTACGCCACCATCTTTGGATGAGCAAGGTGACTGCCATAACAACCATGACTACATCCGTTCTGTATTGCAGGTGAACGGTGAACTGCCGGTCTGACATTTTGCTGTCGGTGTAGTGATTTTTGGCACACCAAAGGGTACTCCAGTTTTGGTCGGTTGGAAAGGCCTGCTCCACAGTGAAGGTATCGAGAACATATATACATCATGCTGTGGTCTCGTTAAGGTTGTAAAGAGCTTACTAAGCTTGTATTAAGGTTGTGTTGAGGTCGATTAAAGGTCATGCTGCCATGTAGTCACAACATGCATATACTGTGCTACCCTCAAACAAAGTTCATATCATATGCCTTGCTCGTAGCACACCGCGAGAAGATTTTCTTGGTGACTACGACAAGTCAGAGCTCGATATATATCGTGTTTAACATTGCAAAAGTATACGAGCAGCATACGCAAAACAAGACCTGCAGATGGTTTTGGTTTTGCTCTTCTTACAGGAAAATGTTCATTACAATTGAAATCACAAATGACTTGAAGCTAGTACAAACTGGTATGAACCACTCTTACCCAGTTAAATTTTAATACATTTCATTATCTTTACATTTTCACTTCATTCTCCTAGAATTGTTTACAAGGTTTCTAGTAGTTCACAGAGGCAAAATTGCACTGAATATTTCCATCCCATTTCTGCCATAAATCCCCTCACTCCAATGAAAAATATTTTCACTTTCATATGTCCAATAGTAAATAGCACATCTAGCCAAGATACACCTTACACAAGACACAAAATACATGTACACTAAAGCAGCAAGAACATTTTCCTTGATATTTGGCCAACAAACGTTTTTCCATCATTTACCTGACATCCTGTGCTTTAAGTGTGGGTAAGTATATACTTACACTTCTAGTATCCCTGCCCCCAAAGCGACCTCCTGCATTACCATGGTAGGTACCAATAGCTGAGTCAGCAGCAGCCTCCAAGAATTCTGGCACATCCTGCTGAGCCTGTAAATGCAAAATATGTTGTCTTTTCAGCTAGAACAACAGTCTCTGCTGTGATACCAACTCCACTTCAGCTATTAGACTACAATGATCTACCCCCAGCCAACATTCACCCCTCTCCCTGCTTTTTCTCCCCACCCCTGTTTCCCCTCTACTACCCTTATCAACATCCAACTTCTAATAAAGGTGTGTGATGGTCTAGTCTGTGATGTCAAGATCACCCAATCATTGGTTTGCATACATACGGGACCCCCTGAAACCAACAAAGCATCGTACCCAGACCACCTGTGACCAAATAAGCATCGGTCTGCACTGAAGCAAAACCACATCAATCGACAAAGCTCTCAGACCACCTGGGACCACCCCCCTCCCCCCCAAAAAACCCAGAGGCTTTATCTGGACTTTTGAAAAGGTGTACTCTGGTACACAGAAACTAAAAACCAGCAGTTCTGGCATTTTTCTATGGATGGGTTATGGTAATTTTGCCTTGGGAGGTGTTAAATTCACACCAATTGTCGGTTATTTTCATTTTTTCTAGGTGTGAGTCGAAAACAGAAAGACAACCTAAGACCAACATGAAACGGGTCCATAAAAAATCATAAGCCCATTCATAAGTCAGTCCAAAATCATGCACACCTCTAGCTTCTACCCACCCTTTCATCACTTCTCCAAACCCCTCCCCCTCATTTAGAGCTTAATTCTGTATGATCCTTTGGACAAACTGTAATGAAATCCTTCACACTTGATAAACCTTGAAACACAGTTCTTCAGGATTTTGAAGTGTTCTTTAAACCCTACCAGTTGATTTTTTTTTTTTTCAGTTTCATACCTATCCCAATACCAGATCAGTATGGGTCCATGTACTAGTATAGGCCTGATTGCAACCTTATGGATCCAAAAGCATTTCTGGATCTCAATAACTGATGGTAATAAGTGCTGCATACCCAATGAAACATCAATGCTAGTGCATTTCTAGCTTTAGATACTTTCAAGTTCTCAAAAATCATTGCAAATAATGAGTAGCTTACATCTGCCAAGACTTTAATCAAAGCCCTAGAGAGCGCAGAATCTTTTTCTGGGTCATAGAAACTGGTTGAAAGCCCAATATTGCCACACCGTCCAGTTCTGCCAATTCTGTGGACATAATCCTCAATCAGGGAAGGGAAATCGTAGTTGACTACATGCTTCACATAAGGAATATCCAGCCCTCTAGCTGCAACTGAAGTGGCCACCAGGACACAGGCACGATTCTTCTTGAAATCTTCCAAGGCTTCTTCTCGTTCTCTCTGTTCACGATCCCTGTGGTAGACAGACTAACAGTGTCAGTTAAACTGCAAGAAACTACAGGCCTTCGTTCACAGACCCTGCACATAAGTTAAAAATGCAGCCAAAATGCTTTTTTCATGTTAGCAATGCTTTCTTATGCAACCAAAGTAAAGATAATCTACAAATTTTTATAAAACTTCAAACTATTTTTAAATCATTCCAAAACGGTATCACAAAGAATCCTCTCTCCTTTACAATGATGGCAAAAAGTACATTCCCCCATCCCGCCAGGGTGAAAATTGTATCAGCAAAAGTCCTCAAGGTTTTCTGAAAGCAAGATAGCTTATCCACTGCTGCCAGGAAGTTCCAAAACTGTCTTTTTCCAAAATTTTTAGCATAAAAAAAAGTTCTTTCCAAATCAACTTGCTAGCCATAACTATATTTTCAAATTGAACTTCCAAGGCTTCAAAACAAACCTCAGCACCTATACCCCTTCAGAAAACAAATACAAAATGTAAAACCAGCTGTCTCAACAAAAAAGAAAAAATATCCATACTTGGAGGGATAGAAGTAGCCTCACAAGTGGGATCACTTCCAATTCTTTTCCACAAACATTCACTCTGTCAATTAAATTCCACAACTTTCCAGCCTAGACTTTATATTTCTAGTATTTGAGAAAACTTGACAGAACTATTTTAATAACCTTTAAAAGTTTCTTCTTGCTGAACTCAGAGAAGTAAAACTTAACAGAACTTTTCATCAGTACAAAAGGTAACAGGGCAACACTGCACAGTGATTAGTTGGGTCTTCACTTACAGCAAGCACATACCTTCTTGCATTATTCATAGTGATACAATGGCACATTACCTGTACGTATACTTACTGTAGTACATATCAGCACTAATGCAACCATTTTTTCATATACTCATGAAATAACCAGGGACAACACTTGTACCGTGAACTCAATAATGTAGACATACTTACAGTGACTGCAACAGCAGTGCACATGTGGTTTGCTACTAAAAATTTACACTTTCTTAATTTGGAGTGCTGTTCACACTATAATAGCAAGGAGATAAATTCCATCAATACTGTGTGAAGAAAGAATATGAAACCATAGATAAAAGATCTCTTTCAATGACTGACCCATGGATACTCGTTGTTGGGAAACCTGACTGGCTAAGGAATGAAGCTAGGAAATCAGCACCTCTCTTTGTTTCTGTGAATACCAGTGTTCTGTCACCTTCTGTTGATGTGCAAAAAAAGATGATGATTAAATTTGCAGGCATGCCACAAACAAAAACACTTAAATTTTTCCCCTTAAGTTTTACAAGATTAGCTGTTTCAACCTCTTTCCTATTCGACCATCTTAAAATACACTGAGGCTAATCATCAGTTTATATGCTGTATGGACATGACACAAAAGAATAAAAGTATGGGTTCTTATTTCTTTGGATCAATTGATTGGTGATCACTTTTTAAACGTCAGTGGACATGGAACCAAAACAGCTGTTTTACTCAACAATGATACACTGAGATTCCCTGATACAAAATCTGTGGAACAATTTGAATATCTTTTACCATTTCCAAGATATACCTCTTCAAAGTTTAACCATTTCTGAGATTTCTCATTTGTTACACAAACACTGTAATACAGAGTGTTGCACAGCATCTGAATTTCTTTTGTTAAACCTTTATACATTAATATCTGTTAACTACTTACCTGCTAGTATCTAGTTTGATGTGTAATGTGGACATTTTCAAAGTAGCACATGGCTACTTCCAAAATGAACCCTAAGGCACCTTTTTCCTCTGACAGGCAGTTTTGATACTCATAATCCACACACGCAGCAGACAGTGAGGGCCCAACAAGCTTTCCTCACTGGATGGAAGCTAAGGGCCCGACACAGGCCCTGGGGGTCTAGGGAAAAGCCCAAGCAAGAAACTGGACCCCTTGGCTCTGGATTATATACAGATGTGTAGACAATAGAATCTTCATCCACTGTCTTAAATCACATTAAATGTGCAAGGCTGCACAGACCAGAAGTACCACATTATGATCATTTGTCTTTTTATTTACGTACTAGAGCACCAATGGTGCTGAAGCTCATACCTTCAACTAATTAAGGGTCCCTGGCTTGTAGTCTTTGTTAGTACAAGCATCGTATGACTTTAAATGATGTCAAATGGCTTATGACCCCAAATCTCACATACCCTGATGGCACCTTCCTGAATGTCACAAATATTTTGTCATGCTATCTTTGCTTTGTAAGTTGTTTCATGAATACAATTTAAGAAAGCAAAAGCCCCTAGGGCCCATCTTTGGCCTTGGACCCCAAACTTTGGACCAAAATTCCACAAAATCAGAAACAGATCACTAACCAAGCATCATTATAACAGACTGTCAACTCTGTAAAACATTAACTGGAGGAAAAGTTAATCACTTGCAATACTACACAAAATGGACCCTATGGTCCATCTTGTGCCTTGGACCCCAACTTGTTAAACACCTGAAGGTACCACTACCTGAATATAATTATGACAAACCATCAACATTGTACAAGAGAATCTGCAGGTGTAAGCAATTTGCAAAATGTCATAAAAAGGGCCATAGGGCCCATATGGGACCTTAGACCCAAACTTCCAGAACACCATAAACAGATCACTAACCAAGCATCATTATGACAGGCCTTCAACTCTGTTTAAACATTAACTGGAGGAGGAATTGACCATTTTGCAATATTTCACAAAATGGACCCTAAGGTATTGGGCCTTGGACCCAAAATTTCTGTACACCCTAAAAGAACCATTAACAGAGGATCACTATGACAAACACACCCACGTGCTCTGACAATGCACACACAATGGAAATTGCCAATGGAAATCCCATTAAGTAGTTCCCTTTAAACTAACCTAAACAACTGGGCATATCCACAATAAAGGGGTACTAAAGTGTGACAAAGATGGTGAAAATTGAAGTCCTCCAAAGATAAAATTTTTGTTGTGCTATTTTGTTTGATTGGTAGTCTCAATTTTTTCTGAGAGCTATGAGATATTCTTCTCACCTATCACCACTTTTTAAGTGGTAAGTAACATGATACCTAGTATGGAGACTTATGGTAACGTATGTAACGAGGACAGACATGTCTGTCCTCGTTACATACGTAACCAAGCTATTGTCAAGAAAAAAGACTTGAAGCTCTTGAGTACATTGTAACACAAGTTTTGCTCTTTCCTAAAGTGTAAATTGATAAAATCTGAAACAACAAAAAGTATTAACCAATGCCCCATAACATTTTGACATACTTCAGATGAGGACATACTGTAGTAACGTATGTAACATGTTGGACAGACATCACCTTGAGGGCTCCCATATGCTTGTTGTGAGCAGAAAGATAGAAGAAAGCACACAAACCAGTGACAAATATGGCCTTCCACAAATAGATGCAGTTTTATCAACTTCTCTGGAAATTTGTGTCCTATAGGTCTGTAAACATGACAGTTACATACGTTACCATCAGAGGACAGACGTTACATACGTGACACAATTTGCAGCTGCAATCAGTTATGATGCATTTACCACTAGGATTATTTCATTTGTAGTGCTTCATATAACAATGATTTAAGTTTTAAATCATGATTTTTGATCTAGAAACCTTTTCTTATAGTAAAAATATCAACTAATAAGATTTAATACCCAGAGGACAGACAAAACTCAAAATTTTACACTAATATGCTGATTAAATTTTGCTGGATTTGTGTGTCTAAAAATATTCATTTGCCATTTACCATTTATTTTGTACATTACATTTATGAATGAAGACAAAGAATTTGCATCAGTCACATCTGCAAAGGTCTTGTTTGCATCATAAATTTACACTACATCTAATGTCACATTTATAGGTGAAAAATGAGGACAAAATAGCCCCAGATTCTCCCCAAAACAACCTTTATATATGTTGAACATTAGTAAAGTTGTCTTTCCTATCTCTCTGAAGTCCTCCAAGTATAGTGAATCATAAAATTACCAAACCATACTGACATCTTTCAAGATATCATCAAAGCAAAAACCAAATGCAGAATGTACCCCTTTATTGTGGACAAGCCCAACTGCACAGGATTGACCTCTTCTACACAGACAGTTTTAAAGAGGTTGCAGCACACAGAAAATAGGTAGTAAAGTGATTTTGTGAGACTGGTAAAATCGAGGGGTGGCACAAAATTGGTTAGAAAGGTATCAAAAGTATTCTTCATCCCAAACTGGAGAAGTAATTTGTAAGGACCATTAACAGAACTTCATTATGGCAAATCATCAACACTGAACAACAAAATTTGTAGGAGAAAAAGTATTTTGTAAAATTTCATACAATGAGCCACTGGGGCCCACATGGGACCTTAGACCAAAATTCAAGAACACCATAATGACATCACTAACCAAGCAATATAATGAGAGGCTGTTACCTCTCTTTTACACATTTAATAGAGAAGAAGTTAATTACTTTGTAATATTTCACAAAATGGACCCAACGGTCCATTTTGGGCCTTGGACCCAAAATTCCTGAACACCCCGAAGGGACCAATAACAGAGTAACATTATGGCAAACCATCAACATTGTACAAGAGAATCTGTAGGAGGAGAAGCATTTTGTAGAATTTCATAAAATGGGCCCTAGGGTCCACACTGGACCTTGGACCACAAATTCCTGAACACCCCAAATGGCCCACCATCCAAGGAACATTGTGCCCAAGTTTCAAACAAATCCATGAAAGCATGTGGGAGGAGAAGATAGATAGGATAGATAGGATAGATAGATAGACAGATAGATAGAAAGACAGACAGACAGACAGACAGACAGACAGACAGACAGACAGACAGACAGACAGACAGACAGACAGAGACAGACAGACAGACAGACAGACAGACAGACAGACAGATAGAGTGACGCCGCGTGATCACAATAGCTCACACCAGCATGCTGGTATGAGCTAATAAAGAAAATGAATGAGCAAAGTGTGTGTGAAGTGCGCTTAAAAACTGCATATTTTGAAAGCAACTTTTACGTTTTCTTCAATGAACATTACAAAATTATCCACTTTTTTTAAACTTTAATTTACTCTTTAGAGAGACAGACCTACTCCCCTTCCCACACCTACCTCTCGGAATAAGTGAGGTGCGTGCACTGAGTTTTGTATTATGATAGACTGACCTGTACAATGTGATAGTGCACTTCCATTCAATGCTATGTAGCAGCAGTTTTACGTGAACTATCTGGAAAGTGATATTAGCAGTATGAACAGTGGTCACTGCTGGTCAAAAAGTTACTGCCATTTACTTTGCAAGTTATTTTGTGTTTCCATCTGTGAATTTCCTTGTGGGCTGGATGAAATGGTTCCCCACCCCTGCCCTAAGGGCATACCAACATTACAACTGTCCTTAGAATAAAGGTTAAAGAAATAAAGGATAACATAAGACACATCTCAAGAATTCCTATTGTCACAAATTTGCATTTGCAGCTCATGTTTATTCATTATGTAAGTGCAAAAGCCAAATGGTCAACATTTGATGGTTGCCACTAATTTTAACATTTTTAATGCATTATATACCAAATAGGTAGGTATGGTATTAACATGTCCACAAAACTTTAATATGCAAGATTAATGAATTTACAACTAATATCTCACAAAATATCATCTGAACATGAAGCTTGTCTAGGCTGTACATTTTAACAACACTTGCAGACAACTTTTGATAGAAGTTAGATACATTTTGACAATCCCTAAACTTGAACTTCAAAGAACTAGAACCTTACATAACTTTAAACTATTCCTCTAGTACGCATACCTAAATTAAACATCAATTCATGTGTAAAATGAGAACTTTCAATTACAGTCAAATGCACAAGGGATGAAATAGGCTCACATTGCAATTTGCAACCCAAGAAACCTCACTTGTGAATCATTTATCTTAGACTCGCAAAAGTTGTGAATCAATATATTTTGCATGCAATTTCTACATGTGAATGTTTTGACTGTCAATTTCAAAAACAAAATGGAGTAATTGCTATTCCATTCAATTGTAGATTAGCAATCATTGCTAGTCACTTAACTCACACTAGTTTGTGCCTTGAGGCAACAAGTAGTGCCATAATTCTTACATAAACAGCTGCTTCCATCTCTTAAAATAACAAGATTGATACATTTATGAATAAAATTTTTCAATAAACCTGTCTGACCATAAGCAACTCCTCAAGGGGTGCAAAACATTTTATCTTATCAGGAGGGTGGGCTTTACATTAAGCCACCATGCACCCTAAAGAAAATATGCAATCCACAGCACTAGTAAACAACCAACTACTGCAGCTAAATGTCTAGCATGATGAGATAAATGTTCAATTGCAAAATACACTGAGGTCAGAAATATCCAAACAATAAACCAGGTTGAACCCAAAGTTGATTTCCCCTAAACTATTGTGACAAAAGTCTCTAACCCACCAGGCTAAGCCAGAGTTCAGTCATCAAACAGATGACACTACAAACTGCAAACCTACCAGATTGTAGAACCCACCCAGATGAACCCACAAGACTGATGAATCCACCAGGTGTAAAACCAACTAAAATGAAAAATCCAACAGGTTGATGAACCCATCAGGATAATAAGTCAACAAGGCTGATGAACCCAACAGGTTGAGGAACCCATCAGGAAAATGAATCAACAAGGTTGATAAACCCACCAGGATGAAGAACCTCATCAGGATAATGAATCAACAAGGCTGATGAACCAAGTTGAAGAACCCACCAGGTTGAGGAACCCCTTGGAATAATGAATCAACATGGCTGATAAACCCACCAGGTTGAGAAACCCACCAGGTTGAAGAACCCCATCAGGATAATGAATCAACAAGGTTGATGAACCCACCAGGTTGACGAACCCACCAGGTTGAAGAACCCATCAGGGTAATGAATCAACAAGGCTGATGAACCCACCAGGTTGAGGAACCCACCAGGCTGAGGAACCCACCAGGTTGAAGAACCCATCAGGATAATGAATCAACAAGGCTGATGAACCCACCAGGATAATGAATCAACAAGGCTGATGAACCCACCACATTAGAGAACCCACCAGGTTGAAGAACCCATCAGGATAATGAATCTACAAGGCTGATGAACCCACCAGGTTTTAGAACCTACCAGGCTGTAGAATCTACCATGTTGAATAACCACAAGTTGACTGTAGAACTTACCAGGTTGTAGAATCCACCTGGTTTTAGAAGCTACCAGATTGCAGAACCTACTAAGTGGACGAATCCACCAGGTTATAGAAGCTACCAGGTTGCAGGATACAGTTGCCATTCAACCCCCAACTATCAACTACAAGTTAACCAGGCTGAGCCTGACATTCATTTACCAAACAACACACTTCAATTGTTGACTGCAGTCCCACCAGGCAAAAGTATGGGCCTTAGGGTACAATCAACCTACATATTACTGTGACTATGGGGATCATGTCAACTTACCTGGTTGGACCTGAAGTATCTCCACTAGCTTGTCTCTCTTTGAATAATTGTCCACCTCCAGTACTACTTGCTTTACATCAGAGTTTGCTCCTCCTACACGTCCCACCGTCAAAAACAAATAGTCATTGAGATAATCAGCAGCACGTTGCTGGACCTCATTGGGGAATGTAGCAGAAAACATGAGTGTCTGTCTGTCACCTTTCTTTGGCATAGCTGGATTATTGACCAATTTCTCCATCTCTGGCCCAAATCCCATGTCCAACATGCGGTCAGCTTCATCTAAGACTAGAAACTGGACTTTTTCCAAATTTATCTGTGAAGTATTTATGAAGTAAACTTATTTAAATGAATGGAAGGTTGAGATATGAGAATTCTTCAGAACCAGACTAGAAATTTAACTTTAAATCTACTCAAAGCTTAGGTTCATTTTTGATATGTGGAAAAGGAACTTAATCTAAGCTCTATGGTAAATCAACAATTAATTCCTGTATGAAATCCTTGAGATGTAAGCTGTTAACAATGATCCATTTTCTACCCAAGTAAGAGTAAGTAACAAGGGGCCACATCAAAACCTCACAATTTTTAAGTTTTTTTCTTTCAAATAATACATCCAATTTCATCAACCATTAGGTCATGCTTTCCCAATGTGAATACATGACAGGCATTAGAATTTTACATACTACTGCACAAAATCCCCTGCAGGTGACCTATGCCTAGCTCAATGTAAACATGATGAGCTCATGTTTGAAAATAACTTGTGTTCATAAATGTGAGGAGATGACGTCACACATACTTGCTTCAAATTTACCATGGACTGGAAAAAAGGTAACTGCAGATGCTAATACCTCTAAAAATGCACCAGGGAACAAAATGCAAATTTCAATAAAATTCTTAGACTATGTTCCTCTTAAATGACCAAAGTTTGGCTTAAAACCTTTTTAAGTTTGGCTTAAAACCTTTTTAAGTTTGGCTTAAAACCTTCTAAAAGAGTAGTGTTATTGGTCATGAGTGCAGCATTTGACACTGTAGATCATACAATCTTACTGGCCGACTTAGCCAGCACTTTGGGGTAAGTGATGTGGCATTACAATCATTTAACTCTTATTTATATGGATGGTCCAGACAAGTTAGCATAGGTGGTCATCTGTTTGATGCAGTTACTGCAGAATCTGGAGTCCCTCAAGGATCGGTGCTTGGTCCTTTGGCATTTATCAACTATATTGCACTTTTGGCGATACTGCATGTAAACATAATATCTGTTATCACATTAATGCTGACGATTTCCAGTTATATACGTCCTGCAACGTCCTAACTCCTGGTGAACTGGAAGTAACTCTCAGCCAACTTACTTCATGCATTCATGAAATAAGTTCTTGGATGGCCCCCAATTACCTCAAACTGAATGATTCAGAAACTGAATTCCTTGTTGCCAGTAGGGCTGTGACGGTTAAATGGTTAACCGACCGATTGATCGGTTAAACGACCGCCAAATGTTGTTTCGTTTAACCGTTTTTGTATCCTAATAAATCTGTCACCGCAGTTCACCTTTATACCTAAACTCGTTTATGCAGTAAACCGCAGAAGTTGCTTGCCCCAAACCACGTAACAATGGGTAAACTTTGGATGAAAAATTACAAAAGGTTTAAAAAGTCCTTTATAATGCCAGTTGCACAGTCTGCGTTGCACAGCTTTGGCTGGTATATCGATCCGTTTGCACCATGATCTGGGAGTGTTTTGCCGAAATAATGTGACAATAAACTCTTTCACGCAACTTTTGAAAAGGATTAAAATTATCAAAGATGCAGGGATTAAACTATGCAGTACACACAATCCAACATACCTTTTAAAGTGTGGAGCACCGTAAACTTGATAGATAAGACTAAAAAGTTACTTCTAGATGGCAGAAAAATATATGCTTAATATCGTTCATGATAAATGCACTTCGGGAATTTTCCCGAGCGTAACTTCCAAGGTTATGTGTTTACAGTTCATCAGTCTCAAAACATATGCGATCGGCACAAAATAGTGACCATGCTATGTAGTTCTGGGTGTAATTATGCAACCCTAGCTTGCAAGCCTTGTAGGTGCAACTAAAATATTTGTAACTAAGCCTCCCCATTTAAGCTGACTTCATAATTTTAACAAAAGACGATTAAACATTTTTTATCATTTTTTTCAACGTCAATATAATTCCTGGAAAAGTTTCAACCCCCAAAATTTGCTAAGGTGAGTGAAATTCTTTCCGCCATTTCATTTATTAACACCCAAATTATAAAATATGGAGCATTCCATTGGTGAACTTCATGAATAATCATATTATTATCGAACATAATTAGCACATTTTGTTGGCCTTGCTGAAGGAACCGGCGCACTGTATGTACAGTATACAGTACATGTAATTAGCAGAGCTGTTTGAGCTTGCTGATCGGACCGGGCCGGCCGGCCATGTGCTTCGCTGCTTCACACGTTGCATGAACGATCGTTCATGACATACCGTACGTACATTGTACAGTATTGCGTACAAGACTCACTATGTACGAGTCCCGTTATAACATACAGTATGAGGGTGGCTGCCGTTATTGAAAAGTTTCGCCATTCATAATTACGAAGAAACTGGTGTTTTCAGTAGGTATTTGGTAAAAAGGCATGCGATGTAAGACAAGTTAAAACTCAACGTTACACTTTTTGACGGAGCATGCAGTAATACATATGGGTAAAATTTTTCACACCATTACGACATAACGGTGCTGGAATTCTTATCAGACACACGTTTGTACTCGTACTCGACACTGCTCTAGACGTGTCTGATACTATATCGCTGTAAGCCAGGGAAGTGTGTCTTAAACTGGGATAATGCCAGTGATATCCATAGGCTTCTTATCTTATGGTGCTATGTTAGACCGCAAAAATCTCGAAAACGGTAATCAGTGGCATAACAAAAAGTATGCATGTTTGTGAAAAGTTTGAACAAATGTGTGATTCGCCCTTGTGTACAGACTGCTTGCCAAAACATCGCAAATAATGCAAACGTTTTAACTTGCACTCTACTTTGACGATCACCACTACCGACGCCATTTTAAGTGTTGAAACTTTGGTATTTAAAGTGGTGGCGCTCTTCCAAAATGTTTATATTCCTTGACTTGTTTTAATTTTCAGTTAACCATTCGGTTAATAAAAAAGGTTAAACGGATAGTGAATTAACCGGAAATGCACAGCCCCAGTTGCCAGATCTGTCTATAACCTTTATTTTCCACCACAACTTGAACTTACTACTGATACTTATAACATCACACCATCTCAAGTTATTCATAACCCTGACATTTTCTTTAAAAGAACAATGATATCTTTCAATCATGTCAGTCACCTTCATCAAACTATCAACTTTCAGATCAAGAAATGGCGTATACATCATTTCATTGATACTAACACCTTCCATCGTGTAGTGTGAGCCTTAGTAACATCGCGGTTGGACTACTGCAATGCCTATTTACATATCTTTCATCAGCTGACATTTGTTGACTTGAGCGTCTTCAGAACTGTGCAACGAGAGTCATCTTTACTGTTGGTTGCATACTGAGGCTACCCCATTGTTGATAAGTCTACATTGGCTCCCTGTTTCTAAATGCATCACTTTCAAGCTTTTGCTTTAAGTGTTCAAATCTTTACAAAATCAGACTCTATCAAACTTGTCTGACTGCTTCCAAAAATATGTTCCATCTAGACAACTTAGATCATCCAGTGATTCCACCCCCCTCACAATCCCCAAACCAAGTAATACCATTTTTGGTGAAAAATGCTTTCATATCACTGCTGCCAAAGCTTGGAATGAGCTGCCTGGTACAATTACATAGACCTCATCTATAAAACTTCAAAAGAATGCTGAAATCCTACCTTGTTTTAATGTTGTCTATTGTTCAGGCCATTTGTACATGCTATGGTACTTACTGTGTATAGCATTTCTAAATGCATTGTATAATTATTATTACTACTACTGGCTGGTGGCGGTGGCACTGGTTGTTGTTGTTTGTTGTTATTATTATTTAATTTCTAGGTTAAATCATTCCAAGGATCTCAGTTTCAAATTCTTATCACATCTGTAACATCCATACCTCAATAAATTACAGCACAAGCATTACTCAAGTACAATTTAGATGCCAAAAAACAAAGATTTTACTTCAAATATACAAAATATCAAAAGTGGTTAAAAGTACCTGCCAAATGTTAAACCAATGGTTCTTGATCCTTACAATGACTGCCTGCCACACTTAAACCTTTAGTCACATGACCTGACCACAATCTCTGCATCTAACACTGACAATTACACACATTCATAAGAATGTGCCTATTGTGATACCAACAGGTATAAAAATCTGCACACAGTACCTATTGCATTAGGACCCTGGTATAAGTGGGTGCCTGATAACAGGGATTGGTGAAGTGTGTATTTATTAAACATTTGTCTATTTCTTTGGAAATGATGAAAAAATATTTTAAAGAAGCATAAGCTCGCCTAACAATGAATTTAACCAGGGAGGTGACATTAGATGGAGATTCATAGAAATCACTTTCTTTGAACCCTACTAGTGACCAACAATAATCTCTTTTGTGCATTGTTCTTGATAATTCAATAGGCTTAAAGGGTGTTGGGAACTAAGCACAAGTGTGGCACGTTACCTGCTACATCTCGAAGAGCAGCTCGGGAAATTTCCCCTTCCCTTAACATTGCCAGTCCATTTAGCTGTAACCAGTCCATTTAGCTGTAACCAGTCCGTTTAGCTATAACTAATTTGAGAATTTTGATTCATTTCAACGCTATTTAAAATGTAATTGTTTAGTTCCCTATACCTTGCTCACTATGGATGTGTCTTTTAAATCATACAAGAGAATGCTGAAATTATTCAAAATCTGACAGTGAAGTTTAGCCTTATACACAAATCATTAGTACTGCCAGCATTATTGAGTTACTTGGCAATAAACAGATGTTTCGAATGTCAGAGCAATGTTCCATACTTGACTGTAGGCAACTCCTCACACATTAAAGTACTGTTCCAAATAATCCTTGTTGTTGGGATTGCTGTAAGAATGAATGAGGTTGCTCAGATATTAGACAAAGGAATTCAAAGCCCTTTAATTCAATAGTCCCTAATTAAAGGATTTAGTCCCCACTCTGAGGTTAATCTACTTGGGTTAGCATAAATTAAAGTTTTCAATGGATCTCCGTCTAAACATCATCCCTGATTTAACTAGCTAACTGCATTTGACAGATATATCTGCCATATCCTAACTTAACGCTACTGCATATGAAGGGTATGTCCGTCATGTATAAATATATATGTACTGTACTTAATTCCATAGTGGGATGAAAGTTACAATATTTTAATTCTGCAGTTAACTGGTTAAGTAAATGTAGGCCTTCAGGCCACATCCCCCCCCCCCCCTGCCACCCCCAGGGACTAGAAATCTCACCATTGCATGTTTACAACCTCCATTTACAACTTCAAGGTTTCCACTGGGTTTTAGAGAGTGTGAGGTGGTATAAGTCCATGGGGGTAATATGATACCAGCTTTGGCACCATCAGTGAGTGAGAACTATCGATACTTCCATAGCTAATACAGTACATTTGGCAAGTATAGCAAATTTCTGTGAGGTGGTGGCCAAAAACTGTGAGGTGGCCGCCTCATAAAAAGAATGCCAGGGGAAACCCGAAACTTCTATGTTTTCAAATAAAACTTTTACCCACCTTGCCCCTGTTGATAAAATCCAGAAGTCTGCCAGGTGTAGCTACTAGGAGATTGCATCCTCTATCAACCTGTGACAACTGATGCATCACTTTGGTCCCTCCATAGACTACAACACACTTCAGCATGGTATTATGGGAGAATTTCCTGGCTTCATGGTATATCTGAATAGCTAATTCTCTTGTGGGTGAGACTACAATTGTCTGCGGGCACTGTTGGACACTGAGGGCGCTAGACTCCAGACCATTTCGCAGCATTGAAGAAAGAATTGGTAATAAGAATGCAGCCTGCAATAGGACATATTGTAGGGAAACAGAGTCACATATAGGAGAATGCCATGATTGTTAATTTACGAAACTTTACATATGCATTAAAACAGTCTTGTTTCAAACCATAAATTTAACTTAGCTGTGAAGCGCTTTTGCCAAAATTATTGCTCAGCAAACTCTTCATCACGCAAACATATTTTAGTTACAGCTTGGTGCCACACTTAATTAGGTATGCAACTTTCAGATTTCTCTGTTATACTTCATCGGGTTATCATTTCCACAACCCTCTAAATATCTCACAATCACCTACACTAATAAATAAGACACAATGCTTTTACATAGTTTTCAGTTTCAACTAAAAGCAAAAACGGGATAATTTGCCTACCGTTTTTCCAGATCCTGTCTGAGCACACGCCATAAGATCCCTCCCTGCACCGATAATTGGGATTCCATACTTTTGAACCGGGGTAGGTTTGTCGTATTTGGCCTTCCTTACATTTTCTTGTACTCTCTCATACAAGTCTGCCTCATGAAAAGAAGTTATGCACCTGGGAGGATTATTTCCTGTAAAGAAATAAAAAAATATTTATGTTAGTAAATACTGATAAAATAAAACACTAGAATGTCTGCATCTTGGAAGACAACATCATGGCTGAAACTAGAACAGCAATGCTGTTGTGTAGCTCACACAATTTCTCTTGTCTGCTAAAAATAGAAACTCACAAAACCAAATTTTATCATCTATTCATCTGCTTTCAAAAAACCTTTTTACCTTACAAAGGTAAAGGGAGGGAAGAGAGAAGCGTAATAATTAATAGAAATCAAAACCCATCTGTAAAATCACAAATGTATTAAGGAATGTAAACCTGCAACTGACATAGTTTTGTGACAGATAGCTACAAATATCACTGCATATTTTCTCATATCAAGCAAGGCTGCAAAGGCTGTATACACTTTTATTAGCAGCAAGACTGAAAAAAGTTTGTATGATGTACCTATAAACTGTTCAAGTATTGCAAAGTACATTTAATCTCACCTTCGATTCCACAAGTAAACACTGCATGGGTTTGCACTGATCAAAATAAAACAGACTCTCAAAAAGCTCCTACTGCACTTGAACTCAAAACAGTTAAATTGCAATTACTTGACTTGACCAACTCAATTGAACAGAACAGAATGGGAGATATCCCCACAATTAATAGGTTAAGCCTATTTCCTTTCATGTGTTAAGCCACACTGACCACAGAGTTGCTTCACACTGTAGAGGCCACTTGATCAACAAACACATGTGTGTTGATGGATTGAATTTCAAACAGCCTGCATATCCATTTGCAAGATAACAACTGAACACAAAACCAAGCACACTGCTATCAGTACAATGGATAAACAGCTAACTGTTCAGCAGGCACAGTGAACTCAGCTCTACAAAAACGGCTTTAGAACCCAACTTAACTTTCCTATAATGGAATGCAAATAGGTGGGTGTTAATGCTCTGTTGACAAACAATCATATCCCAAAATTTCAGCCTAAAATCTTCTCATATCAAAAAGAAGATGACTTTTTGTTGAAAAGTTGACGCCATCAGCCCCATTTTATAACCTCACACATGTACTGTGTACATGTGTGAGCTAAAAATGAAGTATTGTTCATAATACAGACACCAAATATGATTTAAGCCCCTAGGGGTAATGCTTTCAGTCTATTGCCCTGATCAATCAATCACATTATGTTTTAAACATATCAAAATGTCTCATGATCAAGCAAGAGGGCAACAGACTCCACTTTTGAGTCTGAAATAAATCAATCCTTCTAGCTAAACTGAAAATGCCCCAGCCATTAGCCCATTCCTTCAACAGATTTATCAGAGTACCAGACAGATATACAGCGGGATATTTATGACAGACACCTGCATACTCTGACATACTGGTACAGCAGGATATTTATGACAAGTCAGAGAGGTTAAGAGAAACTACAGTGACAACTTGTCAACTCATGTAAATACTTGCAGGGATGTAGGTCAAGGTCATTTTGAAAGTGACATAAGACAGACATGAGCCTGACATTTCAAAAACAAAGAGGAAATTTCAAAATTTCACCATGGTTGGGGCTGAGGTGAGAAAATTTTGAAATTTTGGCTGCTTAGATTACAGGAAATCAACTCATCCAGGACACATTTTTCATGAACTTTGCCCTGTAGCCTAAGCCCTATTTGCCATCTCATCCATCTGCTTAGGCAACACTGTTAGGCTAGGATTTCCTTAACCTGTAATACTAATAGTGTAACATTAAGCACATAGCCTAACGTTTGGCCCCACATTGTTTATTTTATAGGCCTAAGTAAGGCCTAGCTAGCCTTAGTAAGGTGTAGCGGTGTAGCAGTATATCGATATTAGTCGATATTTGCTCCCTAGTAATATCGTCGATATGCGTTTCAAAAAATATCGATATATAGTAAAGTCTACATGTAGTAATAATATCGATATTCTACTATTCACTTGGATACCGATAACTACTAAAATATCGACACTCAACACAAATAGATATTTAACAGCAGTGACTCATGACCGATACAAGTGTTTTTAAAATCCGATACCTAAGCATCGACAGCGTCAAGTTACTGCCAGCGAATCTGGCCTAGCTTACGTAGGTCTAGGTTCACCTCTTGTGACCTTCATACCACAATACTGAGCTGTTCATCACAATGCTACGAGCACATAGGCATGCTGTATGAATTATTTCTGCGGTTTGCATACGCAGTGGAATACTTCAATGTACTGTGTACACAGTGGATGTCGGTACGATTGGTGATTGACTGCCAAATTACATGTGGGGCGTAAATGGCTGAATATGTACAGAGTTAGCTCATAAGCCGCATCGGTGACACAAAAGTTTTCTACAGAATTGGTCACTGCATGCAAGTTTATTCCAAGACCTTACAAGTAAACTAATTTTACATGATATTCAGACTTACTGTAAGATGATCTATCTGAGACTTTCTCACAGAGTAAAGTTCCACAAACAGAGTAAATAACGTAACATTTTCGCAAATACATTTGTAGAAGTTCAGTGTGGGTACACATACTGTACTACGCATGTTATTCCATAGGCCATAGGGTTTAGTACAGCGTTGTAATCTTTCGTTGGGGAAGCTTTACGTTAATTCTGTTGACAATATGAATGTATGCAAACATGTATGAAAATGCCTCAATCAGTCTACACATGCAACACGTGTAGTACTGTAGAAAATATTTACAGTTTGGACTCTTCCAAACAAACTATGCAGCATACACAGAAGTATTGTGACCTTTGACTGGATCAGCATACTTTAATATGAGAGTTTTTTAACTATTTTGTCAGATATATATTTTGTTTGTTTGGGCGGAATTTTGCGAGTAGTTTCGACTGCGATATTTTTCCATACATTAAAAAAAGATCGCTGACACTACGATGGGGATGATCCTGCCAAAATAGCTGTGTAAACGTTCTTATAGCTGGACTTGAAAGTTCTGAGAAAATTCTGATATCCCAGGTACTGGACACGTGCGAGAGTGCCAAGAAGCTGAAGCAGCTAGCAAGCTGCAGCCTGCAGCGGACTGCACGGTGCCTGGATTTTCACTACGAGCAGTAGTAGCAGTACTGTATTCGTAGATTATTGGAATGTCTGAAGCACAGACAAGAGATCAGTTAGGTAATATCGACTGCTAGTAACTTAGTGGTTATAGTTGAGTGTAATACCGACGAATAGTTGATATCGAAACATCGGTCGGTATTTTAGATATATAGTGACTACAGTAGCAAAACAACGCCATTTTGATGCAGCATTGCATAGTGAATTACGTGCAAGTTGATTTATGAGTCAGGTGACTGAAGAGGTACCTACAGCATTAGTAACAAACTGAATGACAGAGAAGGCCCCTGGCTTACATAAGTCCAAAAGGAACACTTTCTACTTATCCCAAAACTTGCGAATCAAAATATGCCATATTTTTATTTGAAAGAAAAATATTTAAAACACAAGCTGTTGCTAGTGGAAGGAATCGGCGTAGTTCATGTTAGTAAGGGGTGGGAATTATGCTAATGGTTGGGCCACTCATTTTGAAAATGTTTGTATGGTCAGTGAAACCAGTAATCACAGATTTTGAAACTATTTTGTAGTTATTTTGGGGCAGACCTACTACAGATTTTTTTTTAGATCATGGCTGTTGCTTTAGTGAGGTGTAGGGATATTTGATCATCTGGTGTGATCCTGAAGTAACACTAAAAGCTATATAAGACATATTCCCAAAGAAAGAATTGAAAGTTACTTTGCGACTGCAACTGCTCAAATGTTAAACGGAACACAGTTTTTTAATTTTTCTGCACAAATCTTGATTCATTTTTCTCTACCAACGTAGTAAAATTTGGCATTTAAGTCGTCAGGGGCCGGGTACATAGTAATACCTTCCCATACTTTGTTTTTTCATATGTATAGTGTGCGTACCCATTCCGCGAAAATATTGATATTATTGATATTTTCAGGTCGGTATATCGATATTTTACATTGGCAATACCACTACACCCCTTACCTTACTAATACTATTAAGTATTGGAGTAGTGGCTAGGCCTAGGCACGATATTATCGTTATGTGTAAACTATGCCTGTGTAACGAAACGTTACGCCCAGTTACAGTATTTAACACAGAATTTTTTTACAAGTCAAATCGATGCATATAACGACTGCAAAGAGTAACCGCCGATTCCAGTGCTATTGACGCACATTAGTGCCAGACTTTGCCTAACGTTAACGAACTGTAAGACAAGCTATAGGCCTAAGTTACATTTGTGTTAGGCTAGGCCTGGCATTACATTACGAATCAAGTCACCAAGCTAGTTGTTCACAGCCTGGGCTACGTTTCCATTGTATCCACAGTGCATGAATGTTGTACTACCTAGCCATGACTAGGACCACTTGTTTTTAACAGTTTTGTCAAAGTTACAAACCAATATACCTTTTCTCGGAATGATTTGGTAATGAACTCCCATCTTCACACAACATGCATGCAGTTCAATGCATGCAGTATACGGACGATCGCGCAGGCCCTTGCATGATATGCAATGCTATGCACAATATCGATGTCCGCACAACCGTAAGCCAGCTATGTACGTTCTAATTTGAGAACGACCATGCATACTATTACCCATCTTAATGTAAAGATTACCACGAAGATGTACGCATTGCTATGAACGCTTACTTTTGCACGTTAATTGGCCTACTTAATGCTAATGGATACACTGGTAAGTTTACAAAAAATGTCCGCATTTTTCTGCCTGTTTACTATTACAAAAATTTTGATAATTTACAAAAGAAATTGTAATTTTTCCCATTTCAGTTCATTTATGACAACAGCATGATGAAAACAAAGATAAGCATACAGGGGTATGTCACTAGAAGAAACTAGCATACTGGGGTTATGTCATTGGGAGAAACTCCACTCAATGCTTCATTCACAGTAGTCAAACTATAAACTTTCCATTGACTTCTTCTTTCTTAATGTCAAGAATTTTGTTTTCTAAAAGTCAAATTCTGCTTTTTTCTGCTTTCTAAATGTAATGTTCACCGTTTTTGCATGGTGATTTCCTATGCTTTTGTACCCAATTTCATGACAATCTAACCCCCATTCTACAAACCTGTTGATAATAGATTTATTGCGATTTGAATGTGACAAGCACACTGGCAATGTACAATGATCTCTTTCTTTGAACTCAACACACCTTAGTGCACAAGTTTCATAATCTACAGTGATATCAGCATGCTACCTGCACACAGTTCTGTATATGGTACACACATGGCTTGCTTGTGCTGTACACTGATGACCACAGATTCGCAGTGGTCTAAAACACGACACTGCACTGTGCATGCATTGCAGTAGTTTACCACCAAGCTACATACAGTGAAGAACATGATTATTTGACTTTGATCACCAAACCTATTTACAGGGTTTCTGTACTTTTTGGGAATAAATTTTCATGACTTTTCCATGACTTTCCTAGGACCAAATAAAGAATTTCCATGAAATTTTTCGGCAATTTTCGGCAAGCAGGCAGTATTAAATTTTGAGGTGAAGAGAATAAATTTTGATATTACGAGTGAGAGTATGTTTTGATATTTATAAGTGAGAATGGAACTATGTCATTTTGTGAACATTTCCATCACATTCCCATGGCTTCAGACAATTTCCCTGAATTTCAAAACTTTTCCAGGCCTTGAAATAATTTTCCAAATTTTCTTGACTTTTCCAGGTTTTCCATCACCTCATGAACCATGTTAACGGGGTTTTGACTGTTTTGATCAGTAGTCATGACACACAAGGTTTATAACAAGTGGGACAATAATACACAGTAACACCTGGGCACTGATTAAGCAGGCCGTGTACTTATGTTAACATTCCAGTTTTACTTTTAGCTGTCGGCTGCGTAGCCTATGTATTTTCTCTTCAAGGGAATATGATTTCACCCCCTTTATTCAACCAAAGGCACAGAAAGCGGAAACTCGAGCTCCTAGTTTGCTTCGGCAGTAGTCTAACGTGATTAGCTGGAATATTTTTTACTTACAATTTTTATGTTTTTCTTCCCCCCTTTCTAATGAATGGCTCGCATTTTCTGATTTCTACTCTGAATTTGCCTAATTTCTACTCTAAATTTGTCAAAATTCCACTATACTTACCGCTCACTTCCACAGGTATATCATCATACTTGTCGAAGTTTATTCCTTTCTGTATAGTAGCGAAGATCACTTCCTCATCTTGTGACGGTTCCGGTGGGATGTAGACAGAAGCTGGTGGGCGATCTGCAATAATTCAAGTATTGGTATTGACAAGGTAGAAGGAAGGTCACCATTACAGATTCATTGTAAATTACTACACTTAACAAATTACTTTCCATGTAAAGCACAGAATGACTGAGAACACCTCATATTACAAAGCTTCATCAAATAACCTCTACCCTCTCAATAACTGAAAAAAGGCAAAGGTGTGACAGTGACGCCTTACCTAATTTACATTGTAAGAACAGACTTTTTGGAAGTTTTTAATTTAACAATGCTTTCCTGTCTGCAAACAGTCTGGAGAAAATTGATGAGTACTGCCAGAGACATCAGCCAAACCATGTTAGCTCATGAAAATTTATGGCCGGGGTTTTGCTGCTTTACTATGCAACGATACAGGCCTGGTTGAAGTACAAATGACTAATGAAGACCACTTCTTTGTGTCATTAGTGTAAATGTAAATGCAGCACTGCTAATAATAACATTCTAGGCTTCTAAGAAGGTTACATTTACACTGCTAATAATAACATTCTAGGCTTCTAAGAAGGTTAGATTTACACTGCTAATAATAACATTCTAGGCTTCTAACAAGGCTACATTTACACTGCTTATAATAACATTCTAGGCTTCTAAGAAGTTTAGTTCCCCTAGTAACAGCAAACTGTCTCAACCACCATCAATTTCTTCTTGCTGCAAGTGTTTTGTGTAAGTTGATGAGAATTACTGACCATGTGTTGTGTAATAATACATCAGTACTTGACCAATCAGAATGCAGGATTCTCAATGACAGATCGCAAGAGGAGGTAGAATGAACCCCTCAGGGCATATACACACTAGGAGTATCCTTGAAATTGTCTAAGGTCAAATATCTGACAGATTTTGATGGGAATAGAGACCAGTTTTCACATTTGCAATGATTTTTACACCAAGACAATTATCCATAGGACATTGCAAGCAGTCACAGATGTCTCTTGGAGACTTACCCTCTCCGCCTTCACCAGATGCTTGGGCATCAGCATTGGGACACTCCCTTGCAAAATGACCAGTCTCGTGACATTTATAGCATTCTCCACTACCTGCATGGACAAAAAATAACCAAAAGTGTTAATAATAAACAAAACCAAAACCTCACGAAATAAGAATGAAATTATTTCCCATCTGTGACATTAAGAGAGAAAAAAAGATACCATGTATACTGTATCAATGCATTCAATGACAGCCAATCAGAGGTAGCTGACAACTAGAAATTACTTAAACCAAAGAGTGCTTAATACAAAGAATTACTTCTAAGTCATTTGTATCTAGGATAGTAACCACAGACATGTCTTCATACACAGTTCTGGGTAAGGTAATTGTACTATGTGTCATTTAGGACTATTCCCAATGTTACAACTGTATCCAACCCAAGAGAGTTTTAAGGATATTATCGTAAAGTAGAAATAATAACACTAAAATTTCTGACCTACACACTGACAGACTTCAATACCCTGACCTTACCTGCCTACCCCTCTGGGGCTGAGGTATGTGACAACTCAGTCAGGTTAAAGTAGATTCTGATACAGTGACCCATGCAGTAATATAACATTATTAACTATTACCAGAGTACATCCTACATGCTGCTTAACTTTGAACTAAGCAAACTTTCACATTAATTCAACATCCACTGGTTTCAATTCAAACATGCTAACATTTATCAAACCAGAATGCAAAAATGCATTGAGGTTCCGATGATATATGTTCTATTCCAAATAATGCCATGATGTCCCATATCTTTCAGTCTCTGGTCAAGTGCTATCTTAACATGTTGGAAAAATACAGTTTTGTATTCCTATTTAGTCTTGGGAATTCTTGGGAAATTTTGCTTTTTTTACTTCTGGTGACCCCAGATGACCTTTGACCTCCACCAAAAACAATAGGGTCCATCTTTTCACCATAACACATTCACATACTAAGTATAAAATCTATCCAAGCTTTCTCCCTTGAGAAATTGTGTTAACAAGGTTTTCAGTGTTTGACCCCTGGTGACCCGAGATGACCTTTCAACTCCACCCAAAACAATGGGGTACATCTTCTCGCTATAACACATCAATTTACCAAGTATGAAATCTATTCAAGCTTCCTACCTGGAGATATCGTCTTGACAAGGTTTTCAGACATTGACCTCTGGTGACCCCAGATGACCTTTGACCTCCACTAAAAACAATAGGATTCATCTTCTCACTATAATGCATCTACATACTACGTATGAAATCTATCTAAGCTTCCTACCTGGAGATATCGTGTTAACAAGATTTTCAGAGTTTAACCCCCGTGACCCCACATGAACTTTGACCTCCACCAAAAATGATAGGGTCCTTCCTCTTACTATAACACATCTACATACAAAGTATGAAACTTATTCAAGCTTCCTACCTTGAGATATTGTGTTAACCAGGTTTTCAGGGTTTCACCCCCGGTGACCCAAGATGGCCTTTGAACCCCACCAAAAATAATAGGGTTCTTTCTCTACCTATGAGGCATCTACAAACAAAGTATGACATTTATCCAAGATTCCTACCTGGAGATATCAGGTTAACAAGGTTTTCAGGGTCTGACCCCTGGTGACCCCAAATGACCTTTGACCTCCACCAAAAAAATAGGGCTCTTCCTCTTACCATAACGCATTTACATACAAAGTATGAAATTCATCCAAGCTTTGTAACTCAAGTTATTGTGTTAACAAGATTTTCAGGGTTTGACCTCCGGTGACCCCAGATGACCTTTCACCTCCACCAAAAATAATAGGGTTCTTCCTCTTACCATAACGCATCTACGTACAAAGTATGAAATTCATCCAGGCTTCCTACCTCGAGATATTGTGTTAACAAGGTTTTCAAAGTTTGACCCCCGGTGATCCAAGGTGACCTTTGACCCCCGACAAAAACGATAGGGTTCTTCCTCTCAATATAGGACATCTATGTACCAAATTTGAGAACTGTCAGTTTCCCTTCTTGAGATATCGTGTTAACAAAGTTTTCAGGGTTTGACCCCCCGTGACCCCAGATGACCTTTCACCTCCACCAAAAATGATAGCGTTCATCCTCATACCATAACGCATCTACATACAAAGTATGAAATTCATCCAAGCTTCCTACCTCAAGATATTGTGTTAACAAGGTTTTTAAAGTTTGACCCCCGGTGACCCCAGGTGACCTTTGACCCCCACCAAAAACAATAGGGTTCTTTCTCTCAATATGGGGCATCTATGTACCAAGTTTGAGAACTGTCAGAGTTTCCCTTCTTGAGATATCGTGTTAACAAAGTTTTCAGGGTATGACCCCCGGTGACCCCAGATGACCTTTCACCTCCACAAAAAATGATAGGGTTCTTCCTCATACCATAATGCATCTACATACAAAGTATGAAATTCATCCAAGCTTCCTACCTCAAGATATTGTGTTAACAAGGTTTTCAGAGTTTGACCCCCGGTGACCCCAGGTGACCTTTGACCCCACCAAAAACAATAGGGTTCTTTTTCTCAATATGGGGCATCTATGTACCAAGTTTGAGAACTGTCAGAGCTTCCCTTCTTGAGATATCGTGTTAACAAAGTTTTCAGGGTTTGACCCCCCGTGACCCCAGATGACCTTTCACCTCCACCAAAAATGATAGGGTTCTTCCTCATACCATAACGCATCTACATACAAAGTATGAAATTCATCCAAGCTTCCTACCTCAAGATATTGTGTTAACAAGGTTTTCAAAGTTTGACCCCCGGTGACCCCAGGTGACCTTTGACCCCCACCAAAAACAATAGGGTTCTTTCTCTCAATATGGGGCATCTATGTACCAAGTTTGAGAACTGTCAGAGTTTCCCTTCTTGAGATATCGTGTTAACAAAGTTTTCAGGGTATGACCCCCGGTGACCCCAGATGACCTTTCACCTCCACAAAAAATGATAGGGTTCTTCCTCATACCATAATGCATCTACATACAAAGTATGAAATTCATCCAAGCTTCCTACCTCAAGATATTGTGTTAACAAGGTTTTCAGAGTTTGACCCCCGGTGACCCCAGGTGACCTTTGACCCCACCAAAAACAATAGGGTTCTTTTTCTCAATATGGGGCATCTATGTACCAAGTTTGAGAACTGTCAGAGCTTCCCTTCTTGAGATATCGTGTTAACAAAGTTTTCAGGGTTTGACCCCCCGTGACCCCAGATGACCTTTCACCTCCACCAAAAATGATAGGGTTCTTCCTCATATCATAACGCATCTACATACAAAGTATGAAATTCATCCAAGCTTCCTACCTCAAGATATTGTGTTAACAAGGTTTTCAGAGTTTGACCCCCGGTGACCCCAGGTGACCTTTGACCCCCACCAAAAACAATAGGGTTCTTTCTCTCAATATGGGGCATCTATGTACCAAGTTTGAGAACTGTCAGAGTTTCCCTTCTTGAGATATCGTGTTAACAAAGTTTTCAGGGTATGACCCCGGTGACCCCAGATGACCTTTCACCTCCACCAAAAATGATAGGGTTCTTCCTCATACCATAACGCATCTACATACAAAGTATGAAATTCATCCAAGCTTCCTACCTCAAGATATTGTGTTAACAAGGTTTTCAAAGTTTGACCCCCGGTGACCCCAGGTGACCTTTGACCCCACCAAAAACAATAGGGTTCTTTCTCTCAATATGGGGCATCTATGTACCAAGTTTGAGAACTGTCAGAGTTTCCCTTCTTGAGATATTGTGTTAACAAAGTTTTCAGGGTATGACCCCCGGTGACCCCAGATGACCTTTCACCTCCACAAAAAATGATAGGGTTCTTCCTCATACCATAATGCATCTACATACAAAGTATGAAATTCATCCAAGCTTCCTACCTCAAGATATTGTGTTAACAAGGTTTTCAGAGTTTGACCCCCGGTGACCCCAGGTGACCTTTGACCCCACCAAAAACAATAGGGTTCTTTTTCTCAATATGGGGCATCTATGTACCAAGTTTGAGAACTGTCAGAGCTTCCCTTCTTGAGATATCGTGTTAACAAAGTTTTCAGGGTTTGACCCCCCGTGACCCCAGATGACCTTTCACCTCCACCAAAAATGATAGGGTTCTTCCTCATACCATAACGCATCTACATACAAAGTATGAAATTCATCCAACCTTCCTACCTCAAGATATTGTGTTAACAAGGTTTTCAGAGTTTGACCCCCGGTGACCCCAGGTGACCTTTGACCCCCACCAAAAACAATAGGGTTCTTTCTCTCAATATGGGGCATCTATGTACCAAGTTTGAGAACTGTCAGAGTTTCCCTTCTTGAGATATCGTGTTAACAAAGTTTTCAGGGTATGACCCCGGTGACCCCAGATGACCTTTCACCTCCACCAAAAATGATAGGGTTCTTCCTCATACCATAACGCATCTACATACAAAGTATGAAATTCATCCAAGCTTCCTACCTCAAGATATTGTGTTAACAAGGTTTTCAAAGTTTGACCCCCGGTGACCCCAGGTGACCTTTGACCCCCACCAAAAACAATAGGGTTCTTTCTCTCAATATGGGGCATCTATGTACCAAGTTTGAGAACTGTCAGAGTTTCCCTTCTTGAGATATCGTGTTAACAAAGTTTTCAGGGTATGACCCCCGGTGACCCCAGATGACCTTTCACCTCCACAAAAAATGATAGGGTTCTTCCTCATACCATAATGCATCTACATACAAAGTATGAAATTCATCCAAGCTTCCTACCTCAAGATATTGTGTTAACAAGGTTTTCAGAGTTTGACCCCCGGTGACCCCAGGTGACCTTTGACCCCACCAAAAACAATAGGGTTCTTTTTCTCAATATGGGGCATCTATGTACCAAGTTTGAGAACTGTCAGAGCTTCCCTTCTTGAGATATCGTGTTAACAAAGTTTTCAGGGTTTGACCCCCCGTGACCCCAGATGACCTTTCACCTCCACCAAAAATGATAGCGTTCTTCCTCATACCATAACGCATCTACATACAAAGTATGAAATTCATCCAAGCTTCCTACCTCAAGATATTGTGTTAACAAGGTTTTCAGAGTTTGACCCCCGGTGACCCCAGGTGACCTTTGACCCCCACCAAAAACAATAGGGTTCTTTCTCTCAATATGGGGCATCTATGTACCAAGTTTGAGAACTGTCAGAGTTTCCCTTCTTGAGATATCGTGTTAACAAAGTTTTCAGGGTATGACCCCCGGTGACCCCAGATGACCTTTCACCTCCACCAAAAATGATAGGGTTCTTCCTCATAACATAACGCATCTACATACAAAGTATGAAATTCATCCAAGCTTCCTACCTCAAGATATTGTGTTAACAAGGTTTTCAGAGTTTGACCCCCGGTGACCCCAGTTGACCTTTGACCCACCAAAAACAATAGGGTTCTTTTTCTCAATATGGGGCATCTATGTACCAAGTTTGAGAACTGTCAGAGCTTCCCTTCTTGAGATATCGTGTTAACAAAGTTTTCAGGGTTTGACCCCCCGTGACCCCAGATGACCTTTCACCTCCACCAAAAATGATAGGGTTCTTCCTCATACCACCAGAATGCAAAAATGCATTGAGGTTTCGATGATATATGTTCTATTCCAAATAATGCCATGATGTCCCATATCTTTCAGTCACTGGTCAAAATTTCCCAAGAATTCCCAAGATTGTCATCTGGGGTTACGAGAGGTCAAAAAGCAAAATTTCCCAAGAATTCCCAAGATAGTCATCAGGGTCACCAAAGGACAAAAAGCAAAATATCCCAAGTATTCCCAAGGCCTAATGTTACAGTATAGCCTAGAGGCTATGCTATACTTGGCAAGGCCCTAAGTAACATTAGCCTAGGCCTAGCTATAAGTATAAACCTAGCCTAGGCCTATGCACAGCTGGTCACAGAAATCTCTCTGTAAATACTACAAACTTAGATGATGGGTACCAACATTTGACAGGCAATAACTGCTTTGATTAGCCCTAGCCTAGGCCATAGCTATTACAGTAACCTAGGCTACCTCTAATATCAGCCCATACATACTGTATAGTGTGTTGACCGTCGAATGCGCACTTAAGAACCCTACCACTGCAAGCTTTTTGTATGATATGTTATGCTAGATGCGCACTCGACGGGCCCGCGCAGTCGACGGTCACCCCATCATACTACAATTAGGCTAGCCCGTACTGTGGCAGTTAGGCTAGGACTTAGTCACAGGACTAGGACTTTGTCTAGGCCTAGGCCTAGCCCATAAACCTGGAACTCTGCATTAGATTTATGTACTGAGTCTAACGTTATTCTGTGTGTAGGCTAATGTTTGTTATTGGTTCTGTAACAACACTTAGCCTAGGCCTAGGCCCTAACTGTTAGGCCTAGGCCTACGTTAAAACTTGATCTGCCTGGTAAATTTTCCACTAAAGTTACTCATGCTACTCTGCTACCATGCTGCTCTGAAGAGGAGCCATATTACAACATACTGTGATAGTCCTGCTGTAAGTTTGATCATTCTATTTCTTGTTGCTAATTTTCCAATTCAGTTACAGTCAAATCTAACATTAACGTTGGGCTACTCAGCCAGCTCAACAGACCTTGGCAGGCAGGCTATGTGTGATAGTCTGTCACTTCACTCAGAAACTAGCTTTTAACACAGTTTCTGATTGGTTGAAAGTGGATCTGTTTACAACTGATCAACCAATGATATGGTAGCTTACGGAATGTCATGGATCTGCTGCAAACTATCTTCTGATTGGTTTAACATCAACTTGTTGACAAAAATTTAACCAATAACATAACAGCATAGATTACTGGGCTCAAATAAATACACTACAGTACTGTACAGACAAGTGAAATACTGTAGTCTATTCTCAGTCCTTTGATATGTTGGCTAAAGAATAATAAAGTTCGTGAAAGGACCTATTTACTCATTCAAAATTCGGATTATCAAGGAAAAATCTGTATTCCCATATTTACAATGATTTTCCGTACTGAATATGGAAAATCCGTGCTGGTTGGCAGCTCTGTCTCAGGGTTTAACCCCCCTGGTGACCCCAAATGACCTTTGACCCGCACCAAAAATGATAGAGTTCTTCCTCTTACTATAAGGCATCTAAATACAAGGTATGAAATTTATCCAAGCTTCCTACCTCGAGATATCGTGTTAACAAGGTTTTCAGAGTTTGACCCCCGGTGACTCCAGATGACCTTTCACCTCCACCAAAAATGATAGGGTTCTTCCTCTTACCATAATGCATCTACATAATAAGTATGAAATTCATCCAAGCTTCCTACCTCAAGATATTGAGTTAACAAGGTTTTCAGGGTTTGACACCTGGTAGCCCCAAGTGACCTTTGACCTCCACCAAAAACAATAGGGTTCTTCCTCTCAATATGGGGCATCCATGTACCACGTTTGAGAACTGTCAGAGTTTCCCTTCTTGAGATATCGTGTTAACGAGCAAAGTGTCACAAACACACACACATACACACATACACACACACACGCACATACACACATACATACACACACACACGCCATCATGACTGCATAGGTTTCTCTTTTCATCGAAACCAATAACGCATCTACATACAAAGTATGAAATTCATCCAAGCTTCCTACCTCAAGATATTGTGTTAACAAGGTTTTCAGAGTTTGACCCCTGGTGACCCCAGGTGACCTTTGACCCCCACCAAAAACAATAGGGTTCTTTCTCTCAATATGGGGCATCTATGTACCAAGTTTGAGAACTGTCAGAGTTTCCCTTCTTGAGATATCGTGTTAACAAAGTTTTCAGGGTATGACCCCCGGTGACCCCAGATGACCTTTCACCTCCACAAAAAATGATAGGGTTCTTCCTCATAACATAACGCATCTACATAATAAGTATGAAATTCATCCAAGCTTCCTACCTCAAGATATTGTGTTAACAAGGTTTTCAGAGTTTGACCCCCGGTGACCCCAGTTGACCTTTGACCCACCAAAAACAATAGGGTTCTTTTTCTCAATATGGGGCATCTATGTACCAAGTTTGAGAACTGTCAGAGCTTCCCTTCTTGAGATATCGTGTTAACAAAGTTTTCAGGGTTTGACCCCCCGTGACCCCAGATGACCTTTCACCTCCACCAAAAATGATAGGGTTCTTCCTCATACCATAACGCATCTACATACAAAGTATGAAATTCATCCAAGCTTCCTACCTCAAGATATTGTGTTAACAAGGTTTTCAGAGTTTGACAACCGGTGACCCAGGTGACCTTTGACCCCCACCAAAAACAATAGGGTTCTTCCTCTCAATATGGGGCACCTATGTACCAAGTTTGAGAACTGTCAGAGTTTCCCTTCTTGAGATATCGTGTTAACAAAGTTTTCAAGGTTTGACTCCCGGTGACCCCAGATGACCTTTCACCTCCACAAAAAATGATAGGGTTCTTCCTCATAACATAACGCATCTACATACAAAGTATGAAATTCATCCAAGCTTCCTACCTCAAGATATTGTATTAACAAGGTTTTCAGAGTTTGACCCCCGGTGACCCCAGGTGACCTTTGACCCCCACCAAAAACAATAGGGTTCTTCCTCTCAATATGGGGCATCTATGTACCAAGTTTGAGAACTGTCAGAGTTTCCCTTCTTGAGATATCGTGTTAACGAGCAAAGTGTCACAAACACACACACAGACACACACACACACAAGTCGATTTTACATACAATCCGAGGACCTCATTGTTATTTCCTTTGTGGTAACTTCCTTAACCCTAACCTTGACAATAGACTCTCTATTGTTCAAACTTTCGAGGACTTGACAAATCTATTGAATTTTCTTCAGAGGACCTGAAATCCATTGTTCAGGTCCTCGGTCTGATAGGAAGACAAGTTCACACACGCACATACACACATACATACACACACATGCCATCATGAATGCATAGGTTTCTCTTATCATCGAAACCAAAAAGATCAAATTCCAGATGAACAAACTTTTCAAAGAGTCCTTCCTAAAAGTACTTACCCCCACCTCCTCCTCCACCCCCTTGTGGGCAGTCTCTCTTCTGATGGTCCTCTGAACCACAGTTGTAACAGCCTCCTCCACCCCCTTGTGGGCAGTCTCTCTTCTGATGGTCCTCTGAACCACAGTTATAACAGCCTCCTCCACCACCTCCTACAAATAACAGAGATGATATCAGAAAATGTTAAACATGTTTGAATTAATATCAGTCAATTTCAGCAACTACACAAATGCCAATGATTATGTGGCCTTAAGCTGGTTGTGCATACAGCCAATCAATTTAAAACAGTGGTCCTAAATGGACAGGGTTGTCCATAATGAGCAGCTGTTCAAATCGAGGGACTGTCACAGAACAGGGTGCTCTACAATATTATAGGGACTGGAATAAATGATAGTTCAGGCCTTCAATGTGAAGCAAAGTGGACGTAAAATGCCGACTTTTCCTGGCCCCCACAACTCTGATTAAAGTCTTGCTGCACTTAATAAGAATTGATTGAAGAATGCAAGGACCTATGAATATTCAGAATTTAGTCCATGTACAACTGGAGTCACATGACAATATCCACTGAGGATATGACCATAAACATCCTTAATGAAAACAGAGTACAATATATCATCATGCAAACCATTGGTATGGTCAGAGATAAGTAGTTTAGCCTAAGTTTACTGCTTATCCCATAGAGTGCAATACCATATGGGCCATTCCGTGATAAGGTCAACATCATACCCACAATTTAGAACACTAAAAACTGAAAACTGAAAATGTTGGTTATTCTATAAAATAACCAGAAAGCCAAAAGGCTTAGTGATTCCTTGCCATATAATATATTGTTACAAACATGAATCACCTACATGAAAAGCATGAGATCCCTCACAGTTATCATACTTAAGATATCATCATGTTAATAAGGTCAACCTTTTGTGACTCAAATAAAAAATTGATTACTCAGTTCTAGAAATCGCACCCTCATACAGGGCTCGAAATAAAGGGGGCCTGTGGGCCTGATGCTCCTAGAAATTCGCTTGGGCCCGTAACATCTACAGGGAAAGGGGCCCGGTTGGCTCCTAAATATTTCAAGTCTAATTGTACAGTCTGCACATGAACCTCTCCATCCACAACTCAACGATCTTATATCTCGCACAGCCTGTGCATTCCTATGCTAACAGTCACTAAAAACCTGCAAAACACACATTATTTCTGAAATCAGTTCACATCATTAATAGAGTCTGCTTTATCACATCACTCACCCAGACATACACCAATGTCAGTCACAAGTAATGTAGGCGGAGCCTCACAAGATCAACTGACGAAGACGGTAAGTGGGAATTGAACAGTGCCCTTCATTTTACCGGGTAATATCTTCTGTGAGTTACGAGAAAATTTTGAAAATGTATACTAGCCTACATGCAACATGGTCTAAGAGGGTGTGGACAGATTGGTTTCAGGCTAGTTTCAGCCTCAACTTGCCTTAATTATACCAATACCAAACATTTTCAAGCACGTAAAAAGCACCCATACACTTTATCAGTCCTTTTTTATTTGTAAGTTTTGGGCCCCTTGATTTCTCATTTGGCCCCTAGATTCCATAGGCTAGGGGCCCACAAAGGTTGAAGGCTTATTTCAACCCCTGTCATACATCGCATTCCAATGAGTAACATGCACATACAGTCATGACCTAGCTTCCACTAAAATGTCAATAACTTGAGTTGGGAGCATTATAGAAGAGTAGCATCGTTGCCTTTTTGGTTTGTCTAAACAAGACAAACCCAGGCATCACAAAAAAGCCACAGAAGTCAAAAGATCAAATGAGGTCAAAGTAGGTCATCACGTGTGCTTCACATAGACGAACACAACTTTCCATTATGCCATCCTCCTTATTTACTTGGTTATTAGTTATCACACCACACCTCACATTCCAATGCATTATGCACACACAATCACAACATTTCACTAAAATGTCTGTAACTTGAGTTAGGAGCATCATGGTAGGGTAGTTTAATTGCCTTTTTGGTTCATCTCAACAAGACAAACCCAGGCTCCACAAAAAAGCACAAAGGTCAAATGAGATCAACTGAGGTCAAAGTAGGTCATCACGTGCATTTCACATAGACAAACACAACTTTCCATTATGCCATCCCCCTATGTCACTTGGTTATTGAGTTATCGCACTGCATACCGTGCATTCCCAATGCATATAACACATACACTCCTAACATTTCACTTAAATGTCAATAACTAGAGTTAGGAACATTGTAGGAGGGTACTATAATTGCCTTTTTGGTTTGTCTCAACAAGATGAATCCAAGGGTCACAAAAAAGCCACAAAGGTCAAAAGGTCAAATGAGGTCAACTGAGGTCAAAGTAGGTCATCACATGTATTTCACATAGACGAACACAACTTTCCATTACACCATCCCCCTAAAATGTTTCGTTGGCGAGATATCAACAAAACATCACTTTCTGACCTTTTGACCCTTTCAGATTAATGCGGATCATATTACAATATTTCCACCTCTTACCAGTCTATCTTATCCTGAAGTTATGACTCAATTGGAACAACGGACACCGAGTTACAGCTGCTAAAAGAAATTCACTAACTTGCCTCTGGTGACCCCAAATGACCTTTGACCTGCACCAAAAACAATAGGGTTCATCTACTCCATATGGGCAATTTACATGCCAAGTATGAGATTACCCGGGGTTACCGCACTTGAGATAGAGTGTTTACAAGCAGCGTCACACACACACATACATACGCACACACACACATACACACACATACACACACACGCCATCACCATCGCATAGATTCCTTGCCTGCCTTCGGCAAGGAATCAAAAACCCTGTGGATTCTGAATAAGAGAAAACTCACTGATTTTTTCCATTGTGGGTGTGTATGAAGGGGTATGAAGAAGTGTTACCTTTGTAACCAAATATCCTGAAATTGAATCACATTTTTATTTAGGGTCATTTTTCAGATATCAAACTAAGAATTTCCTAGTTTCATGAACTGATGTTGTCAAAAATGGGGTGGGGTATTTGAATTCACAGGAGAAAAATTTTAACATTGGTGTGGTGGAGGGTCATTTTTGGTTGAAGTCACACTCATTTTTATGTCATGCGAGTCACAAAAATAAGTGATAAAGTGTTTTTGCTCTGGCCCCTCTGGATATTTTTTCTTAAAATGGCAGAAAGAAGTCTTCATATGAGAAGCAACAAATGATTAATAGAGAAAATTCATAAGTAGCTTGGTCTTTTCAAAAAATCTACCCAACAGAATGTCACGCAAGTCACGTTTGCACAAAAAATCATCATTTCCTATCATTTTTTGTGTAATTCTTTGAAAAAACAAACTTGATGTGCCAAATTGATGTCTAAATCAATATACGTACGAGTAGCTAAAAGTAATGTAAACCTGCTGTCCCATGTGTTGTCATACAAAATATGGATGTATCACAATTAACCTTCAAAATCCCTCTTGGAAGGACTGTCACGCCAGTCACATTTTTCAGATTTAGCCATCAAACTTGTGATATTGTTCCAAAGTGGGATTGTTCCCAATTTCTCTCATTACACAAACTACTTTAAAGAATTTTTAATGTTGAATTCGAAATTCAGTACTTTAGGTGCCAGATCCATAGTTTTCAGTTGAACTTGTCATTCGAGTCACGATTTTCTGTCACACGAGTCACATTCCTATTTTTGTAATATTCCAGTCATTTTGTACATTTTCCAAAATTTGACTGTAAATTCATGGGAAGGAACATTTCAACTAACATACAACAGCAAAATATATTTTGAATTGTTTCCATAAGGGATAAATAATCAGATGTTTGTGCATGCATACGGAATTTTCCCAATAGTAACTGTCACGCGAGTCATGCTCACTATTTGGCTCATTTTGCTCCCAAATCAGAGAATTTGAAAAAGTACTCATGGTTAGTGGGACACTTTGGACATGCCCTTTCTACTGAGTTGACAATTTTCCAAGATTTGCTTGTATTCTACAGTTCAAGTTGAATGATGTGAAATTGAGTTCACAGGTCATGCAAGTTACCATGGAATATAATTGTTTTTATAATTTTCCCACTAATATTATCATTTCCAAATCACAGGAGCACAGCAACAGTAAATTTTACAAAACTCAAAAGTTGTGTCATGTAAATGTATAGTTACATACCACCACCTCCACCACCTTGTGGACAATCTCTCTTCTGATGATCTTCAGAGCCACAGTTAAAGCAGCCCCTACCACCACCACCACCACCTGTATTTTAAATCAAGAAAAACATTTATGCATTTTTGTGCAAATATTGACTGGTACAGTCAGAAAATTCTAAAGACAATGATCACTTGCTTCTTAAGCTGTAGCATGACTTAAGGCAAAGTTTGGTTTATACCTGTTAAGTACAAGAGAAATACTTGCCATCCACTCTTGTCTAAGGGAACAAATTTCAACAAGCTCTAAAGACTGCAACTTGGACCACGGAGTTTGACTCTTTACAACAAAAACTGCTAACCTAGACATAAAGTAGTAAGGGACCATTTAGGCATGACCTTTAAGGTAATTCTCCTACATGAAGCATAATATTGGAATCAATGTAAAAAGAAACTTGTTGTTACACCTATAATCAGGGCTGTTTGTTACACCAATAATCAGGGCTGTTTGTTACACCTATAATCAGGGCTGTTTGTTACACCTACTATCAGGGCTGTTTGTTACACCTACTATCAGTGCTGTTTGTAACACCTACAATCAGGGCTGTTTGTTACACCTACAATCAGGGCTGTTTGTTACACCTACAATCAGGGCTGTTTGTTACACCTATAATCAGGGCTGTTTGTTACACCTATAATCAGGGCTGTTTGTTACACCTACAATCAGGGCTGTTTGTTACACCTACAATCAGGGCTGTTTGTTACACCTATAATCAGGGCTGTTTGTTACACCTATAATCAGGGCTGTTTGTTACACCTATAATCAGGGCTGTTTGTTACACCTACAATCAGGGCTGTTTGTTACACCTACAATCAGGGCTGTTTGTTACACCTATAATCAGGGCTGTTTGTAACACCTACAATCAGGGCTGTTTGTTACACCTACAATCAGGGCTGTTTGTCACACCTACAATCAGGGCTGTTTGTTACACCTACAATCAGGGCTGTTTGTAACACCTACAATCAGGGCTGTTTGTTACAACTATAATCAGGGTTGCAATTGCAGCTGCAATGATTGTTGTTGCAAAGAGGTTATTAATGTTGTATTTGTTCTCTAACACTGTGCTATGCGTGGAAAGTCTTATTTATGCATAGGATGGCATCATTGTTCATCTAAACTTCTTACATTATTTTAAGTTTTTGGCTATATTGGCCATACATAACACTGTCATGAGAAAGTGGAAAAAATGACTTCCCCCACCAACAAATACTTGGGCAAATTTGAATGTAACTTGGACTCAATGATGAATGGATGAGGGGTTATCAATGATAGTGACTGGAGTCAAAGGTCATCTAGTGGTCACTTGGGATTGTTTTCTAAATAAGTAAAGAACTACTTTGTCTCCAACAGATTTAGTGGAAGTTGAAGGTGTTGCATTGTGATGTAACTTTGGTAGTACTTTGAATCATAGAGGGTGTTCAGATATTTTTGGTCAATGGTCAACAGTCATGTAGGGGTCATTTTGGTACAGTACGGCTGTTTATACCAGCATTTACACAGTACAGTACATATCTTCTGATTCTGAACTCACATCACACAGTCATGTTGAAGGTCTCTTGGCAAAAAACTGAAGCCCTATAAATATTCATAAGTCTTTTCAAAAAAAAAGAGATTCCATCCTTGGGCTCTTGGATTTAAGAACCTAACAAAAACATTAGAATAACACTTAATTGTCTAGGCTTTTACCCTTGAATGCAAAGCAATGGTGATCATGATGTAGTGAATACTCGTGGCAGCAAAAAGGTTAACAAATGGCAGGAAGAGGTGAATGGGGACCCTCCGCAGAAGTGCTATACCATCTGAGGTTAATTGCTACACAATTCTGAAAACAAGTAGCAGTATTGCTACACAAGATGAAATTCTTATTTCCATCTCTTCAGGTTTTAACTTAGTGATTAAGTCACGTGAACTTCCATCTTCAAAAAAAAAAAACTGGATTGTAGCAATACTCCAATGTTGTCATCATTGTTGCCGTTGTCCTCCTCTTCATCATTATTACCTATGAGCAACATTATTGTAAGATTAAGGTATCCAATTACATGAATGAGTGTGTGTATACATACCTCCCCCACCCTGGGGACAGTCTCTCTTTTGGTGGTCTTCTGATCCACAATTGAAGCAACCACGACCACCACCACCTCCTATAAAAAGTATAAAAAGTGTTACAGAACACTTTAAAATAGTGACGTCTATCCATTTCAAACATGACAATCAAATTGAGATGAATTACTGAAAACTATGTCAACCTTGGAAAAACAGTATTTTGGTCCCTTACAAGTTACAATTTAAAAGATAGGTCATCAATTCTTTCATCTGATGACTAGTGAAATTAATCATTGTAAAACAGAAATAGTATCACGAATATCATGATTAGTCAACAAAAATTACAATATTCCCGCTGACATCTTCTTTCACAGATTTCATCAAGCTTTAAGATTTATTCTTTCAACGAAAGGAATCTCTTTTTGTATTTAAAAAGTTATCTGAAGTATATCCCACAGGATATCAATCTTATAGTATTATGAAGTATGTACGGAACACCTTTCACAACCCCAATGTTTGGTGAACAGACCCAAAAGTTTGTTGATAACTACATGACAGTTTTGCAATCACTTCATGATTACCAAAGATAGAATTACTGACATCAAAACCTACTTTCCAGACTTTCAATGTCCAAAATCCACCTTTTCCAACTAAAACCTGTACTTCTAAGTTACCTTGCATATAATGCATTTGCCAATTGTTAACACAGACACCCCCTTCCCAGGCCCATAACAGGGCAAATGCAGGGCTATTGCAACACTTTTGCCAGGTATGTGCTATGTTTTCAGTCCTTGCCACACTAGGAACTTGACCCAAATTTAGTCAGGGTGTGCATAATTATGAAGAATGGGCCAAGAAATTGGGATTTTGCAAGGAGACTTTTTGTACTTTCAAACCTATTTGGGCACCTAGAAATCAGCAAGGATGTGCAGCCGAGTGATTCCCTGCTCTACCTAAACCTATTTCAAACATATTTCCAATTTAGCCAGGAATGAAATACACCTGTTACATTTCCATAAACCACATCCCAGCTCAAGTCTGTTACATGGATATTGGAAGGGAGGGGTGGAAGGGGGGGGTAGTGGATACAACTGAAAAGTGCATAAGACTTCACACTATGCTGCACACATATTGCTATCACCTCAGAGACTGTTAACATTAGCAGGTAGCCTGTCTGTTGGATTGATGTCAGGCTATGGAGCCTAATGTTACCTGTGTCACAAGGACTACATGTTATGCTATCAATGTGATACCACTTGTAACTGTTTCCACAAATAAATTACCTCTTAGCAAAATTCTAAGCTTATAGTTACTGATAAAACAGGTTAAAACCCTAAAAACCTGAAAGATGAAACGTCCTTGTACTAACCATCCCACTGTACACTTATAAATCCCTTAAATTAAGTGCCATGGTACAACTGAAATACCATGGTATTACTATGGTATCACAATGGTATCATTGGCCAAGTTTGGTAAGTATTAAAATGCACAGTGAAATGCTGAATGTCTTACCATTACTACACCTGTGGGATGGGGGTTTTAGAATATGCCCACAGTATTTCCCGCCTGTCGTAAGAGGCGACTAAAGGGAAGGACTTTCACCGTATTTAAACTTTGCCTGACACTATGTGACACAACTTTTCTTTAAGTCCACAACTTGACCTCAGAATGACCTCTGATAACCACCAAATGGCCCCCGGTGACCCCAGAAGACCTTTTACCTCCACCAAAAACAATAGGGCATACCTTCCCACTATGGTGGATCTATATATTAAGTATGAAACCTATCCAAGCTTCCTACCTTGAGAAATCATGTTAACGAGGTTTTCAGTGTTTGACCCTCAGTGACCCCAGATGACCTTTGACCTCCACCAAAAACAACAGCATTCATCTTCCCACCATAACCCATCTACATAGTATGAAATCTATCCAAGTTTCCTAACCTGAGATATTGTGTTAACAAGTTTTCGGTCTTCAACTGCTGGTGACCCCAGATGACCTTTGACCACCAAAAGCGATAGCATTCATCTTCTCACCATAACACATCCACATACTAAGTATAGATCTCTCCAAGCTTCCTACCTTGAGGTATCGTGTTAACAAGATTTTGGGTGTTTGACCCCTGGTGACTCCAGATGACCTATGACCTCCACCAAAAACAATAGGGCACACATTCTCACTATGGCGGATCTATATACCATGTTTCAGTTTAGTCCAACTTTCCCTTATTGAGTTACAGTGTACCCAAGCAAGCATCACAGTCACACACACTGAATCTGACTACATTGGTCCCTTTTGCTAACACAAAAAACCAAAGACTAGAAAAACCTCTTTTATTATACGTCATTACACCAAATTGACAAGTTTTTAAAGAGAGAGTTGAGATTCTAGGATTATTTGTTTGACTCTTGGCTAGTTCACATACAATGTGTTTTTAGGAAAGATGCCAAACACCAGGTGACCCTCTAAATCCTGGACCAGGTGCTCTCAGGTGTTTAGGCTGACAGCCTTTCTTACTTGAGCATTTACGTTAAATTTAATGTAGTTTGCTAGGACTTCCATTTTAAACAGCTTGTTCCCTTATCAAATTTTGAACTCCTCGAATCTTCCGCAGGGCATTTTAGTTGACACCGCAAGCCACAAATGGCCTGTGGGCAGCCACTTGAGAACCTGTGGGCCACCACTTAAGAACCTAACTCTAAGACCTAGATATGTAACTGGGACATACAGTATGCGAAACTTCAGCTGCCAGATTGCTTCTGGGACAGGTTATCAATGGACCAGGAGTAATTTGTGCAGTGCAATGCATTTGGTAAGTAAATTCTCAAATACTGTTTTTGTAGCCAAAAAGCTGAAAGGATAATGTTCACTGCCAGTTGAAAATTTTCCTTTGAGTACTGTGATGTTTAACTACCACAGTACTAAACAAAGACTTTTCTTTCCATTTGCATTGTAGCAACCATAACTTTACCATGACATAATTTATACCCCCCCCCCCCCCCATCTAAAGCATACACTCTTCTTCCACTGGTCTGCCTCAAAGAGTTTTTAATGAATATGCGAACTGAATAAGTCTGCTATTCAAATCACTGTGTAAGTTTTATCTAAAAGTTATTCACTCTTTCAAATATCTCAAAATGCAAAGCCAATAAAAGTGAGGTATGAAATTTAAATCTAATACAGTACCATGCCAACCTTTTATGAATTACTCCATTTCAAAATACAGAAGAAAGAATGACCTTAAAAGAAGGGCTAAGTTAACACTGTTTTGCATGTGTTAAACAGAGAATATAAGGATTACTGTGAAGTTACATTAAATTCATACAGTTGTAAAGATACTAGCAGATGTAGTAATCACATTTAAAACAAAGTAACCTTGAAGCATGGGCTAACATTACAGCTTTACATAAATAGTACTATTAAGTATCATTAACCTTTTTGTTAGAATTATTTGCTCTGTAATAAATGCTTTAGTGATGCAAATGCATGAGAGGGACACTCTTCACATACCCTTACCTCACAACCCCAGAGATATATTTACATGGATCTTGAAACAACAGAATGGTAGGGCTGTGACCGTTTAGCGATTAATCGCTAATCGATCGCATACATGTGTAATAAACATTTAGTACAAAGCTACCAGCGATTAATTGCAAAACCCATTTTTCCATACAAAACAAGAAAACAATGTGCAGTCATTACAGAAAATTAGATGTTTTTAACTCTTTTTGCAAAAGTGAAATACATAATTATACAAATGGCACACACATAAACATACGATATCCAAGTTGAGCTTCTATGAGGATCCGTGTTTGAGGTTCATGGAAACTATGTCCCCCAGATGTCACTAACGCATTTTACATATTCATCATGTTCAAGGGCACGTTTAAATTCTCTATGTTGATCATACAGTAGGTAGTTGCCATTAATCGCTAAACGATCCCAAAATTTTGCGATTAAACATTTAGTTATTTTGCTAAACGTTCACAGCCTACAGAATGGACTACAAACAAATAAGAGTTTTGATTTCCTATCAGAAGACAACATCACTTCTATGTTTGCTCCTTTTTTTGAAGTTTACTATGGGTAACTCATGTACTACTATCGTACCTTATCATAAGAAATGTTTCAAATACATGTATACAAATTGAATAGAAATATCACAATCAAGGCATTTATAGCCAGCTATGCATCTTGTCATCTTTGTAATGGCCAATATTTACACAGGACAGCTTCTGGGGCAACAAAAAAATTGATAGGCATATTTGAGTAAAAATTTGACTTATTTCAGGCAAGACATGAATTCAAAACTTACGGATACTGCAAACCAAACTTATCCCACAAAGTAGACATTATATCAATATTTTCAGTGAAGGAATCATGTTGAAAACTCTTTCAAAACATCCAGGCCCCATCTAGTGTGATGGGAGGTGTTTGCTTGTTGCAACAAGTGCAACTCCCTATCCTGGCTAAGGCCCTGATCACACAACAAAGTTCCTGTGATCATTACTATCTTTTGTCTCTACCAAAAATATTGTTTGCTCCAGAAGCTGAACTCATTGTTTATTCTTTCTTATCCTTAAAACTCGAGAAGAATTTAAGGTACATCCTTGCTGCTGCCCCATACCATAGAAGTTTACTACCGCACCTGCAGAGGTTGGTAATCTACGACACACAATGCTAAGAAAGCTAATGGTGAAATGTAAGCAGAGAGCAATGCAAGAAATGAATATACAGATGAATGGTGACAAAAAATAGGACCATGATGCCTTGCTTTGTATCCACGGTAACTCAAAGCTCATGGAACTGTTGCATACCTAACTAAACCCTCACTTGCTGTTTAGAAGAGGCCAATACTTTTAAATATAGCCACTATTGTCAATATAATGAGGCCTATTCCAAATGTTTGACTTTTCAAAATTTATATCAATACACTGCATCTAAAATATTCGTATTCTCTGGAATATCAATAATGTGTACATGTGCGAGGTCAGTTTACTATGCTCAATTGTTGATTTATGTCACTGCACATACTCGTAACCATACAGTAAATCACTGGACCATTTCAAATCTATGAGGTTTACAGTAGGCTTCAAAGTATGGTTATCCACTGCCATCACAAAGGCAATATCTTTACAATCGTTTCAAATTTCTGCCTAAATATAAACACTCATATATTTAATATTATCTTTATTTTGAGAGTAGTATTCCAATATGTTGACATACTGACCCTAGATCAGAGGTTGTCAAGTATTTAAGGCAGACGGCCACATGTAAAACTGATGGCCACAAAAGCACCCGGTGCTGCCACTCGTAAAATTTGACGGCAATAAAAGCTCCCAGTACTGCCACTTGTAAAATTTGATGGCCATAAAAGCACCAGGTGCTGCCACTTGAAATCTTGGGCCCTAGATTATTGAGAATCAACAGTTCATGTTCTCATTTACACCACACTGTCCAAACAATGCCAGTACTGTTTGATACAATACAATTTGAGAATGGATTCTAGGAAGCTGATAACTGCTAATCAGCAAAGTCTAAGGAATCACTTCCTAGCCCTACTATTACATATTGCATTTTACTTTTCCAACAGTGGTACAGCATCACTATCACCTCACATTTTGTACTAGAAAGGAGAGTGGTGATGCAGTCTTACACAAAGGCGAGGGGAAAGTTCCTTTCACACACAATACAACATATCAAAGGAGATATTCCCCCCAAAAAACATATTTAGGAATAGTGCTTGCATTCTAAATAGAGCTGAAGACTGCAATTTGATTGAAATTCATTCACACAAATATAGCTTCACTGTGGTTGGTCAACAATGACTTGTACAGTCAGCTGTGCTCCCAACTATACGTTAGCACACATATAAGTGTGTGTAAATATACAGTATATGGCCTCCAGCAAATAAACTCAGTGCGGGCTATTGTGCCTCTGTTCTTCAAGGTGTTCTAGGTTGTTGTTATTTTTTTAAATTGGAGGAGGGGCTAAAAGTAAACTTATTGGGAGAAACCACATATAGCAAATGTAGATAGATAAGCCAATCGCACACAGAATATACACAACATATTAAAAGCACACATAGTGAATGCAGATATCTCTAAGCCAACTGCACAGTGACTTTGTAGGTGGAGAAAAGGAAGCCAGGAGAATTTCAATCACAGTTGTACTTTCGCTCACCTCTTCATTTCATATCATCTTCCTTTTTCAAACAACCTATCTCAGACTCACCTTGGCCCCCTTCAGGGCAGTCTCTCTTCTGGTGGTCCTCTGATCCACAATTGTAACACCCACGCCCTCCACCGCCACCAGAATAGCCATTTTCATCATCTAAAGCAAAGGTTTGCAAGCAAGCAGTGAAGAAAATGAGCATGCACAAATGAAGGAAAATGTTCATCCCAAGAGCATGCTAATAAAGAACAAAAAAGAGTAAGCAGACAACTTGCTTGCTACAAGCTAAATTAGATGACCCCCTTACAACCAATATATGATTTGCCTTTTAAAGGAATTACACAAGTGCAACTGAAAATCATGACACTGACCTAGCTGAACATGACATGAAGCATTTGTGACCGGACATGACAGCTAAATGCAAATTCAAGCAAAAATTCATTAAAGTTTGTACTTTTAGGCACAAAATGAAAACAATAGTCAATCATAAAATTAATTTAGTGGTACTTCATGATTTAACCATGGACCTTCAGTAATCATCTCATAGCTTAACATATAGGGGCCATCAAAATACCCCTTAGAAGATCGGTAGCTCACTAGGTTCCTGGCTCATGAAAAGCTGGGGTAAAATGACAAAATTAAAGGGCCAAAATTCCTGCCACGTATCAAGGCCTACTTCAGAGACCTGTCAAATGTTCTAGCAATGGCATACACTACAAAATTAAAGCACATGATGCATATGCAATGTCTTTCCTCAGGTGCACTGAATATACACACAAGTCAGTTTATCTTTCATATCTGACCTACTGACCTGGTGAATACAGCTTCGTTTTCATGTGTGTTACAACTCAAGGAACCAAAGGTTTCCCTCCACTGTACATTTACTAGTATCAGCTAATGTAGAGGAACTAGGCTCCCATAATTTAACCCAGTACCAGGCTCCCATTATTTTAACCAGTGCTATTGATGTAACAAAACTGCCTAATTTTGAAGCACTGCACTTTAAAGAGCATTATTAATGAAGTGAGACCTTCCTGAAGTCACTGGTGGAGGATCTATTTCACCAGTACTTGTTAGTGAAACAAAACCTACATTAAAAATGCCAATTTCTTAAGTCAAGACAGTCTAGTTAAAAATTTACAATGCTTTTTCAGTACAAGTGTACTTGTGATGCCAAGGTGTGGCACTGTACTTGAAAGATCTTTACTGTGACTACTGAAGTGTTTCAGTTTATACAATAGATGTACTGAAAAAATTTCATTTAGTAACCCTGCACCAACAAAAAATGATTTTATATCTTGCTGTACATGTGTATGAATAGTCTACGTTTTCTTAATGAAATGGTATCTCATGATTTATGGAAAAGTATCCAATCAATGTAGCCATGGTTACATCAACAGGACCAATTGAAAAGAAATGAAATATGAATGCAAACAGAAAACCGAAGAGCAAGCTTCAAGACATCCAAAGGAGTACAATATTTCTATAATTAGTGTTCGACGGATTATACCATAATCAGTAATCACCAATTATTCAACTACACAATCAGGCCGATGCCAATTACCGATCACTAACATGTATCGGAAGGTCATGTTTTCTCGCCGTCTATCACATATTTCTAGCTAGGTACACACACCATAATAACGTAACCTTCACATAACCTTTACACTGGAGTTTAACAATTCGGAACAGTTCCCTATGTTCCACGAATGGAACAGGGTTTCCCCTGGTACTCTTTTTGCAAGGCGGTACCTCACAGTTTTTGGCCACCACGTTACAGAAATTTACTACAATTGCAACCTGCACTGTATTAGCTATAGAAGTACTGATAGTTCTCCCTCACTGTTGGAACCAAAACTGGCACCATATTACCCCCATGGACTTAAACCACCTCACACTCTTTGAAACCCAGGGGAAACCATGTGGAATATTGTTTTTTTTTTTTTTTTTTGAAGGATTTCCTCTCGAAATACTGAGATAAAAATTAACCATAAATACATGCTTTCCTACGATGTCACAGGCCTAACATTAGCCAAAGAGTCTGTCAGCTTTCATAAGGCCCTGTCTAGTTCCATCCACCGATAAGGTTGGAAGATTCTGTGTAAAGGTTCTGTACCGGTTTGTAGTAGTGCTGTATAGTAGCCTATCCACCCCAGTTTTCTAGGCAAAAATACCTAACTACATCAGCACTTCAGGCTACTAAACATTCCACTCAATTTACTTGATTTACTCATCTCATGGTTCCTTAACAATATGAATATATTTTTTGTATTGTGTCTTGCCCAACACTTACGTCGTATGTAAAAGGTTCTCCAAATGAAACATAAACCTGATTCCCAATAAATTCCCTTAATCACAAAACTGTTGCTGTTCCAGCATGAATTTAACACGGGCCTGTTTCCCTTCGTTCATCAGTTAGGAGCACAGAGTAGTTCATGTCCAACGTGCTACGTAAATGCGCAGCAATGTACTAGCCTTGTATTATGTATTACACACTGTACTCTGTGTACTTTCGTAGGTGAACTTCAACTTCACAAGAAACTTTCTTGAGTTCACGTACCTGTATTCCGTTATTCCCTGTACAGGCAATTACATGTACACATGTGTCTAAGGTAATTAAAAACTTAACGAAAGGAATGTGGGAAGTGGCATAAATTATGCAGGATAATGAGCCATGAGTTTCCAAAGTTCTATCTGCTACAGTACGTGTACCAAATGTGTACAGATGATGTGATTAGCACGTGCAATGAAACTTGAAAAACATAGCACGAAGTCATTTCTTCCTGTAGTACAATGTGTATGCAGATGTGCGGCATGGTCTGTGGCATGCACACCTTGTAGGTACACTAATACTGTGTGCCCTTTGACACACCTGAACTGTGCTGCACTAGAAGTTACAGCAACAATTACCATGATTGCTATCATTTGGAGAGCTTTAAATGTTGCAAGTTTTGTGAGTATCAGTGATCAGTGCTGATATTTTGGGCAGGAACTTAAAGAAATGTGTGTTTGGGGGAATTATAAAGTTCTTTTGCAGAAACTTTGAAGTGTATTTGAGCCCTGTTTCCAGTTTTCAAATAATCAGTGGTGGTAATCGGCTGAATGACAGTATTTTACCGATGCCAATTATTTACTGACTGTGCGAACACTAACTAAAGTGATTTGTAAAACACACAAAAGATTGTACAACCCAGGAATGCCCATGCAATATACAGAAAACAATTTAGAAATAACAATACAAAAGATATTAATGCCAATATTAACACCTCGTGACAAAATAAAGAACATAAACAAACCATCTTCAAAAACCTCACTGGCCCAGAACCATCAAAGCAAAAGGAATGAGTAAATTCATAATGGGGGGAAGGAGAGGGTGTAGGAGGGAGGAGAGGGTGTTAAACTCACTTAAAATCTTGCCTGATTTGATCTCCTGTTACCTTCCTTACATTTAAAATTTTAATCACGTTTGCTATGCCTTCAGCTAATTAATCTAATTCACAAATTATGAAGCAAACTTTTTCCGAGTTGATAGGAAGAAATCCTTCACCAAAGATTTACCTCTTCTGTTAGATCCAAATCCTCCAGATCTGTTACTTCCAAATCCCCCTCCTCCTCTATCACCAAAGCTCTTGGTTCTGCTGGAGCCAGAACCCCCTCTGTCTCTGTTGTCGCCCCAGTCATCCCCTCCTCCATTCTGTTGAGCCTGACTTCTGCCACCAAGCCCACTGCTTCCAAAACCTCCAGAACTGCTTGAATTACCGAATCCATTTGATGAACTAATTCCCCCAACTTGAGCTGTCTTGGCTCCAAAGGCCCCTAGCCCCCTTCCTCTGCCCCGACCACGACCAGCTCCCAACTGAAAATATTAAAAAAAAATACGGAAGATTGGAGTATGGAGATAATGTAACAATGTCATGATGAAACATTAAATGCGATACATGTAGATTTAATTAACAACTTCAAGTGAGCCCACCTTTTCAGTAGTTACAATGCATTGAAACTGAGTGGAACAACTAGTTACATAAAACCCAATCAATCAAGAGAAATTTAATTAAAAAAGACTTTTTGGAAGGAATTACTGCTATTATAACATAATACTTTTCACATCTCACAGATGGACAAAGGGCAAAAGAACCATTCTTTCAAGAATGATGATCAGTAGTCAGTGGTCATTGTGACATGAGGTATAAAGTTAACTTTTTTTTTGCATCAACCTAGCTTTTAAACTTCCATTGAGCATGCAAAGAATATGTACTATTCATACAAAGGTTAGATTACACGAGGATCTACAGTGTGACTCAAACACATTCCTCCGACCACACTTCTCTCAGGAAGTTACAATGTACCAACAATGCTACAGACTAAATCACATTTGGCTAATTCCGTAGGAAATGTTGCACTTGCATAAATTTTTATTGTTTATTCATTGCTTCCAACTGTTTTCCTCCTGTAGACTAAGATGTCAGAAACTAGTTTTGCTTTGCACCTGCTGTAATTTAATTTACTTATATGGCAATTTGAAGTTGGGGAGACTGAGAGGATTGTGAGAACCCCAAATTTGTACAAAAATCTTGATCCCAAGTGATATAGTGCAAAAGCACCAAAGAAATTTATTAATAGTTCAATGTCAATGTTGACAACTTAACTGAAGTCCAGGATATAAATTACACCCAAGTAGAAACATTATGTGTGCATATTACAGTTTTCAAATTTGGGTGTTGGAATGTCCCGTCAGCTACGAAAAAACATAAAGAAAGTTGTTTATTTTCTATACTTATATATCCATTTTTTATTTTAAGTTTAATCCATCTTCAAGTAAGTCAGACTCATACAAAAACCTGAGAAAAAAAGTTAAGTGGTATTTAATAACTAAAATATTTTATTTCAAAATTTGTCCCGCCAGTCCCAAATGTCCCATCAGTCACATTCTGTCCCACCAGTCGCATTCTGTCCCGTCAGTCACATGCATTTTCACTCTGTGATTATCACTTCTGTTCAAAATTTGAGGCTGATCAATTTAAACATTTTCATACATTATGTGACATAAACAATTCAACTTTACATCCCAAAATAAAACAAATTGTATATGTTTCTACATTCCATGACATACTTAGTCAATATTCCCATTTTAGTGCTTCACTTGTCTCTATGCACAACTACTGTTCTGTGCAAGTTACACTGTATGCAAGCATTACTGTAACTTCCAGCCAATCAGGTGGTTTATTCTGCTTTTGTGTGGAAGATGGTACTAGCTCATGTTGGTCACATGCATGGTGCAGTTGTGTGCAGCATGCACTTTTTCAAGCTCCAGCACAGCACAGCCCATTGAAGCAGAAGTTGCAGTGAATTACAGTCCTCATTCACACTGATTTCAGTGAAAACTTTACACATAAACAACTAGATGAGATCCAATCAGTCTACTGGGATTAAAATCCATCCACTCTTTAAACTACTATGATATAGTACAGGAAGGAGGAGGAATTGTGTTGGGCCATTCCACGTGACGTAAGTCACAGCATTTGCTGAAATTTTAGTGGAAAAGCCCCCTTATGGACCATGAAAGGAATACTAGTATTCCAAAAAGTACTTTTTCCTAAAATGTCATAAGATATCTCTCTTCTGAATTTCACAAATCTTCAATTCCACCCTCGTGCTATGAACAATAGCGCCCTCAATAAACGTCACGTAAGTCACTCAGAGAATTGCAATTTTTCAAGTTGATTAACAAAAGGTGAGAATCCTGTGAAGTGTTAGGCAGGAAGGAATAATTAGGTTTAGGATTGGTAACAGAAGATAATAGTCTATGTAAAACAGGTCAAGTTGAGTTCTTAGAATTTTTTCCTGAGAGGGTACAAACAGATGTTTGTCGTCATGTAAGTCACAAAATGGCGTCACGTAAGTCACAAACAAACAGTTTTCAACTAACTAGTCATTTGGCTTGTTACGGGAGACACATTATGCTATACATCTGACCTAGAATTGTCATTTATGTGAAATAACAATTGTATCTAGAAAGACAGGGTCAAAATAATTTCATTCCAGTGCATTTAAAAAGAAAATGTACTCTCCATGGCTGCCCTTTGACGCTTATATTGCCAGCCATAACTTACAAATAATTGTTCCAAAAATATTAATTTCAGTTGAGCTATTTCCTCTGCTATGGAAAGAGTGCAATAATCCTAAGAATACTTGGGTGTTTACTTGTGTTTACATTTTCAAAAGTAGTATTAACATAGATAGAGAAACAGAACTAATCTTAAAGAGATTTTACAATTCACATCTTTTTGCGCAGAAGTACATGCACAGGTACAGAAGTCTTCCATTTTGTGTGGCATTTCCATATGTGCTAATTGTGTAACAGTGGTATCATTGACTGATCATTTTTGTTGTCTTTCTCTTTTGCATTTTGTTTCTTTTCTTGTTTGTTACTGTAGCTGCTGAAGATCCTTGACAGGAAAATTTTCACCAATTTAGTTTCAGTCTTTAAAGTTTTTGAGAGCAATTTCGACCAGAAACTGTAAACTGAGAGAAAAATTAGGTAAACTGTGTGTTTTAAATCATTCAGCATGGTCAAGCCAGAAAGCTGAAAGAAGAGTACTGGCAGATGTTATCAAAGTCAAGTCAGGGCATTTTTAAATGTGATTAGCAAAAAAATGGCTCGGTGAGCATGACATAATAAAGGCAAATGTAGCCAACAATAACTGTAAAGTCTTGTTTGACCAGATTCATCAAATCTAGGCCACACTCTCATTACTTGTACAGGGTCCTCGTAATTCCCCCTATACATGACATGGCTCATCTAGGGGAGACCTGTAAAAATGAATATGAGAAGGGCCAAACAGAGGCGTACCTACAGTATGCTTTTTTGTAATTCGGTGTATCAGCAGATAATTACATTCCATACTGTAGGTTTCCATTCCCTGCAACTCTTGAGAAATCCTTGTACAGTAACTACTGTAAAATGGCTTTGATGAGAATGGTGATGATTGTTGGCAAAGCTGAACTGTACTAAGAAATTTTCCATATTAAGTGATTTTTATGAACATATTGCAATGCATTGCATCCCTCCAAGGCTAGTACAGACCAAGACAGCCCTTTTTCCTTCCCCTCTTAGTATGCATCAAAAGGACAGTCAAATACATACAGTAGGGTTTTGTTGTGGTGCCTGCTACTGTACTAAAATTATGTGAAAATGGCATTTAAAATCTTATAATGCAATATTCCACAGTTTAGAAAACATGATAAAGGTGTACTGTGCACTGCGTACAGCCACTACAAGACCTCTGAGTGAAGAGTAGTGAGGATACATAGCAGTTTAAATTTGTTGGATGTGTTTTAAACTAGATTGAAAATCTGATGTTGGGTAATTATTGTACCCTACTGGCCTGTGAAGTGTGTATATTGCATTCATCAGAACCACAAGGGGACTGAGTCTCCTAAGTAATACCTCTTTGAATGGTACTATATCTTCTTGATACTCAATTCCATCTGTATGATCTAAACATACTAAATGGCATTTCAAATTCAAGACAGTGAGTGCAATAATTTGTTTCATTGCCATTTTGCAATTTAAAAGAATACATTTTGGCTTCTCCTAGGTTTCAGTGTACCCAGGTCAAAATCAAATGCCATATAATTTGGCTTCATCACTACAGTTCTGAGTGTGGTTTTGAAATACTACGCGATGGCTTGAGACCAAATCATGGGACTATTAAAACACCTGAGGAGTCTTTGAAGTGCTAGGATTGGTTAAAAATAAGTGATTTCTTATCTGCATAGAGGGGCAGAAATGCCAACTATCATTCACTTATCATATTGTGTTAAGGTGCTAACTTGAAACTGTCACGTAAGTCACGCCACCATTTGTGACTTACGTGATGTCACGTAATTCACACTTTTCAAACTTTAATAGAAAAGAAGTTTTGGAATCAAATGTTTCCAAATGATGATAAGTTACTTGAACCCCCCACCCTACCTTTGCATATGTATTTCATCATTGTCTCTGGCATTGCCTATTTGTTGTAAAAAAACTTTTGCATGTTTTTTGTCACGTAAGTCACAGTGACAATGATCAGATTTAAACATTGTGTTTGATCCACATAGCTGATAAATTATGAGTGCAATGCTCAAGAAATGAATAATGGGATAGCTTTTCAGAGCTGCAATCAAGAAAGACATGTTCTATTTAGTTATTTTGCTTCTTTTTTCTTCAAATTACCTTTTACCTGTAATTCAGTATTTTAAGTGTTCCATATCTAAGACATTCTTTGGTGTTGGCACTTTCCAAAGGAATGACTGAATCCATATAAGTTTTACTAAAAGTGAAAGTTGCACCTGTCTACTAATCTTTAGAGTTGAAATTAGACACCTAGTACTGAGTTCTAATTTTACCCTATCAGGACCACTTTTCATGGAATGGCCCTGTTCAGATCCATATGTAGTTATTTCAGACTACAAAAGTCACAAAAAAATGCTGTTTACCTCTTCAATCAGGCCATACTTGGAAGAATTTAAAAAGAATCATCCTGACGTAAAGGTAGAAAAAGTACAATGGAGCTGCACAACAATCAAACAAAAATTCTTGTTATGCAGCATCACTTTGAATGAGGTACCCACAACATGGAGCAACTTCCCATGGGAAAGGTGTATCAATGGGATTTGACTCCCGGTTTCTGAAAGTCTCTTGGCTTCAAAACTTGACATGAACACGTCTCAGGAATTTGCATTTATTGTCCGAGATGTATGTCCTAACATCAATATTATTTATGTCACAAGATGACATGAAATCCCAATTCTGCAAATTGGACTCCAGCTGGTACCCAGATGGTGAGATACATTCCCTTCGTGGAATAAGAAGTGCCCACTATTTCCAGTCATTGGCACCATACACATTGAAACTGGCTCTCACAGCAGCTCAGTGGGACAACAACCCTACCTACCTTTGTTTCAAGAAGGGAATTATTTCCAGTCACTTACCAAGCTTCAAAGCATCAGCTGGTTGTAATGTCGCAGTGTATGATGCCTTTACACCAACCCCACCACCACTCCCTGTGCAAGATCATCTCAATGTTGGAACATGGGTTGAAGTGATGTATGACATGGTCACATATTATGGTATGATTCTTGATGTCAAAAATAACCAGTACCAAATACGGTGCTTAAAACTTGCAAACGGTGGTACAAGCATACAAATTTGAGCCAGAGAGAGATGCTGTTTGGTATAGCAAAGAGGATATTATGAAATCAGTGTCCAAAGTTCCATCTCTGATTCATTTTAGACGTGTTTATTACAAAGTTTGAGTTTGTGTAAAGTTTTAAACACCTCTAATGAATTTGAGATCAGAAAGCAATCAAAGCATTGCAGTAATAACAGTTTTGTCTTGATTCAAATGATATTAAAACTAATTTTTTTCATTGTTCACTACTGTTAAAAGAAGAACATACATTTTGAAGACCTGAAAATGGCTTGCAAATATGCTGAGAAAAATGTGACAAAAATGTTTGGTCAGTCACATCCCGTCAGACAAGGTTTTGATAAGCAGAGTATTAGAATTTGTAAATATTATTATATTGAATTTAATGTTTCCTGGTTGTTTGTGTACCAATGATTAATTCTGAGAAGCGTTTACAATAAATTTCTTTCGAGAACAGATAGAATTTTGCATGAATCTACTTTTTCTGGAAAGTGACTGTTTTACTTGTCCTGTCAGTCCCGTCAGTCACGCTGATTTCAAACAGCAGCCATACAGCCATTTAATCATTTAGTTTCAGCCTGCATGTGTTTTCTAAATTGAATTATGACTTGTTCTTGCTGATTTACAGTATGACCTTTTTGGCAAAGCCATGCACATTTTTTTCTGCAAGCTTGTCAAAGAAGAAAGTTGCATGAAATTGTCCCAGCAGTCACGCTGGAATTAGCCATTTATATACGTATAGAGTATAGGTCTTCCTGCTTTAAGGTAATGAACCCCAATTAATTCTCTAAAGTCCTTAACTAAACAAAACCATTTTTATATACTTACACTAGGTGCACTGCTGTAACCTATAAGAAACAAAGGAATATTAAAATCATTAATACACATTTATCAATGTTTTACTGATTTGAAATCCTAAACAAATACACAGAAACAGTAGTACACTGTAATGTATACACCATCCAATTACATGTACTACAGGATCACAAACAAAATTATCATCCATGGGTAATATGAACCTAAAATTTGAACATACAGTACTGTAGCATCTTATAAAATTTTCCTTAAATAAAATCAAATGAGGAAACACCTCTCCTGTCCATGATATAACAATGCACTGTAAAAATTCCACAAAACAGCTTCGTAATGAATCCAACACAAGCTACCACATTAAACACTTAGTTCATTTATGCTAGTGTATATACTTGGGTAGGCTATACAATTTCCACCGTAGTACAACTTGCTAGTGGGAATGTCGACATCAGAGACAAACACACCCACAGTAACTTGCAGTCCACTATTGCACAATTCCAGTCTTGGGGGAATCCCCATGTGACAATATGGGTGTATCCATAAATTAGGGGTCCAAAGTGTGACAAAGGGGTCAAAATTTGAAAACCACTTAATACTGGTGTAAAGTATATTTTCAAGAAGGTATATGTATCTATTTCTAAAATTTATATCAGTCCTGGCTTTTGTTTAAGACATCCAGGTTATTGATCAACTCTATCTCAAAGCTCCTTTCAAAAATGGCGGAGGTGACTGGGACACCAAAATTGGCAATATATGCCTAGAAAGTTTATAACTGTGTAATATATCCAAGTCTTTTCCTCACTTTTGGTAAGGCATAAGTGGCAAGGATTTATGACAGAAACAAGTTACACCCACTGAAATTGGTTGTATGCTCAATTTAGAATAAAAGCTCACACCATGGTAAGGAAAATCATGTAATATTTACACTGAAACATATTTATTATCTGTACAGTTTCCAAAAGATAGAGCAAGTAGCTGCTTGAAAATAAATGAACACATAAAACATAAACATTTTTCAGAGTTGTCCCCAATTCATCCAAATATCTTACATTTTTGAGTAACTGGGTTACAGGCGTTATGTGTCGGGTGTGACGGGACACCAAAATCCCAGTAATACTGACACAAACAATGCATAAAAGGTTTCACGTAGCATTTACAGAGTACTGTATTCAAGTGGGCAACACTAACAGTTTCCACATCTTTATGATGTTCATATTATCCACCTTAAATCATTTATTTTAATTTTTTTCAGTTTAAAACAGTTTAAATAGCTCTTTGTTGTTCTTCAATGGTGGAGGTTACAGTGGGACACCATGGGACACCATTTTCCCCTTTCAACCAGATAGTGGACAATACATTACAAAATGGGGAAAAAAGGGTAGTATCGATAACCATGTGCACACATGTTACAACTCATGCATGTATGAATGGGATTGGCATAGTTGAGGTGATATGAGAGGGTGGTAATTTTGATGATTTTGTGCGCGATGTGACATGATCAGCGGGACACCAAACACAAAATGTGATTTCCAATGGGTGCCATTATTACAGTTGTCCTTGTACTGCTCAGGTTTAGCATTTTACTTTATCAGCAGAGGTTACCAGTAATTGGACATAGTGATTCAAGTTTCCAAGAGTAACACAGGGAGATGAGGACTTGTATTAATGCCCATACTGGTATGATGTGACAGGTGGGACAAAGCGTCACATCCGCCATGCCAACTTTGAAATAGGCACATTTTGTTAAACATTGTCCCTTAATCTGGAAACTCACATTGTTTGTTTGTCTGGTTCTAATATCTCATCTGACATAACTTTAGGCTATCCAAAGGATAGAATAAATTTTTTATATTGTAATAACTGAAGTAAATTACCCATGTCACAACTTTTACAGATAATCTGGTGGGACACCAAATACATGCTGGATAATAAAATTGCAAACGATAGATCAACAGACCGTAATTGGACATTGAGATACCACACTTAGTGATAACACATAGAATATTAAACACTTTCAATAACAGGAATCATCTCTAGCCTCAGTTTTAACCATTCTCTATATGCCACAAGTGGCGGATGTGACGGGGACACCATGGACCCCTAATTTATGGATACACCCATATCTCACCCAGTCTGTGTGCTGCACATCCTACAGTAGTACAGTTACAGTAAAATGGTTGACACAATATAGTAATCACTAGGTTCAGCATGATTCCTGATGCACATTGCCTACACTCAGTCCCCTGTACATCCTCTGAAATGTACAATATCATGAGTTCTTTTCAGTGCAGGTCCTTTAAAGCCAAATACTAAATTAAATCGATGCATATACCAGGGTTAACTGACACAACCAAAATATGCTTGATGGAGTTCCCTGACCTTCACAGTCATGACAAAAGGCTGAGGGTACCTGACTCCAAATATATTGAAGTCACTCAAGCCTAACCAGTATCACCATTAACTTAAAGCTCTCATGTCCATCATAACCTTGGTGCCATCAAGACATTTATGCCAGCCTTTCTTAACCGACAGCCCATGGTCCACTTTTGTACAAGAAGGCACCTTCTGGTTGGCGACAAATTAAGCAACAAAAAGATGTGTTAATCTTTATTTCTATCATTATTTTTTATCTGTGCCAAAAAAAAATGAAATTTTAGTAGTACCACCTTAATACTTGCATACATACAGTAACCAAGGGTTGAAACTTGTCTCATGTAGCTGCATTGTAATATATTAGTGGAACTTCATTCAGTTATAAATAGTGGGAGTTCCCCCCACCTGACTGGTGTGGTTATTCATGAGTAACTATACTTACCCCTTGCTACATCTTACTTGCACTAATGTGCTTCACGGGCTACCCGGAGTAGTTATGGCACTGCGCCCTTTATTTCTGCCACCTTGGCATGACAATGGCCCTCATAAGGATGAAGCGCAATAAGTGAGGAGTGACTCCTCTGGAGCGCTTACCATGTTTGAATGGAGGTCCGACATCAGACATGGAGAAGGCTGACAACTTCGTGTCTGGGGCCACCAGACCTCAACCAGGCGGTGCCACTAAGGGGGGGGGGGGGGTAGGGTGGGCTAGGATACTACTGACTTAGTTAAATTTGTACAATACCAATATAAAGTGGTTATATACTGTATATGTACAAGTGAAAGGTGAATGAATGTACAAGTGTGGTATCTGCAGGAAAGGAAGCCCCGACTCCTACCCAGGGTTTTCCCTGGGCCTTTTGAACGTCACGGCCCGCGACGTTCAAACTTCAAAAACAAGAAGACCGCGACATTCAAAAAAGAGCCGCGATGTTCAAAAATTCCTCTGATGTACCCTGAAAAAAATGTTACTTAAACTTTGTCAATGATCGCCATTTTGTTCATACAATGTGCTGTGAAACCACAAGCTTATTTGCGAACCCTTGTCACAGCAAAATTACAAGCCATGTTAGTACTGCCTTTGCGGTAGTACTTTTGTGCTCATATGTACCTACAGTCGTCATACACGGAAGTCTCAAGATGCAATAGACCCAAATGTACATACAGCACGTGGCTTGACTTTCGATGTTGCTAGATTTCATACTTGTCAAGTTATCACTAATATTAACATGACATGATTTCATGATCTAAAGAAGTAAATTTTGGTAATACAGTTATGTCTACATAAGGTATGCACTTATTTCAAGCACAATAATATTCTTTTGTCTCAAATCAATCGCCAAAACTTCGTATTTTTGGTGGAGAAACTTTTTTCTGAAGCAAAATTCACTCCATCAGATTTAAAATCGTACACACTCTTTCAAGGTGTATTTTGCGCTGTGTGCATGAAAAACATCTTTCCTGTTACTTCTATCCTGGAACTACCTTACAGTACATACTAAAATGATTCCTATCTTTATGTTGCTCGTAATTTTTTACTGCTATTAAACTACTTGCACAATTTTTACGTCCAAAGTTTACTAAATATATGGCAAAAGAGAGCAAAATATTTTCCCATTATTTTACCCCATTCACGAAAAGTGGAACGTACCAAAGTCATGTGCACTACTCCAGTATGCGCAACATGTCAGAGAGAGCACCCAGCAATGAACGAACGAACGAACGTTTATACGTGCACGGTGTCTGCCGTATCTTACCGTACATTTTTAACGGTACTGTGCGGGTGAAATCTCGGCCAGGAGATGCATTAGTACGATTTTTACTGTCATTTATATCACGTAAGTAGTGAATTTTTTCATAAGAGTAACAAGAAAGCAGTTTATGAGAAATTTGAACACATGGTTGAGGTACATTACAGTACAGAAGTTGCAGGGACAAACAAACTGGAAGTTTTTTTTTTCGGTTCTGATGCACACGTTACGGCTCACTTGAACACAAAGCCACAGAAGGTAATGATAGGACTTGCTTCAAATTTGTACTAACGGCGCTAAAGTATATGGTCAAATTATTAATTCCCGTCTGATTTCTAAACTCACGATATTAAGAACCAATGGCACATTGTAGATATAGAAAAATGTGACGCATTGTTTTCAACAAATCGATCCAGCCAGAGATAAGGGGCCGACGAGTGGAGTCTTGAATTGTAATTTGGTATCACATGTTTGAATTCCGTTATTTCCAGTGAGGCAATTATTTGCGCGCATGTCATGTGTCTATCATGGCTAATTGAAAATTAACGAACGTAATGTGGGAAGTGTCCTATACTATTTTATGCAAGAACGACACCCGGAGTTTCCATATTTCGAGCAGCTGCATACACTGAATGTGTACACTAACAGATGTATGTATCATCATCGTTAGAACTGAAACAGTGCGATTTGCATGCAGCTGTGCGGTTGTCCAGTCCGTGGGAACGTGGCAACACCTTGTATATGTACTTGCAAAAGTACTGTGTGCTCTCTGACGTACCTGAACTGTGCTGCATTAGAAATTGCGGTAACTACTAACAATAGCCAATGGTCGCTATCATTTGGAGAGGTTAAAATATTATTAAGTTTGTGAGCACCAATGGTGAATATTTTGGCAGAAACTTAAAGAAATTCTGTTGACTGATTCGCCTCAAAAGTGCTACCATTTTGCGTTAAGACACTTTTAAAATTCAAAAATTTCCTGGGGGACACCCCCTCCCCTTATACCCCACCCCTAGGCCGGCAATCCACCGCCGGACATGCGGCAGAGCCACGACATTCAATTCTAAACCCAGGGAAAAACCTGCTACCCCTCTAGGGGGAGAGCCGGTGGGCTGTGAAGGGGCTCCTGGGAAGGAAGAACCTCTGCAAGGCACTGACATCTTTGGTCTTATGGAGGTACCACTTCAGGGCACCACTTCCTGTCCTCTCTGATGGAGGAGGTTGAGGTTATCTCTGAGATGAAGAGAGTCCCCAGCAAGAAGTGCAGGGTCTGGTTCTTAGGAAGGAACTCAGGATCAGGAATGAACCTGTGCATGTGTCCCTCGAAATAACATGGCCCATTTTGATGGTGAGAGCCTGGAGGCAACTCCTCCGTCTCCCTGTAGCTGCCGCAACCAGGAACAGGGTCTTGCAGGTCAGGAGTCTTAAGCAGGCAGCATGGAGCAGTTTGTATGGCTCCCCTACGAGGGCGCGCAGGACTCCACTAATGGACCACGAAGGTGGAAGTGGGCGGACCATTGGTCTGGAGTTGCCCATACACCTGAGCAACTGCTGAATGACCTGACTAGAGCCTACCGTGGACCAATGGCCGAGCGGTAGTACTTGATGGTGTTGACCTATTGACCTTCGTGAAACAAGGCCATCAAGAACTCAGAGACTTGTGCTAGAGCTGCTGAATTGGGAGCAATCACATGCTCTGCACACCACTCTCCGTACTTTGCCACTCTAGAATCGCAAGTACGGAGGGTGGAAGGTCTCCTCGCTGCAGCCACCATGGAGGCAGCATCTTCAGAAACTCCCTGTGCTCAGAGGGAATCCCTGACAGCCTCCATGCAGCTAAGTGCAGGTCTTGGACCCATGGGTGCAACACCCGGCTCGTCCTGGGACACCAGGTCATGATGGGCAGGGAGCCCTACCGGATGGTCCACCAGCAGGTGCAGGAGTGGGAGCCACAGCTGTCGGGGCCACATCAGGGCTACCAGCAGCACTCTGGTCCTGCGTGCTCTGATCTTGAGCAGGCCCCTGTGAATGATGGGGAATGGCAAGAATGCGTACGCATCCAAGTCATCCCAAGACAGGGACAGCACATCTACTGCCCAAGCTTGAGGGTGGAATGTCCTAGAGCAGACGGTCGGTAGTTTTGCATTCTCTGCCATTGGACAGGTCCAGGTTAGGCCTGTGGAACCGTTTGAACAGCCACATGGCCCACCTGGACGCCAGTTCCCACTCCCCTTGACTCGCACAGCCTCTGGAGAATGCGTCCACGAGCGTGTTGTCCCTCCCTGAAATGTGTGTTGCTCTAAACATGATGTCATGCTTGAGGCACCACTGGAAGAGACCACACTTTCAGACAGAGTTGGGGGGTTCTTGTTCCACCCTGTCTGTTGATGTACCCTATGATGGTGGTGTTGTCTGAGAAGACCGTCAGACATCTGCCTTGCACATGGACCTGGAGGGCTTTTACTGCCCTCAATACAGCCTCAAGTTCAAGAACACTGATGTGCAGCCTCGACATTTCTGTTGTCCACACCCCCCCCCCAAGGGTTCTGCACTAGCAGGTGCCCCAGCCTGCAAGCAAAGGGTATGCAGTGACGGAAAGGCTCCCCAAAGGGCACTCCCTCTAGGTGTTCATCCTTTGTCCTCCACCTCAAGTGGGGGCGGGCAGGCTCCGCCATCAAGACCAAGGTCTCGAGGTCCCTAGATGCCAGCCGGAAGTAAGACAACAGATGAAACTATATATGGTGGTTTCATGTGCAGGCGGCAGAGGGGCACGACGTCGGTGAGGCTTGCCAGCAGGTCCAGCACTCATAAAGTTGGCGAGGCTCCGAAGAGTCTGCAGAAGACTGTCCAGTGCTTCTTTTAAGGTGGCGATCCTCCCAATGGAAGGAAATGCTCGGCCTTGAGCCAGGTCTAGTATGGCCCCAAGTATATCAGTGACTGAGAAGGGGTCCGACAAGATTTCTCCCAGTTGATCACCCAACCTGTGTATGTGAGGAGGGTGATCGTCACTCCGTCACTTGGCCTTGACCTGAGGCCTCAGAGTCCCCCAGGACAAGCCAGTCGTCCAGGTATGCAAACAGCAGTAAGCAGCGGTGCCAGAGCTTGGCAAACACTGCTCCCACGACCCGGGTGAATACCCGGGGGGACGTGGAGAGACCTAAGGGGAGCGCTGTGAACTTGAAGGTCTCCCCTTGGTACTGGAAAGTAAGGAATGGGAATGTGAAGGTTGGTGTCCTTGAGCTCCAAAGAAGCCACCCACATTCCAAACCTTAGGGTCGGGATGATGGAGGCCAACGATTCCATACGAAACCGTCTGGGCCTGATGTAGGCGGCGTTCAGAGGCCTCAGGTTGAAGACTGGCCTCCAGGTGCCATTCTTCGGGGCCAGGAAGAAAGATGAGTGGAAGGTCCCTGGGTCCCTGGGTCGTCTTAGAGACTGCCCCCTTTCTGAGAAGGGCTGGCATCTCCTCCAAAATCTGCCAAAGCTCCTGATCAGTTGGGGTTACCTTCACCCTGCCCTGTAGGAGGGGGCCATTAACTCCAGGCGGTAGCTCTTGGCCACCATGTTTACTACCCACCGATCCGGACAGAACAACTCAGATGTTGACGAAGAGCCTCAATCTCCCCTACCATCGGCAGAATGCGGGAATGCAGTAGGGTGGGCACCCCTTGGCTGCGGGGGAACTGGGCTGGCTGCTGAGGAGCGTACTTTGGTATGCTCGCTGCTGTTGCTGATCCTCTACCCTACTAATTTGGCTTACCTCGTCCACCCCTGGTCTGCCCAGAATGGGAGCCTTTTTGGTCTTCTGTTTCTTTGCGGGGGCTTTGGCCCTCCCGCGGGAAGCAGCACTGGTAAGGGGGCAGCTGCAGGTCTAGAAGGTGACGCAATGTATATGTATAAGCAAAGTACCGTGGGTGGCGCACACCAAAGTACAAGGCCACACACAAGGACCTAGCGGAGTGTAGGATCGTCACAACAAGATGGCGGACATAGAGGGGGCAGTGCTAGAACTACTCCGGGGAGCGCACAAAGCACGAATTAATGCAAATAAAATGTAGCAAGGGGTAAGCATACGTCTGCGAAGTGAACTGGCATTTTCAACAATCCAAAGTGGGCCACAAGTTACTAAAGGCTGAGAAACCCTGATCAAGGCAACATTGGTTACAGTTGTCATCTATACCCTTCCCTCCAATTCAGTTCTGTTGTGCCTTTTGGAGAGTTCTGTCTCTCCCTGCAATAAACTATGCATCATGGTAAACTATTACTGTAAATACATTTTACCATTTAACTTAGTATACCTTACCACCAGAATCTGTGCCATTGGTTTGTCCTCCATACCTTGATGATCCAAAACCACCACCTGATGATTGTGACTGCAAAATGAGAAGAGATATTGCATCATTTAACTAGAGTTAGAATCACATAAACTTATCCCTTTGATAAAGTTTACAAGCAACTTGTTTCATGTTCAGATCCCATTTTTTCTAAACCAAAGACATTCTGTCAAGTGCTACAAATCTTGAACTCAGGAGAAAATTTGGCAATTTATCCATCAAGCTTGTAATCTTTATGTAAATTAATATTGAAAGGCAGTCTTTTCATGACCTTTTCTGATTATGCCAAGTCACTATAAACAGCTTAAAATGAGAGGGGAACTGTAACAGGAAACATGAAAATTAAAGAGTTGTTAAGGAGTTGAACTGTTGCCTGAATCAATTATTGAGTGGGAAAATAATTTCAAAAGGATACAGAAACCTACCTACTGTAGGCCCTTCCCTTCTTTTCTAGATGCAACTGCATATCGGTACTTACACTTACAGGCCTGCTACATACAGCCAGTGCCTCAGAATGTAAATTTTAAAACAAAAACACCATCAACTATTGTATTGGCCAGTCTATATATGTAGTACCTTACATGTAGGTTCTCAAGTGGTGGCCTGTGGGCCATTTGCCCTCCCAATGTCCATTAATGCAGCCCCTAAAGATTCAAGGAGCCAGCAAATATTTTTATGAGCAATATTTAAGTACAATCTAATAATTTAGATCCTTTGGATGCCACATTTTTTCCCGTAATTCCACAGGCCAACTGGTGATTCACACATGGTGGACATAAAGTCTAGTTTCAAGTTAATGCTTGAAGCGGGAGTACTTCCAATCAAGAGCAAGTGGGATGCCAATTTTTCCCATACCAGAGACCTGCACATCGAGTAATAATGACAAATTTGTGCTAATTCCTCCAATCTAGATTGCATGAGATGCCGATTTTTCTCCCGTACTAGTGACCCAAGCACAGAGTTATGACAAATTTGTGCCATTTCCTACAATCTATAGTTAGTTGGGATGCCAAATTTTCTTTCCATATGGCTACACCAATAAGCCTGGGAAACATGGAACTACCCTGGACAATCTGCGTTGTACACATAGAGTGTGTTTTCCTTCCATCTAGTGCCTTTAAAATGTCAAATTGTCTCACCTAAGCCCTCACCCAAACCATGGTGGGACTGAGGTTGGTTGTGGTCCCGTAATGTGCTCCCACTGAAAAACCACCATACAACCCTTATAAATTACCACTGCCTACTGTGCAGGTACAATCAGAGCTCTTATGTATGTGCTTCACCCTCAACAATGGGCTACAGTACTACTTTCTCCAAACCTTGCATCACCCCTGCTGGCTACTACAACAGTGAGAAAGCACAAACTTTAGAAATGTAGCCCACGGCTGAAAACACTAATGAGAGCCCTGACTTTGTAAATGACACCTTCATACAGTACCATGGGGCTAATAACAAAAAGTACTGCTCCATGTTCATACTGTAAAAGCTGCTTCAAGTTATAACTCAGCAATGGGCAAGGGTTCAGACTATCTAGTACAGAGCTACAATCTTGGACAAAACTGTTGGAACACCTCCTACTGTTATTCCATGTACAATATGATGTCGTGCACGATTTAAGAAACCCTTGTCCCCCAGTACAATGTTGTGCACGATTTACGAAAACCCCACCCCCAGTACAATGTTGTGTCCAAACGAAAGCGGTGCATCTCCAGTTGACAATATTATCTCCAACACTGTACGGGGGAGTTGGGTGCAGGGGTGTTCCAACGAGTTTTGTCCAAGATTGTAGATACAAAACTGGTCACCACAGACATGACGTGGAGCAGGAAATCATGTTTCTGTGAATAGTACAAAAGTGACTTAAAAGGGATATATGTCATCTCCCACATCCAGGGACTTGCTAGCAATTAACTCCCTGCCCAAACATATATTAAGGGATAGCCCTAGAGTTCTAAATACAGTTGATAAGTACACTTTGATTGACATTCATTCGAACAATATACAGGGTTGTTATATAAGTGGTCAAAACCGAAAAGCGGTTTAAACCGGTCAAAACTAGATTTAAACCGGTCAAAACTGGTAAAAACCCATAAACCTTCTGTTAGACAAAATATTTTAGGTCTCAGCCCATGAGCACACATCAAATCATGTGACCTTGAATGATCAGGAGGCTTTAAAAGATTGAATTAAATTTCTTTGATTGAAAATATTATTCTTTTGCCGGAAATAATTATGAATTAACTGTTCCATTAATTATTGGAAAAATTGGAAAAGATTAAAAGAAATTCTACACCTGACATTGTTGGGTCAAATACATAAGTTTGTGCTGTTAGAGACTGTGAGTAATTGTTACATGTGTCATGGAAGCCACATTACTATTTAGCAAATAGGCCTACCTTGTGCCCCCTAAAATTTGTAGCTGCAAACATCCTGTTTACAGCACTTCTTCATTCTTAGCAAGAAAACTCAACACTATGTTATAAAGTTTATTAGACTTAACCTTACAGTTTATCTATCTGCACCATAACAATTATTTGCTCTGATAATAAACGGTTGGTAACACCATTGTTGGGTACAGATGAGATTAAAGGATTTTCTTAGTGTTAGTAGGATATGTATCTCATTAGTGAACAATACATGGGCAAGGGTTTCATTGTATTCACTTGGACCCTAGGTACAGTGTGCATGGGCCAACAGGGCTTAATCTATAGGAAACACTTGACAGTCAGTGTCTAACTAATGCACACACACACACACACAATTTACATATGGTTATTTTTAAATTGGACCTTTTCGTTTTGAGCCAAGTTATTTAGGACTTTATTGTATTTTGTATTTTTAATGGGGTTATTCTTGTGTTTGCTTTTTCATTATTTTGAGTTCAAAATAGGCACCATGAAGAATAAATTTGATTTTAGTTCATAAGAATCCTGTGTCAGAGTTTGTAGTGTAACTGTATCAAGCCAATGAAATAATTTTACAACTGCAAGACAGCAAGAGTGTTGATTTTTAGATGTTATGACTTTTGAGACTGAAGGGGCAAATGAGAGAGAAGCCTTCAATAGCCCCCATGGGACTAATTTGTCTTCTGAATCTTTGCCAAATTGAATCAACTATTTGGCACATGAGTAACTGGCATGTTTTTTCTTTAAATTCAATTTAAATTGACTTGATTTAAACACTGAAGGGGTTTTGACCAGTTTTGACCGGTAATAGGTGGTCAAAACTGCCCGGTTTAAACCAGGTTTTAACCGGTTTAAACCGAACAACCCTGAGTCAATATAGCTTCACTCTGGTCGGTCAATGATGACTTGTACACTGCAGTCAGTTGTGTTCCCATTAAGCTCACAAACAGTCACAGTGTGTCCATGTACTGTACAGTACAGTATACGGCCTCGAGCAAATTCAACTCAATACTAGCTGGATATACATACTGTGCCTCCGTCTTGGAGGTGTATCTAGACAGGTTTTTTTTTTTTTTATAAACTGGAGGAGGGGCTACAAGTAAACTTAGTAGGGAGAATTTTACTGTCTGGGGTGAGATCTGAGAGCCTTTAATGTACAACAAATACCTTACTTCCAGTATTTAATAATCTAGCCTATAAATATTTGGCCTATGCATGCACACATTGAGTAGGTGCAAGCAGTCCATGTGACCTAGTGATAGAATATATTCTGCAGGCCACAGAGACACTGGACCTCAATGACAAAGTAAACAAAACAGTGTTCAATCTTTTTAGTCAACTGTAGTATTCTGTGCCCTAAATGGAGTTGGTTATAATTATTATGTTAGGTATACAAACAATTGATGTAGGGGGATGGAGCAACTGCACCAAGGGTGAAAGGGAATATGACAGTGCTTCTATGGGCCAAATTGTGCATAGATTGTCATGTGCATGGAAATTTAAGGTGACCTTAATGACATTCACTCTGCTATACTGTGTACTGGCTACATAATCAACAGGGACTGCTGTATGAACATTCCAACAACTCTTTGTTCTGATATCTCTATATTCCAACATATTAGTTATATGTTCCAACATTCTGAAGGATTACAGATTTGAATAGCAGAGTTTAGATTTAGGTTTAGGGGTCAGGTTAGGGTCATGGACAGTTCAAAAATGGAGCCATTTACATCAACAGGCCTATGTGGGTGAAATTATAACCATGCATGTGGATCCATTACTAGTATAGCCACATGTCCACATGACACATACATAATATGAAGTGACAGCTAGGATATAGAGATGTAGGAACATACTGAGACCTGTGTAACTATAATCAACTACCAACACAAACTGTTTAAGTTTTGTTGTCAAAGGGTTAGAGTCTTATAAGTGACCAGGTAAAGCTGATGTTGTTGTAGAGGGACACACATAAACTGCAAACAATGGATGTGTGAACTTTTTCAAGTTTTTCAAGTTTGTGATAGGAAAGAAATATGATCTGCCAATGACTGAGAACTACATTCACTTTCTCTTCATCCCAAACAATGAAAACTCTCCCTGGGTAAACTTATAGCTCCTTCACTGCAAGCCCCTCCTTTTAAAGGCATTTTCCAGTGGCTTTTCACAAGGGTCCCATGTGAAAGAGAAAAAAAATTCAGTTAATACCCTCTAAATCCTGTAGCAATACTCTTTTCCTAACTCGAGATATCTAATGTTAAAGACTACTTATTTTTGTCAAAAATACCTAAAATACTCATCAAGGTCACAGAATGTTATGTAAAGAGGGCACATTGCCTCAGATTTCTTGTTTTCCTTTATAATTGAATGTCCTGTTGTCCTTGATATGTGATACTGCTGGAATGTTTGAATATCTTTCCATGTAGGTTTAGCATAAATCTACACCATATGTATGGCTTAACAAAGTTGCTAAATAGCCCCTAGAACAGTGTCAATATCATAAAGAAATTCAATGATTTGTCAAATTAATGTGCCGCGATGACATCACAGATTTCCCATAATGCACTTTACCTCCAGAAAAAATTGCATTTCTTTGAAAATTAGTATCTTCCAAACGCTACAAGCTACTGAGATGCGGTTTTCACCTCCTAGAAGAGAAAAAATTTCTACATTTTTTGAAAGTCATTGATTTTTGTCACTGGCAAATCCCTTTAATTTGTAAGCTTGAGCTGGTGCATGACTGGTCAGCAAGCCTCCTAGAATAAGCAGGGAGTCTCTAGCAACTCCCTGGAATAAGTCTCCTTGAATGACTCATGCACAAACACTATAAATAGCACAAAAGGTGTTTGAATACAATTAACTTCCTATATATTTGGTTGTTTACACACTGTTGACCACAGGTTATTAAAGTTCATGCACTCAGGCCAGTTCTCTGTCTTTGTGAAAAATGGGCCAGGTAGCAAACCAGACAGATGTCCAATACCCACCATAACAGTAATTCCAGATATAGTGAATTCTGCTGTGTGTCAATGAGGTAGGATATTCAGAACTGTGTGCAATTACAGCATGACTCTAAATCTTGAATCGAAACTACAGTAATGCTTGTTTTTTAAAAAGGTATACATACTAGGGGTGTACCGGATATCCGGTCCGGCCGGACTATCCGGCCGGATAATGAAAAATTATCCGGTTCCGGTTCCGGCCGGACATTTTTAAAAATCCGGCCGGAACCGGATTTTTTTGTGAATCATTAGTAAAAGGCTCTACAAGTACATTTAAATAATATCATGCAAGATGAAAATAGGTTTGGTACAGAAGATGCCTATGTATGTAATGGAGTGGTCCTGAAATTCTTGGCTTGACTTCCTGCTGGTCCTCTTCTTATCCTCTTTTTACATAATAAACACTCAGCAACTTCATCAGCCTGATCCTTGACAAAAAAATATTTCCAAATGAAAGAAGCCATTTTCCAAAGTAAGTGTCATGAAAGTCTGAACTATTGTGACTCCAGAGAGGCCACATTAAGCTACACATTTAATGACAACCAGTTACTAAATGATAGCCAACACTTGACACTCAAATACTGTAACTTAGTTCAAGTTAGGACATGTATACAGTATGGTCAATATCACTCATGCTGTATGACAGCTGGTCTTGGTTACACAAAAGGATTGACATTAGAGTTGTGAACAGGAGTAACTTAAACAATAGAGGGCATGCTATTGTTAATGTCTGGCCCATTTCCTGTTTTGTAAACTGCCAATTACAACATGACAGGTATCTTCCATTACCTACTCTAACCCTATCTGCCAGTGGCAAGTCGGGGAAGTAATATTAGACCTCCTTATTGATTTGTTTGCTTTGTGGTTTTCTCCTCACAACTGCTGGGGAGGCTCTCCCATCCAGGCCCAGCACAACTATTCAGTGTGTCATGCATGAGTGACTTTCAACAATACAAGCTCTCAGGAGTCAAGATGAGGTTCATGCCTGCCAGGAAGTTGAGCTGCACAGTTTATTTGCTAGGAGGATTAGTTGCACGGTTAGAGTTTTTCTCAATCCTGGCTAATGGACATTCCCCCTAATGAATTCCTTTATAACCAACAACTCTGTCTCACAATATAAGTTAAAGAAAATTTCACCCAAAATGTTTAGTTCAATTAGCCAAAGGGTATAGCTATAGGCTAGACTAGTAATACCCTGTAAAATTATTGCAGCCCCCCATCGTATCTGTGCTCCCACCCCCTCCAACACATGAAGCCATAAAGGAGAGGTCCAGTATCATTCCAGTATTTGTAGAGGAGGTATGTGTATTGATCATTAAAATTTACTCTTAATACATATATTGCAATTGCTTATAAAGTAAAGCCTAATGGCTTTAAGTAAAGCCTAAAGCCTTATTGCTTATAAAGTAAAGCCCAACCCCTTTGCCGTTATGTACCATTGGTAGGCCTACTTCTATTTTACTTGGACCCTGATTTCAGTTACAAGATTCCTAATGAAAAAATCCGGTCCGGCCGGATTTTATCCGGCCGGATAGTTCGTACTGTCCGGTAAAATCCGGTCCGGCCGGATCTTAAAATTCCAGATCCGGTACATCCCTAATACATACTGCTTGAAACTTGTTTGAAATATTGTAAAATTATACCAGAAAAACTGGACAAATGGCAAACATGTAGAAATGCATGGCTGCAAGTTGCTGTGTTAGCTGTGTCAAATTCCCTTTCCCTCTATGAGGCATACATGTTCACTAACTGCGCAATCACATAACATGCGGATGTTTCTCTCTAGGTCTAGGCTCGGTTAATAAGGAGGGCAACTCCACACTAACAAATTGTTGCAGAGGGGACATTTGCACACATTCATATCAACAGTACATTACAGTAGTACAAGAGGTGCAGTAAATGTAATGATATGCCTACTCCAGTGGCAAGTATTAGTGATGCATGGTCTATCATGAGAAATATTTTCTTAATTACCTCAGCAGTAATTTCCATTGGTCAAATATTCTGCACGTTGCGGAGGGGACGTGCACAAATCAGTGTCAACCGACGAATAAGCATCAAAGTAAAAGTTGTCTGATTTCAGAAGAGTGGCAAGCTGAAACTAGTATCACAGATCTTTAAACCTATACTCTTTCACCACAAATAGCTGAAATCTTTTCAAAATGCTCAATAATGATGAGACGGTGAATTAAAATTGGGGGTGCAGCGTTGCGGAGGGGACAGTCAGATGTTGCGGAGGGGACGAGTGCGGAGTGCAAATAGCAAATCTGTTTCACCATATTCTGAACATGTTATGAAATGCTAACTCACTGAAATATTACAATTGGTTATTGACCAGGACTGCACACCTTTCTCCTTTTTGACTTCAATGAAGGCAATGACCATCATCACACCATTTTAAATCATTCCACAGAACTGCTTACTGCTCGTTTTTTCTGTGTTGAAATTGTTTTGATCAAAATTTGCTGTACTGAACACTGTTTCTTGAGATACAGTACTCCTTTTAGTTCCCAAGAGAGCCAAAAATTTGAATTCATTTGTAACTCTTTGTGTGCAAACTACTGTGGTATGTCGATCAAAGGATCAAGGAGAGAAGAATACTTCATCCAAGATGTTACATTTTACTGAACCTGACAAAAACTTACTACTGTAACCATACTAATTACATGTAGCTAGGGCTAGTCCAAAAAGAAAGCCTTCAAAACTTTATATTTTCAAGGTACAGTATATACATGCCCGTCTCAGACTTTAACTGATGTGCCTTTATTCATAGTGCCTATGTATACAAAGACTAGATAAGGCATCAAAACTCCGTATTCAGATGCATCACACTTTACCCATATTTGGAGAAATACTTGCATGTCATATCAGGGCATTTCCACAGTGACGGACGTACACTTTGGATAACATTTTGAGTTCTTAATAAAAAGTGTTAGCAGCTATGAATGTCTTCATGTATGCTATGCATTAACACAGTTTGCAATTAGTTATTATTTGTACAGTATGAAGTTAAGTACAGTAGGCTTTGTCTTCATCCTTGTTAGGGACAAAAACCAGCTGTGATGGACGTACGCAGAGAAAATCAGCTTTTGGTACTTTGTAACTTTACCTGTAATTTTGTCTGATGTGGGACCTTATTATCAAAGGTTAATATAAAATAATTGAAGAACATATAACTTGCAATTAATATAAACAAGTTTCAATTTAAAAACAAAAATCAAAGTTTCAAGGGGTCGGGTTAAAGAATGTGACGGACGTACAAACTTTTTGTGACAGATGTACACCATCAGATTATTTGATTAAAACAAGCAGTTGGTGCTAACACTTACAGTTTTTGAGAAGTTGGAACATATAACTGGTAATCAGTAGTGTTTGCACGGGTAACCCATGTACACGGGTACCCGCCTGATGGTTCTGTTACCCGGTCCTACATTTACTACCCAGTTCCGAAAAAAAAATGTTGCATGCAAAAAAATCATCCTGTATTTATCATTTTCCCAGAAGATCGAACCATTTATTACTTTTTTGTTGAAAAAGCACCATGAAAAGAGATTTAAATCACAGAAGTATAAACTATTTCAGAGTTTTTCTAAAGAGTCTTTGATGTGTAGCAGAATTATTTCTCCTGACCTAGCTTTGCGATCCCCGTCCCTGATTTCTACAAAACTGATCTAGCCTTGGTTAGGCATACTGTAAGTCCGAATTTCACTGCTTGCATGCGCTGCCTACAGGCTGTACATACGTAATAAATAATGCTCGGTATATAAACTGAGCTTATATAGGGCCCATTCCCCAAACAAGCGAAACGTATGTCGATGTATGTGAAAAGCATCACAATGCCATCATTAATACATAGTAGCTTGTTCATAAGACTGATCGACCGTGAAATACGAAATAGTGAACCTCATGTGTTAAAAAAAAACTGATTAGCTCTAACTTCCTGTAATTTTGGATCAGTTAATTTAGTGTTCAGAACTTTTCTTTACGTCAGAATTTATCATTAAGCCCTACCCCCACCCCCAAAAATACCTGTTCAAATTAATCTTCTATCCTCTCCGGTCCTTGCAAGTGTGTCACATTCACCTCGAGACATAGGGCTACGTTGTACAAAAACTGGTTGACAACCTAACAAGAGACACAATAACCTAAAGTAGGCCTAGGCTATACCTCGCACTCCGTTAATACTTCAAGACTTGAGTATACCAAAAAGAATAGAACATAGTCTCCATTTACGGTCAAATGTGCCACTATTATGCAAATCAAGCCTGCACCATGTGTGAAGAACTAAGATAAGACTACTGACACTGTAAATATTCATGAAAAGTTATGGATGGAACCATACTATTACATTTAGTGGGCACCAAAATGGCGCTCGCCCGAAGCAAGTTTCTGATAGATTGAAGGGTGCCCCGATGTCAGTTATCTAGCTAGCTACGTATACCGTACGTACGTATGGATGTATGGGTGAGCATGCTGAATTCTCGCTGTTAACACATGCAGTGCAAGTACCGGTGGAATGTACGAAGCTTGTCAGTGGAAGTTCCACAATATGTGACAAACGAGGACATGCGAACATCGTCATTTGTTTACATGATATTCAGACGTGAAAGAGAATAACCTGCGTCGCGGCCTCTGATTAGTTGAAATTTCCGTATCTTAAATGTCCAAACAGCTTCGAGTTTTAAGCTTGCTATCAGCATCAGAAAACGTCTCAATACTCGATCTGAGAAACTTACAGGACCACTTAAAGTACTCATTTTTCTTAATTAGTTATTTTTTATATGGTTTCTTTTATTGGTAATTTTTGATTTGAAACGAAATGGCCCGATTTTGTTGGGACAATTTTAGTCTCCTTTAAATGGTCACTGCCTCTTCGATACAGTTCGGTGCAGTTCAGGTAGTGTTATGAAGTCTCTGTGCCTATCAAAATTAGCTGCTATTTTAAAGTCACAGTGATAGCGGGTACCTGTACCTGGGTACCCGACAGGGACGGCGATCAGGTACCCGGTTCCTGTTTTTTGTACCCATGCAAATTAGTATAAACAAGTTTTAATTTAAGAACAAAAAGTTTAAAGGGGTCCTGTTAAAAAATGTGAAAGACATACACCATCAGATTATTTTATTAGAACCAGCAGTTTCTGCTAACACAAATTTACAGTTTTTGACAAGTTTTAGTGAGAAAAGAACACAAGCATTCTGTATTCAAGGGTGGTGAGCTATTCTTTGCCAGACAGGAGGAGGGGTGGTCAGTACCCAACAAGGGGACACAATTCCTGACAAAAAGATGTAACAAGAGCCCAATGGGAACTGTGGTTCCTTGCTGAATGTAATGAAACTGAGCCAACTACTGAATGAACCAGTATTTCTACAGAGGCACAAAATCTGCTCTGTAGACAATGCACATCTTGCATTAACACATTCAAGCATAAATAAATTGCTCTGAAGAAATTACAGGCACTTCAAGGGATATCAACACAGACAGTATACAGTTACAATTTGTTTTATTCAATTAAGCAATCACAATTCATGCACACTCAATGGTATCTGATCCAAATGATCAGTAACTTAGTTCTCGTTATAAAACTAACAACCCATAGTAGCATTTAAGCCGCGTTCCCATTTGAGTGAGCGCGGTGGATCAGGGTTTTATTGCATCAAGCGGTGTCGAATTAATTACAGTAATCAATTCCAATTTCCAATTCCTGCAAGCTCACATGTCCTAATCTAAGGACAAATGTCATATGTCTAGTGAACTTTCACAACAGTCCTACTGCTTTGTGGGCAGAGAATCTTCTGCAATACTAAAAAGCAGTATTTGATGTAGGTTTTCATAATGGCAGAATTATGGATTAAAATTGTAATACTATAACTTCAACTAAAATTGAGATACTTGGCATCTCTGAAAGATGTCCACATCTTTCAGTCATTGGGTGAATGTGATCTTAATGTGCTGAAATGATAGTGTTGTACTTATATTTGACTTTAGGAATTCTTGGAAATTTGCTTTTTGGCATCTGGTGCTTTCACCTCTGACATCCGACAAAACTATATGGGTTTTCTGCTGGATTTAATCCAACACCTCAAAGCATAAATCTATTCAAGCTTCCTACACTGAGATATAGAGTTGAAAAGGTTTGCAGAGTTTGACCTCCAGTGACCCCAGATGACCTTTGGTCTCCACCAAAAAAATATTTTCCCCACCATAAGGCATCCACTAAGTATGAAATTTATCCAAGCTTCCTACCTTGAGATATTGTGCTAACAACAAGGTTATCAGTTTTTGACCCTTGGTGACCCCAGATGACCTTTGACCTCCACCAAAAACTGTATGGCACAGCTTCTCACTATGGTGGATCTATATACCACGTATGAAATCTATCCAAGATTCTTTCCTTGAGATATTGCGTTAACAAGGTTTTCAGTATTTGACTCTCAGTGACCCCAAATGACCTTTGTCCTCCACCAAACATGACAGGATTCATCTTCTCACCATAAGCCATCCACATACCACGTATGAAATCTATCCAAGCTTCCTACCTTGAGATACTGTGTTAACAACAAGTTTTCTGTGTTTGACCCCCGGTGACCCCAGATGACCTTTGACCTCCACCAAAAGCAATAGCTTTTATCCCCTCACCACAACGCATCCACATGAAATCTATCCAAGCTTCCTACCTTGAGATATCGCGTTAACAAGGTTTTCAGTTTCTTACCCCTGGTGACCTCAGATGACTTTTGACCTCCCCCCAAAACAATAGGGCACACCTTCTCACTACGATGCATCCATATACCAAGTTTAAGTTTAGTCTATCTTTCCCTTGTTGAGTTACAGTGTACCAAAGCAAGCGTCACAGACACACACACACACATACACACGCCAACCTGACTACATAGGTTCCTTTGCTAAAGCAAGGAACCAAAAATGTTTGCGCTTTGTGGTATAAAAATTTTCGCACTCATGTTTATATCCCCAGCGCCACCCCTCTGACCCCTCCAGCACCACCCATTTGCATTCTGTATAAAATAGTATGCACAATATGCATTTTTGCTTTCAAAAACATCATGTGTACAGTGGCCTCAGAGGTTAAACTAATTACAGTGAACTCTCCAGAGGTACAGGACTACAGGTATTCCTGGACAAATCAACATGCACTGAAAACATTCAGTTTAGGCTTAACGGTTCCAATGACACTTAGACTTGAAATTCTGCTGCACTCCTTCCCCTCCACCATTCTCTTCCCATGCAAACTCACCAAAGCTAACACTTCATGTTCATTGCAGCCCCAAAGTTTTCAGCCTGTGACGGACGGACGTGACGGATGTACAGACTTTTTGTACGTCTGTCACAGGATTTCAAGAATAACTATCAGTCAGCTTTTTTATAATTACTTTACTGGATAATTGTTCCCACTAGACTCCTGTTAATAGGGCTGTTTGTAATTAAACCTTCAATACACACACACCTATAATGAACGCTTTATACCCAATTGAAATATCCATTAAGCAGCTCTCTTTAAACTAACCTAAACAACTTCACAGGATTGATCTGTTGTACACAGAGTTTTAAAGAGAGTGCAGTACAAAGGAAAAATAGGTAGTAAACTGATTTTGTGAGACTGGCAAAAATAGAAGGGTGGCATAAAATTGGTTAGAAAGGTATCAAAAGTATTCTTCATCCCAAATTGGAGAAGTAACTTGTAATCTGCACACGCCAGTCTTCTTTCTGACTAATTTTAAAGATTCTTTTGAGCTGTATCAAGGAGAAAATGGCACTTCAAAATATTTACAACTACGGTCTCAAATGACGCTTGCATGACCTTTGACCTACATTTTTACACCCTGCTGAAAGTGCTTCAAAATTCGATTAAGTAACCCATATCTGGTAAATTTCAGACTCACAGGCCCACAGTAATATCACATCAAAGAAATTTAACCTATTTACCTCTACTGACCTCGTATGACCTTGGAGCAAAAAATCTTGGTAGTCTTTTAAAGAACCACCATGTAAGAAATATTATGACCAACTTCCAGGAACATACAGCGCTTTTTGTGGGAGGAGATTAGGGCTGTCAGTTTCCGTTTAATCTCCTAAACGTTTAAACGGTCAGAATAAACGTTCGTTTACCGTTTAAAAGGTGTCTACATTGTGAACCAACACTAATGCATTAATGGCCTCATTGATCGTGCACTACTATACTCCCAGTATGCGCAAGCTTTTAAAATCTGTACGTAAAAGTCTAGCGATCATTTCAACTATTTCTTTTTAATTCACCCAAATTTGCCAATGAACGAAACCAAGCATTAAATTCACAGTCAATGATCGTAAAGTTTGATACAGGGCCCCATACGTTTGATATCAGGCCGAAATGTACGCAAACACCGATGTACATAATGTTAGGTCATGTCCGTGCACTGTACAATTGCAGAAGTTCAAGTGACACGCAAGAAAAAAGTCGATTTAAGCACGTGTATAGGTCCGTTATTGCATGCAAACAGTAACACATTAGGCTACGCACCTGCTCTGTACAAAAGTTGACATACATCGCAACAACATTGGGCATGGTATGGAAAATTACAACGTTGTTCGATCACTGCTTGTACCGTTAAATTACCAGTCGTTACATCGTCGTTTGCAGTAGTTAACGATAGGTACTTTTATGTTTATCATGCATGTTAATTTGTGTAAAACAAACGTGTGCCTTTTACTTTTATGATTTAAACAAAACGATGTCTGGAACGTTACCCCAATGAACAAAAGTTTACGATAGACTTCTCTCATCCTACGTACTAGCTAGCACACAGCTAGCTAGCGGGCCGCGGGCACTTGCAACCTCAAACAGATATTTACGTATGGATATATAGTGCGTGCATGAATTATGTATTGCTATATGAAACACTCAAAACAAACACGTGTGCGAGCCTACACTGTCTGTTTATGTATAGGTACTGTAACGCATGGTAGGATGGTGTGAATGCTTATGTTTCTGCATTGAAATACTGCGGCAATTTTCGGGTTTTTAAGTAAGCCTGCTTTAACGTTCGTTCTGTGAGCAGCTTGAGCTACAAATACGATGTAAACTGTGAGAGAGTGAATTGCGGCCGATAGTGTGTACGCGTACTAATAAGCAGATTTGGGCTACTGCTTCGAACGGGGATGCGGGCACTGCGTATTGTTAGGGGAAGGCTTACTGTGAGTAGGTGGAAGTCAACTCAATCACAGGATTATAAACTTTGAATGGAGAGACACAGACAGTTTATTTTTGAAGCTTTATTCGGTCATTTAATTTGCAAATAAACATCGTTGTTAAATGAGAGATATCAAAGAAAACACCGGGGAAGAAAAATGCTAAAACTTTTGTTGTATTTTAAAAGGAAAATCGTTTATAACGTTTAGCTGAATTAGCGCTGTTTAAACGGCCGATCGATCGTTTAACCGTTTAAACGTGACAGCCCTAGAGGAGATGCATTTTGAAAATATTAACACAATGGCCTTTAATGACCCCTAAATGACCGTTGACCTCAACTTCTCGACCGTGACGGGTAGCCTAAAGTTTAATAACCAATGTGTCCAAGTTTCGTTAAAATCTGTTGACGATTGTGCGCCTGATAGCATTGAAGGCAATTGTGGACAGACAGGATAGATAGAGTGACGGTGGCGGATTATAATAGCTCAAACAGCTCTTCGAGCTGGTATGAGCTAATAATACAATCCAAAATCCATTTTAAAACAGTACCTTACTGAGAAATGGCAGGAAAAACCATGTGCAATATGTTGCTGAGGTGGACATTTCACTTGGAATTTGTGCAATGTGTACCGTACATAGTTACCAGTACTGTACGGGTGAAATCTCAGCCCAAGAGATGCATCAGAAAGATTTTACTGTCACTATCACGAAGGAACAGTGTGTACAGTAGATAGTGGATTTTTGATAAGAGCAGCAGGAAAGCAGTCAAGGAGAAATTTGAACACATGGTTGAGGTACTTTACAAGTTGCAGTGACAAACTTAATGTTATTTTTTGTTACGATGCACACCTAATGGCACACTGGACACAAAGCCACAGTAGGTACAGTAATGGTAGGACTTGTTTAAAATGTGTCTGATTGCTCATTTACCTTCATAGCAGGTGTGGAATATGTACTCCTCTTTGGCGTACATACTCTAACACCTGCGAACAATGACAGAGATCATCCAATTTCGTTATATTCATGAGCCCAATATGATTTTACTCTCTCAACCTAATGAATGGTTTATATATACGAATATTCATATTGCAAAAAAGGCTTTGAAGGCTTCAGCTGCAACTTTTACACAGTAAGTCAATGAGACCTCATTGTGTGAGCCTGAAGCGGGCGAAATCACACAAAACCCCATTGACATTTGTCATTCGAAACAGCATGCTAATCAAGACTTGCTTTTGTCGTTTTTTCGTTGAATATTTATAATTCTGTTTGTTGTGATCGTATATATTAATAGTTAATAGCGTACAGTTTTTACGCAGTTTGACGTAGAATTCTTGCGAAGGTTTGCGGACATTGGTATTACCAGTGTAGCCAATATAGGTGCAGCAGGGTTTCTGCCAAAGGGGGGAAAGGGGGGATTTGTCCCCCCTTTCCAGAAGAAGGTGGGTAAAATCCCCCCCTTTTCATCTCCATAAAAAGTAAAAAAATTGTCCATATCTTGGTTCCTTACTTAAGAAGAGGACACCTTTGCAGCAATGTTTGGACATTTAAGTAAATGGCCTTTAAAACCCTTCAAAATGCACCTTACAGGGGTCTTGAAGCAGGCTTTTGTCCCCTTGAACTCACTTGTAACTTTTGCCAGGGACAGCATCAATTTGGACTAGGGATTTAGGAGCAATTAACCCCCCCCCCCCTTTTTTGCATTTCTGGAGGAATCCCTGTGCAGGAGTAATACACATCCGCCTGGCGGGCAAATTGCACATCTCATTAACTGCGCTAAAGTAGGCCTATATGGTGAAATTAAATATTTTTGTCTGATTTTCAAACTCAAGATATTAAGAACTAATGGTACAAATGAAATAACTTTAGTAAAGCATTGTGATGTATAGTTTTTTATCTGATCGATCCAATCAGAGAAGAAGGGCCGATGAGTCGAAACACAAATTGTATGCACATACAATGCCTAAAAGAAATACAGTTAATGTAAAATTTATACAAACACTTATCTTGCTGTTTTTATCGAGTTTTGAAGGACGACCAACAACGAAGGACGATCAAATTGTATGAAATGTTCACAAGTAGGTAGTCCTTCGGACTACCAGTAAAAATTCCTTAAATTCACACCCTGAAGTATCGTCCCCTGAGGGTCTCCTGACTGTACAGAAGTTAGGCTAGGCCTAGGCCTAGCCTAGGCCACAGGTGTTCGAAACATTACATACATATAAACTACAAACTATATATATATAATGCGACAAGGTAAGCCCTTTCTTCTGAGAAGTAGTAGGCCCATTGCCTGGCACTGCCACCCAGTGCTTCCACACTGTAGGCCTAAATTCATTTTTCCTGAAATGGAATCTAAAATTACCTGAAATCGGCCATTTCAGGAAAATGATTTTAGAGTGTGGAAGCATTGGCTGTGCGACTTGGGCCTACTCTTTCTCAGTTTTTATTATTTTCATTTTATTTTCTCACCTTTTCTTACTGTTTAGAATTTATATGCACAAAGCTGCATCTGAACCATATTGGAAAGACCCTTTTTTCGCCGCCGAAGATTTACGCCAAAGGAAAGGCAAGATTAAACTTACGCCAACATCTGCTGTAGGCTAGGTGCGCCAAATAGAAATCAGGCTGACAAAATATGCCAGAAATATGGCGTGACCGCTTGAGTGCCACGCCGAAGATCTTCGACATAACCTTCATGTTTTCCAGACTGGCATCAGAAGATGTGTTGGATATTCTGCTTGTTCTTTCGGATCAAGGTGACACATCCAGAGGACATTACTACACCGCACACATGTCAGGGGTGCCCTAAGCCCTAATAAAATTAGTAAAATATTGAACAGGGTCTTTGCGGCCATCTAAACCATCAATCAAAGCTACAGGTAGATTATTCCAATCTTTCAAAGTCTTGGGGAAGAAACTAAATTTATAACAATTAGATGGATTGTAAGAGTTGACAAAAGTGGAGGTTGTGCATCCCACGAGTAGTCCTGGTTGGGTGTATTAGTCTGTCCATGGGAATATTAGCCTCACTGAAAAAACCTTTCGAGAAGAGAATTAGTCTGTTTTGCTTGCAACGCTCAGCTAGCAGGGGCCCAGGGTGCATTTTGTGCACTATACGCCGAACATCTTCAGCGTAGATGAAGGAAAAAGCTTGGCGTAGCAGCATGAAAATTCACTCGAGATGGCGTACAACTTACCATTGCGGCAAGAGGATTAACTGGAGCTGGCGTACAACTTACCTATTGACTATATATTTTGTACTGCAACTAGTCTAAGTCAAAACGCAGTATTTCCACTAAATTTACGATGAGTCCCACACAAAATATGATTATTTCCTGCTAAATAGGAAAGAATGTGTGTAACTTTTTGCTTCAAGTTAGGATGAATGCTCATCGCACAGCAGGCAATGTATGTCATGTAGGTTGTGTGTATAAATGACACCTTTGGTACATGGCTTTGTTGGCGTATGAACGATGACACCTCGGCGCAACTTCGGCGTGGGCTTTACATGGAATGCACCCTGGGTGGGGGACATACTGGAAAGTTTGTCTGCTGTATGCCACAAAATTGTGCCAAATTATGTCTTGCAATGAGGGACTACGCCACGCCAACTTAATTACAGCCAAGTCTCAGACATAATCCTACATTGCATTACTGTTCGTTACCAGGTTACAGCAGGTGTAACGTTTCTGTGTTTTAGTTTAGGGTGTAGGCTATCGTTAGTGTTATGCCACAATAATATTGTCATTGTGCGCCACGCCAGTACGGCAAAGTTATAGAATTTGACAACCACGCCATACGCCAAAAAGTCTGGCGTACAGTTTTATACGCCACAAATCTGCGTGAAAACCGTTGAACTTTCCAGTATGGAGCCCCCGGGGGGGGGGGGAGATCAAGGTCCTTCAAAATGGATGTCATCGACCAGGGTCTGCGTTTTACGTCGAAATGGGCGTTTTTTACGCCGACGGAAATTTTACTTACGACCAAAAATACAATTCAGTCGTAAATATAAATTTTGACTTGCCCATCTTTACGACAGAAAATTCGGCTCACTAAAACACTCACCAGCTGAAAATTCTTGAGTTTCTTAAAACCAAATAATTAACAAAAAGAACACCTCCAAAATAATGGTCTATCCCAATGTCTTGCAACTTTTGACAAGTGACAACGAACGTTACGGCACTGCCATACAGTCATATGCATACATACTGTATGTACACTGTGTGGACATACACTTGTCATTGTGTTCAGGGCTCGAACTAACGGGGGCCCGGGGGCCCGATGCTCCTAGAAATTCGCTCAGGCCCGTAACTTCTACAGGGAAAGGGGCCCGGTTGGCTCCTAAATATTTCAAGTCTAATTGTACAGTCTGCACGTGAACCTCTCCCTCCACAACTCAAGGATCTTATATCTCGCACAGCCTGTGTATTCCTATGCTAACAGTCACTAAAAACCTGCGAAATACACATTATTTCTGAAATCAGTTCACATCCCTCATAAAGAGTCTGCTTTGTCACAACACGGAAGATCACTCACGCAGACATACACCGATATGTCAGTCACGAGTAATGTAGGCGGAACCTCACAAGATCAACTGACAAAGACGGTCGGCGGGAATTGAACAGTGCCCTTCATTTTACCGGGTAATAACTTCCGGAGTTACAAGAAAATTTTGAAAATGTATACTGACCCGGGCGATCGCCCGTGTCCGCCTAAACGCCCGCCTTGGAAGCAAAAACACTTGCAAGGTGTGCAACAAAATGCCCTCCTTAAATTGTGTGCTGGGCAACAAACAGCCCACCTTGAGAAAATATGATCGCCCGTGTGAAAATACAATGGTAAAACCATCAGAATACATGCAGATTAGTACATTTAAAAGACCCAAGAAAGACTTTCCACGCCAAAATATTCAGCAACTTCCGTAGCGAAAACAGCCAGCCGTATAATCTGACAATGCCGCATGCGCAATTTTGCCGCACAGCTTGATATTACATGGTTCGATTGCACAAGTAAGCGAAGTAAGCTACAGCTTGCTGCATGCATCTTGTACTGCAGAGAGTACTATTTCAAAATACATCGATGATGGGCTTTGCAATTTTGCCGTTGCCTAACGTGTAAAATACATGGATAGGCCTACTAAGATGCTGCAGTATGCAGTTGTCTGCTTAATTGTAGAGCTACAGGGTCTAAAATTTACCAATCATTTTTGTTTGAAAGTGTTATCAAATGTTGTCTGAGATATTGGTATGAGAGTTCAGGCATATTTATGGCCAGAATAGGTCTTTGCTTGTCAAACCAACTTGAATATTTTCTAAGCCTTTTGCCATACATATTACTGTTACGAGAAGCAAATAGTTTTAGTCTCTTGAAGTCCTTAAAGTGACATGAACATAACACCACTCTAAATCCTCATTCTGTTGCTATATGGGGGTGGAGGATTCATCAGTTACCACCAGACAAAAGCATTGTGGCCCATGGCCCCAACCTAGCTCCCCCACTCCTGTCGGAAGATAATGATCAAAGTACAGTATATCCATATATTAAAGGGGAATAAGTATGATTTTTGTGCATACTTCACTTAATTACTCACAAGAAGGACACAAAGCTTTGAGATTAGATCTAACTTAATTGTCACTGCCATTTTCCGGACTGTAGGCCTGGACCCGACTACAGCAGGTGCGGATCCAAGGGGGAGGGGGACTTTCCCGGCCTCAGCCCCCCTTTCTCACCACATCACCAATAACAAATATGCAAAAATTAGCATAATGTTAATCTAGGAGAATACTGAGAGCAACCATACACTTTATCAGTCCTTTTTTATTTGTAAGTTTTGGGCCCCTTGATTTCTCATTTGGCCCCTAGATTCCATGGGCTAGGGGCCCGGCAGACCCACAAAGGTTGAAGGCTTATTTCGACCCCTGGTGTTTAATCTATTCATATTGCTAACGTTAAGCTACACCTGTTGCTGGATCATACACGGAATATATTTGATATTTTCGGCCAAATTTCTCTTTAAGGGAAATGAAAATATTTTTTCATTATCCAAGGATCGTTTCTCGTCATAAAAACATTTCGGTAACTTAGGCTATTTCATTCACACTTGAATGTATCGATAAGTTGTGCTAACGTTGTTGGAGGCCATAGGCTAGGCTAGGCCTAACGAGTAACGTTGCCGTTTACGGCTTATCGCGGTAAGCATTGTATATTTAATCATTTAAGCCAGAAATTTTAAAAATTACGACACAAAATTTTGAATGGTCGTAAAAAAGAGAATGCTATCATGAAAACTTACGACTTTTTCAAAGAAACCCAAACCCTGTCATCGACCCTGGCTCACGAGAAAATTCTGAACTTATACAACGAGCCGATCTCCTCTGAATGGTCTCTAGCTTATCTTGTAAATAACACTGATGAGTGATGTGGATCCCATACAAGCCAACAAGCATACTCCAAGACAGGCCGGAGGAGACCGTTGTGGGCAGCTAACTTCACATTACGGGAGGAGAAAGATAGGTTTCTATATAAAGTATTCCCAAAATCTTATTACCCTTGTTGCAGATGGACTGAATGTGCTTATCCCAGTTTAGGCTAGGTCATTAGAAATCAGCTGGAACAGATGACGTGATCAACCAAGTCTTTTGAGGTTCATGGTAAGAGTGTGAGTGTAAAAATAGGCCAAAATTCATGCCGCATCTTGAGAAATGTCATACCTTGTCTTATTAGGCCTATATCCCTATATAGTGTGTGGTATATATGTACGTAATGTTTCGAACGCCTGTGGCCTAGGCCTAGGCATGCATTTTGCATAGATGAGTCGTTCTCAAATTACATTTGTTGCCTGGACTCTGCAGCCTTATATTTTCCCAAACAGAGCTTCCATGTGCTGGTTACTTTGCAATTAGGCCTAGGCTACTCCAACTTAAGACTTAGACAAAGCCTAGGCCTATACTAGGTGCAGAGGAAATATGGTTATGTAAACTTTGGGATAAGGAATTTTCAGGGGGGAAGTGCGAGCTTCTGAAATGTGAGTATTGTGAAAAGCATTTTTGCAGAAAATGTTTAGGCTTATTTGCAGCTGAGTACAAGCTCTTTGCAAAAAGATCTGATCTTCACTGGTACTGTCCACCATGTGAAGAAAAGGCTGTTAAAAGTATCAGGATAGAAAAGGAAACTGAGGAGAGACGTAAAGATTATTTTAGTAAGTTTGAGAAAAGATTAAATGATTTGGAAGAAAAGATATCTCAAAAAACAAGTGTTGAAGATGTACAGAATTTGATAAAGGAAAGTGAAAAGGGTGGCGCTCGCCTGGAAAATGTTCAAACAGAGCAAAATTTGAGCAATTAACTGAATTCCGTGAAAGTGAACAAAGGAAGTTGAATGTTATCATTTTCAATGCAAAAGAGTCGGACAAAAGAGATGGGGAGGCTCGCAAAGAAGAGGATTTCAAATTATTGGATAAGCTATGCAAAGTTATGAAGTCTGATCTTGAAGCAATTAAAAATGTAACAAGATTAGGAAAGAGGGTAGTAAAGGAAGGGGGCGGTATGGAAAGGAGACCCATGAGAGTCATATTTGAAGATAAAAAGTAAGTTTTTGTCAAACTTGGGTAATTTGGCTTCAGCCTCTGAGGATCTAAGGTTCTTAAGTGTGGCCCAGGATATGACTCCAAAGGAAAGGGAAATTAATAAAAGCAATGTGCTGAAGCAAAACAAAAAAACGAGGAGCTGGGATCAGGGGATTTCAAGTTTGTTGTGAGAGGGCCTCCTTGGGAAAGAAAGGTGATGAAAGTAAAAGTAAAGTTATAGTGAAGTCTACAAGGAGTAGTGTTGTAAATAATAGTGTTAATAGTTTAAATCGAGAAATGACGACTCAGCATGATATGTTGAATTGTTTTTATACAAATGCTGACAGCCTATCTAACAAATTTGATGAACTAAAATGGAGGGTTAAAAGTAGCAAAGTGGATGTTATTGGTATCACTGAAGTCTATCCTAAAAATTACAGATTTCTTCCTGGTAAGGCAGAGCTTCATATTGAAGGTTTTAACATATTTTTTTCAAATGGAACAGGCAATTTGTCGAGAGGAGTGGCTCTATATATAGAGATGGGGTGTTGGCTGATGAGTGTCAAGTACATTCAAACTTTAAAGAAAGTGTTTGGGTTAATATAAAATTACAGGGTAATGATAAGTTGTTGATTGGTTGTATAAGAGTCCAAACTGTGATGTGGACAATTTAAATGAGTTAAATTCCCTCATTTCATATGTTACCAAAATTGGTTACTCTCATATCTTTATCATGGGGGATTTTAATTTTCCCAAAATCAATTGGAGTTCTCTAAGCTGTAATGATGATGAAGCAAGTTCAAATTTTTTAGAATGTGTCAGAGATAATTTTCTCTACCAACATGTTAGGGAGTTTACCAGAACAAGAGTTAACAGTGAACCTAGTATGCTGGATTTAATTTTCACTAATGAGGAGGACACGGTCCAGGATGTACAATACTCGAGTCCCTTAGGACACAGTGACCACTGTGTAATTCAGTTTACTTTTAGATGTTATTTTGACCCATGTACAAATGTTATAAGAAAGTACAACTTTTTTAAAGGTAATTACGTGGGAATGAGCCAGAGGTTAGATTGCAATTGGGAAAAGCTTTTGTAAGGTGATGATGTTAATAAGCTAACAGATAAATTTATGCTATTATTTAATCAAGCTGTGAATGAGTTTGTACCAAGTACAAATCCTCAAAAAATCATTAAAGCAAAAAAGCATAATTATCTTCCACTTGATGATAAGATTGTCTCTATGATAAAGAGGAAACATCGTTGTTGGCAGAGGTATATGGCAGAGGAAAAAATAATCGACGGCATCGACGGCAAAAGCCGCTGTGGCAGCTGGTTTTGCCGCCGATTATACCTAGAAACGGCGGCATGTTTTTGCCTTCGATCATTCTCTCTGCATTCGCAATTCTCATATTACTGTAAATTTTTTTAAAACATTGTCTACGTAACATTTCTTTCCCACGGACATCGGAATTTTACGTAGACAAACTGGATGTAATGCACAGCTACATAGCTATCATTTTCTTTCTAGCTAATAGCTGTATGATCTACCAATTTGTACAGGTGTTTAAAACACTGGCCTTCCTTCAGCAGCCGCCATATCACATACCCATAAATGTGTTTCACGGCAGACCTAAATTATGCAGTATAGGTTTGAAAATAGGCTACAAAATCAACTTTTCCTTCTGCCTTGACTCTATGATTAGAGCTTAACTGCTCACCCCACAGAAAAAAGATTAATTCTTTCAAAATAATCTTTGCCATCTGTGACCATGAATGCAAGTTTTTGATTCGAAAATGGAACAGATTTCAGCTCCAAAGTATATGGTTCGACTGCACAAGTAATCTACAGCTTGCTGCATACATGTTGTACTGCAGAGAGTACCATTTCAAAACACATCGTTTTTCAGTACCAAACATAACCAGATTTGTCAAAAATGACAAAACATTCACCTGGCATGTTCAAAAGACTCTCAAACAACTACCTGTAATATATTGACAACTTTTAATGAGGTTTCCCCCCACGAGGCACATTTCTTTAGAGGGGCTTTGCAGTTTTGTCGTTGCCTAACGTGTAAAATACATGGATAGGCCTGCTCAGATGCTAAAGCAACACAATACATGGCAAAAGTTGTCTGCTTACTAGCAGAGCTACAGGGTCTAAAATTTCCCAATCGTTTTTGTTCCAAAATGTTAACAAATGTTGTCTAAGTTGTTGATATGAGTGTTCAGACTTATTTATGGTCAAGGTAGGGTCTTTGCTTGTCAAACCAACTTAGCTAAATATTTTGAAAGTCTTTTGAGTTTTGCCATACAGATACTGTTACGAGAAGCTGATAGTCTGGCATGCAAAGTGAACCCAGTTAGTTCATATGAAACTAGCACCACTCTAAATCCTCTTTCCATTGCTATATGGGAGGGGGGGGTGTCATCAGTTACCAGCAGACAAGAACACTGTGCCGCACCATCCCCCACCCCTGTCTTAACAAAGGAACTGATGAAAGCCCTTTACACTGGGTTTCAGTTCAACATTAGATGAACTGCACTGGGTAACATCACATGAACAGTGCAGTGTATATATGGTAGAATCGTACTCCATGGAACGCGTTGGGCTGCTGACACGACTTGTGGCCATGCGAGGGAATTTTAAAAATGCTGTGGACATCCCATAAAGGGGTCCGTTAGTTTCCGCCCTCGGTTGTTTCCGCCCGTTACTTTCCGCCCCTAAAAATTAAGGGCGGAAAGTAACGTTGAAAGGGCGGAAACATAAAGTGTAAAATTAATATGAACTTACAAGTGTTTCTATTTCTTTTTCAGTTTAGAGGACCAATTTCAAGGAGATGTGGAATCTTTATCGGGAATCTCGTTAGGAAGAGTGGATTGTGTACAGTATTACTCTGGAGTGGATAAAAGAACTGTAACGAGTATGCTACTCGGGCAAACGCTAGCTCTGCATGGCAGTACGTACAGACCAGTTATTGGGTGTATACACATAAAATGTATGATATAAACCATGAGGCGTTCATTGATCCATAAAGAGAACAATTAGGGTTGTATGAAATAGGTACTGACTGTGTTAAAAATAGGAAGGATAAAAAAGATGGGGATTAATGCCGATAGAAAGGATAGATGGAAATGGGATAGGGTGAAAGGCTTGTCACTGAAGGGAAGGGTGGGAAAGACGGATGGCCGTAAGAAAGAGAAGAGCCGCCGGGAAGACATGCATAAAGGCGCATAAGAAAGAATTGAAGTTGTGAGTTGTAACTCCTCGCCTGTTCCTACGGGGAGAAAAGAGGGCATGGGCAGGGCCTTGGGGGCAGTTCCCAAGTGCGCTCAACCATGTTTTTTCACAGATCATATTGTATATCCAATCATCTATATATTTTATGCAACATAACACAGTTTCACTTGTTCAAGGTAATAATTCTTCAATAGCGCCCCCACACCAATGTTTTCACATTTTAAAGCTTGTCGTGTATGCTTTGCTGAACAACAGTACAACAACTTTTACCATCAATATCACAGCCATTACTTCATTATTTGGACCATATTCGACGTAACTTGTGTTTATTTGGTCTCCAATTCCCACAGGTATTCTCACTTCATTTCGTTACTTTCCGCCCCTCAAACCGGTATTTTCCGCCCTCAAAAATCAAGGGCGGAAAACAACATTTTGTAGGGGCGGAAACTACCGAGGGCGGAAACTAACTGAATTCTCCCATAAAATGCCGTGGAGAGCTGCTGTCTCCACAGCATTTTTTTTGCAGAAATTGCTGTGGAGACATTTAGGGGAATTTTTTGGCCTGTATGGAAACACGAGACGAAAAGAAGTATCACGACTATACTAGACTCAGAAACCATGTGAAAAATTTAGTAAGAAAGGCAAAGGTAATCATGGAAAAGGATATTGCCAAAAGTATCAAGAGTAACCCTAAAAAATTTTGGCAGTATGCAAACTCGAAGCATAAAATTAAAACAGGAATACCCAATTTAAAGACAAATCAAGCTGGTGGTGAGATTAAAATGACTAAAGATGATAATGAAAAGGTTGAGGTCCTAGCTAAATTTTTTAGCAGTGTCTTTACTGCTGAACCTGCAGGTCCAGTTCCTTTTGTGGAACCGGTTCAGGTTGTTAGTCCTTTTGTGGATAAGATGGTGAAGGAATGCGTTGTTTTGAATTTACTTCAAGATTTGGATGTCAACAAATCACCTGGTCCTGATGGACTTCATCCAAAGGCATTAAAAGAATTAACCCAGACTATCACAAAGCCGTTGACTAAAATATTAGATTGATCTCTTTCCACTGGTAAAGTTCCAGATGTTTGGAAAGTCGGCAATATTACTGCACTATTTAAGAAAGGTGACAAGGCTCTTCCAGGAAATTATAGGCCAGTCAGTTTAACAAGTGTAGCGTGCAAAATACTTGAGAAAATAATTCGATCTTTAATGGTGGACCATATGAAGATGAATAATTTGTTTAGTGACACGCAGTTTGGCTTTATTTCTGGGAGATCGACTACGCTGCAGTTGTTGAAGGTTATGGATGTGTGGACGAAAGTGATAGACAATGGTGGTTGTGTTGATACTGTATATATGGACTTTATGAAGGCCTTCATGACAAAGTGCCACACAGAAGACTTATGGAGAAACTTAGGGCATATGGCTTTAGTATTCAAATTAGGCAATGGATTGAAGATTTTTTATATGGAAGAAGCCAAAAGGTTATTGTTAATGGAGTTGAATCTAGTGAGCATGCAGTTACTAGTGGTATTCCACAGGGTAGTGTTTTAGGTCCTACCTTGTTTGTTATATATATATCAATGATTTACCTCAGTGTGTGAATGGTACGGCCTATTTATTTGCGGATGATACGAAAATTTTCAAAGAAATTAGAAGTATGGACGATGTTGAGAATTTACAGAATGATCTTGATCAACTCCAGAGCTGGTCAGACAACTGGCTCTTGAAGTTTCATCCTGATAAGTGCAAAGTTTTAACTGTCTCTCTAAATAGGTACCATGATTGTCTCCGTCGGAGTTACCACTTAAATGGTGATAGTGGGGATGAAGTGTTCCTGGAAAAGTCGGATTGTGAGAAGGATATATGATGGGGTGACTGTCGACTGCGCGGGCCCGTCGAGTGCGCATCTAGCATAACATATCATACAAAAAGCTTGCAATGGCAGGTTTCTTAAGTGCGCATTCGACGGTCAACACACTATAGGTGTTCTTGTGGACAGTGGTCTTGGTTTTTGAGAGCACATTCAGCACCAAGTAAATAAGGCTAATAGTATTATGGGCCTTATCAGACGTACTTATACATTTTTGGATGAGCAATGCTTCAAGCTTTTATTTCAGGCCCTCGTTAGGCCACATTTGGAATTATGCTGCTGCTGTTTGGTCGCCTCATTATCAACATGATATTGATGCTATTGAAAATGTTCAGAGGAGGGCAACTAAGTTGATTCCATCCTTAAAGGGTTTAACTTATACCTGTAGAAAGGTTAAAGAAACTTAAGCTGCCAACTCTCAAGAACCATAGATTAAGAGGAGACATGACTGAGGTTTTTAAAATTGTTTCAGGTGTGTATGACAGAGGTGTTACTGAAGGTTTTCTCAAGTTTAGTCCAATTACTCATACCCGTGGTCATAGTCGGAAGTTACTCAAAGAGTTTTGTAGGCTCAACATTAGAAAATTTAGTTTTGTCTGTAGAGTTGTCGATATTTGGAATAGCCTTCCTGAGAGTGTAGTTTCTGCAACTAGCCTACTGTTTTTCAGTTTGAGAAGGCTTTGGATAGGTCTTGGGCTGGCCATGAGATGTTATAGGCCTACATTGCTACAACTACAACTTACAAGGCAGACTTTTTGTAAGTTTAGTATGGCAGTCACCCACAGCTCTTTGATCGTTACTACAGTTCCAGATCATGAAGATCAAGAAGATGCGGACATAGAGGTCACTAGACCTGCGTCCACTGAGGTTCCTAAGGTATCCTTAGGTATACTCTTAACTTACTGTAGGCCTAGTGTGCGCTCCGTCTAACTAACGTTAGGCTAGGCATAGGCCCCTACCTGAAATGCGGTATCTCCACTTTCGTTGTCCCAGTCTTCAGCCATTTTGCACTTCTCCTCTTATTTTTCGCTTTGTTTCGAAACAAATGGGAGGGCCGAACTTAGACGTTGGCTAGTTAAATAGTTGTCATCAACAACTACCTCCCAGTCTTCCAAAATCACAGGACTGTAGGCTATGGTATTCGGACTGAAGCCTGGCTAAGCTGATCTTTACACGTGCAATGCTAACAGTACTAGGCCTAAGGCCTACTATTTACTAAGGATCTTTGATGAAGGCCTGGTGTGGTGTTGTGGTTGAGGTAATTCGGATCTGGCTGAATAACCTTTCATTCCAGGATGAATTCTTCCTGAAAAGTGCCTCTTCTAAGATAACGTCTAGATGACAATGAATGTAATAAAATACGACATTATCTGGCAAAACCTGTGAGAGATGCTAGACTAGTACTACGCGCGCTAGCCTTCATTCGGATCAACTACTTTACCTTTAATTTACCAAACATATTGTGTACATTGTACGTCGTAGCCTGCGCCTAGCCCTAGCCTGCATGCATCGATTTATGGAGATTGTATACATGGTGCATGTATGGACACCACATGTTTGATGTGCATGCGTCATTACGAGATACCTTGTGCACATGCGCTTTCATAATAGTCATTTTAACCTTTTCGACTGCGGAGCAAGCACAGTGCGTAAGTCATATTCAAATTAGATTGCTTTAGAAAAAAATCTGCGACTCAGCTATGTAGTAAAGTAAGGAACGATCCGATTACGTTTCCACATCTAACGGTTACCAAATCATAAAGTAAATGTAGGAATAAATCCAGATCTAGAATCAGTTCTGCCATCTGTCTTCCTTTACTATATGTTACGAGAAGTTTTTAATCTACTTAAAGGGGAAATGCAGTCACCCCAACTTGAAGTAGTGTAGTAGACTGTCCTGTTTCATGATTGGCTCTTGGGAGTCATGTGACAATATTTTTTCTCCTCAAATGTGAAATTTACAAGAAGTAACTGATTGGTTTACCTTGAATATGCAATATTAAAGTCCTAACATATTATGAAAGATACTTTGAAGAGAAATAAGAAGACAATTGTGAGATTTAGCTGTTGCTTCAAAATAAGTTTGGGGCGACTGCTCTTGACCTTTAATACTGTGTGATTTTTAAACAATTTCAACCATAGAAAAATGATATTGCCCTCTATTCATCTAAATAATACTGCATTTCCAAGGTGATTTTTGGTCCTTGTCGTTGACGGATTACAGGTCAGCTGACTATTTACGCGGCTTTTTAACACAGCACATCAGTAGTTCACGATCACCTCTTGTTCATGGTACAGTCCCATGCTTACATTTATGTTGATCATGATCAGGGTGTTGCTATTTCCAATAGCAACTTACTCCCTATGCTGATCGATGCAGTGAGTTTGCCACTGGACGATTTCTGTCTGGTTGATGCAGGAGAAGGGAACTCAGCCAGGTTCAAGCAACTCCAAAACTGGTGAAATCCGCAATGCTATCGATGAATATTCGTAATAAAGCTAAGGTGAAAATAATGTTGAAATGTATCGTTTCTGGCGAAACAAAGTAACGTCGCTGATTCGTTCGGCCAAATCAAATTATTTTAAACAGGAAATCACCTCTAACACCGGTAATGCAAAAGCAATGTGGCAAGTAATTCGAAATGTACAATCTAACAACTCGGGTATGCAAAATAGTCATACTCCGAATCTTGTAATCAAGGATGATAATACGATCTCCGAACCCGATGGTATAGCTAATGCTTTTAACTCATTTTTTACGTCGGTGTCGGCCAAGTACACTCATGAAGTTAATTCCACAGGTTTTTATCATTTTGATGATGTGCAATATTTTGTGTCTTCTAAACTGCCTAATGGTGCAATGTTTGAAATTCCAGAGATATCTTATGAATTTGTTTTAAATTTTGCAAAATTTAGATCCTAAAAAGGCAACCGGTCTGGTATCAGTGCACGTATTCTTAAAATATGTGCAAAGGAAATCACCGGAAGTATCACACATATTCTCAATGTTAGTATTACAAATAATGTCTTTCCTTCTAGCTGGAAACATGCAAAGGTAATTCCAGTTTATAAGGATAGCTCCAAACTTGATGTTTCAAACTATCGCCAAATTTCAATCTTGCCAGTTTTATCCAAAGTTTTAGAGAAACATGTTTTCAATGCTTTAAGTAATTACCTAAATTCGTACAGCTTGCTGCGTGTAGCACAATCGGGATTCAGAGAAAATCACTCATGTGAAACGGCTTTACTGAAACTAGTGAACAATTGGATGGATGCCATTGATAAGGGGTACTTTGTTGGTTCTGTGTTTTTAGATCTACGCAAGGCATTTGACTTGGTTAATCACGAAATTCCACTACAAAAGTTAAAAATTTACGGATTATCTAGTAATGCCGTTCAATGGTTTACATCATATCTAACAGAAAGAATGCAAACTACATATGTTAACGGGGTTTTCTCAACGCGGCCCTGCAAGAATTACGTGTAGTGTTCCACAAGGCTCTATCCTAAGCCCCCTTCTTTTTCTTATTTACATTAACGATATGGATATTTGCCTTGAGCATTGCTCTGCTGATATGTATGCGGATGACACTACATTTCATATCAATGCTAAATCAATTGCTGAACTGAATGAGAAGTTGGGAGAAGACATGAAACGTATAAGTTCTTGGTGTATAAATAATAGAATGGTTATCAACACTAGCAAAACCAAAGCCATGTTAATCGGGTCGAGGCAAAAACTGTCCTCCCTGAAAAATGACAAAGAATTATCCGTGTTTGTTAACGCTGCTTCTCTCCAAAATGTGTCTTGTGAAAAACTATTAGGAATAATGATTGACAACCACCTGACTTGGAATGATCAGATTGACCATATTTGTAGTGTTATCAACAATAGATTGGCCTTACTTAGACGCATAAAGCCGTATACGGATATCAGCACTCAAATTCTTTTTTACAATGGTTACGTTCTCCCTATTTTTGATTATTGTAGTACTGTTTGGGGTACTTCCAGTGTTGTACTTCCAGTGTTGGCAATATTTCACGTTTACAACGCTTGCAAAAATGGCCGCTCGAATAATTTTAAATGCCTCTTTTGAAAACAGATCAAGTGAACTGTTTGAAGCTCTCAATTGGAAGTCAATAGATGTTTTATTACGATTAAAACGTTTATGTATGGTATACAAAGCTCCTAATGGTTTAACCCCACAGTACATTACTGATATGTTTAGATTTTCAGCTGAGGTGCATCATCGAGCTCTCAGATCTACATCAAATAATAACATATTCTTAACAGGTGGAAGAACTGAATATCATAATAGAAAATTCTCATGCATTGCAGCCAAAGAGTGGAACCAATTACCAAATGAGTGTAAAAATGCTTTGTCTCTTCCCGTTTTTAAACGCCTTTTGAAATCTGTGTTATAAATTGTATTCTTTTTAATGGCAATTTTATTGATGGTAGTATTCGTAATTTTTAATCACAATTTATTGATTTACATGCCTGTATATGTTCTTTTATGATTCTTAGTCTGTATGTATTTTATTTGTTTTGCTATCTTAATGTCTATTTAAGTCATGTCTTTGAGCATTTTCCTTTATCTCTGCTTTACCCTTTCTTTGAGCCAATCCTAAGTTATTCTTAAGTCATGTTCTTTGAATTTTGTTATCCTTTTTGTAGATGCTTGTAGATGTTTTTATGTGTCTTATTCAGTATGTATATTCTTTTTACATATCTATTTTAGTTATGTTTTGTGATTTTTATTTGACCTCCATCTTCGTTTTCAATCTGTTTTAAGTTCATGCTCAATTTTTTAGTTTTCTATGGTGTGTTTAACCTTTTTATTGCTAACCTTACATTTTGTATTGTATTTAACTTTTTGTATCTTTTGTAAAGGGCCTCGGGTGAGATTAGCTTTTTAAGCTAACCGAGTTTACCCTTTTGAATGTTTAAATAAAAAATAAAAAATAAAAAACTCCCTGGTTCATGGCATGCCGTCACGTGTTTCTGCCGACACTCAATTGAAAGCTAAATTCACTTCATCCGCAGAGAGGATGATGGTCGAATCACAGTGAAAAAACTGTGCGTTGCATTCGAAATGAATCGAGGCAGGTTTCAGAAATTCAGAGCGAGGTCCCAAATGAATTGATGCAGTGGCGGCGGAACCGGGGGGGGGGGGGGCTTGGGGTTTGGGGCTCAGCCCCCCCCATGAAAAAAGTGAGTGAGTATGTTCATCCCCCTCAATATTTGCTCTACTCATCTGATATGCATTATCATTTTTCATAGATTGATTTTTTTCTTATTAATTAAGGAATTGCAGACATGAGAGATCCATATTTCAAGGCTGGATACATACAGCTTAGCCGAACACTCGGGAAGTGCCGTTTTCCGGCCATCTTGGGAGGTTTGTTAAGCCAAAAATTTTCTTGTACGCTCTGCGCCAACCGATAGTGGCACACCGCTTAGAAATATGTATAACCATTTTTCACAGATTAATTTTTCTCCTTAACTGAGAAACTTTTGCAGACATACTAGTAAGATCCATATTTCAAGCCTGGTTGCATACAGCTTAGAGCACTCGGGAAGTGCTAGTGTTTCCGGCCATCTGGAGGGCTTGTAAAGCCAAAAAATTTCTTGTACGCTCCGCGCCAATTTTGGTGGCGATCCGCTTAGATAGTCCTGCTGGCACTCAGCCCCCCGCCCCCAATATTTTTTTCCGTTCCGCCGCGCCTGAATTGATGCAGTGTTTGCAACTTGAAAAGGGCCCGTCCGGCTTGCGGCCGGATCATCCGTTTGAGGGCGAAGAGCCCTTGTGTCAAATAATGTGGGAAATAAAGTGTAGGTGGTTGCATGGGTTGTCCTCCGGCATTTTTGAATTTCGACCAAAATTCAAAATAATCATGAAAAAGTAGCGGTGTGTCCCTCTCAGAAGGGGTGGGATAGGGGAAAGGCGTGTATTTTGGAGCGGTTGGCAGATTTACCAATACACACGCATTTCGCGTGTGTCACACGCCCTTCATGCTTCCCATGCACACGCTCACACGTACACTGTTCACTAGTATCATACGCCTTGCCTCAACTGAACTTGCTTACTGAGGAGGCAAAACTCACGGATCTCCGATACAAAAATCATCGCATCAAAGAATTTTCCAGGGCCCCTGGAATTTTCACCACTAAATTTGCAATACTGTAAGGAGAATACGGCCAAATGACAACACACAATTGCACCGGGCGCGTAACGGCCAGTTTACATTGGGGAGGGGGGGGAAGTGTCACGGTTGTGACTGAGGGGGAATAAAATTTTCTCCTAACTTCCGGTGTACTATCTAAGCGGAGCGGCACCATCGATCGGTCGTCGCATAGCATACGGCGATTTTTTTCTGCCAAAATAGCTCACAGATTGTAGGAAATGGTAATTAATCCCAAGCCTTGTAAATTGCATGAAAACAGTCTTTTTTGAGCTATATTAAAAAAAAAACTGACAAACTTCACCGATATAGAGTTCCTAAATTTCACCAGATACTGTGTGTGTGTGTGTGTGTGTGTGTGTGTGTGTGTGTGTGTGTGTACGTGTGTCTGTGACACTTGCTTGCGACCACATTATCTCGGGGTTCCACTAAGCCGGGCCAGTGCTGCCAGTTCGATATGCTTAGCATGTATATTCCCAGTATTGATTAGGTTATCACTACTTAATAAATTTATAATAGAGACAAAATAAATGACTGGATATTCACTATCAATATTTGAAAGATATCAAATATAGGGTATACAGATTTTGAAACTGAAAAATCTGCAACCGTTGACCAATTTCAGTATCACCGCAGTGGATGAAAATATTTACTGTTTACTTCTATATCTTTGCCAAGGAATCACAAAGCAGTTTCGATTTTCATCTGGTGGGGAAGAAATATTTTTGGTGGGGCATTGCCCAGGCCGAAACCCCCAACCCCGTGGCTACGGGCCCGAATTGCACCAAGCGATCAGGCTAGGTGGAAAATGATACTGACGGTAAAATGACGCAGTACACAAGTTGCTTTGCAGAATGCATGCACTAATCAAAGAGTGTACGATAACGAAACATGTATAGGGTAGGGGTTCCCCTTCCCCTTTAGCCCCCCCCCCCCCGACGGTGTTCACACACCTAAAATTTCTATCATATGTAGGAAAGCGAGTTGGTAATTTGGACCATCATTTCGAGCAGTTATACAACATAGATGACGGCATTCCACTTTAGTACATGAAAGAAAGTCTCATTACCGTATCACCCTAACAGTTCCAAATTTTCACGGCATGGTACATGTAACCTTATTTTGCATTTTTCCCCAATTAATGCCTTTTTGATGTTATTTTCGAACATTTAAATTTTGCTTCGAGTCATTTTTGACGACTTGCTTGAAAGGGTCTTGTTTGAACAATTATTCCGCCAGCTTTCTTATTCAACCTAACTGTAATTTTAGTGAATTGAAAAGCCTATTCCCAGTACTCCCAGTAGCTTCATGCTATAAAAAATGCAATGACACTTAGTAATGTGTCAGCCACCCTCGGCCCCTCCCACCCCGGCGGATCCGAGGTCTTCAGAGACTGTGTTGGGCCATTCTTGATGGTACTAGTAAACCTTCTTCAGGGCTAAAACTCCGTTGGTGGCCCTTATATATGGTGGTGTCCTGCTGTTTATTCGTGGGGCCTTCCTGGTCCCCTTCCCCCGTTGCTGGGTCCGGGCGTGCTGTTGTTGGCTAGTGATTTTGTGCTCGGTTGGTCGTGGGGGTCGGTGTGCGTTGGTAACTCCTTCGGGTGAACAGTAAATAACGAGCCTTAATTAATTAATTAATTAATTAATTAATTAATTAATTAATTAATTAATTAATTAATTAATTAATTAATTAATTAATTAATTAATTAATGAATTAATTGATTGATTGATTGATTGATTGATTGATTGATTGATTGATTGATTCATTCATTCATTCATTCATTCATTCATTCATTAGTAATGTGTAATTTGGACCAAATCTTCACCCAGTGCAGGCGCCTCCAGAGTTTGGTGATGGGGGGGGGGCACCACAGATGACGTCCGTCATTATGCCACTTCAGCTAAACCCCCAAAGTCTGCGTAACTTTTTATGCTCCCCTGCGATTGTGTACAGCATTAGGGATCCTTCGTTTGTCACTACGTAAAGGTGCCGTCCTGGGTGAGGAGTCTAAGGGGAGGAGGTGTCACCCTCCCCTTTGAAAATTTTTTGTTAATTTAAGGTTGCTTAGATGCAAAATGCTGCTATCTTTGAAATATTTTTGGAACTGATCATATATGGCTGGAAAGTGTCCATAATTTATAGTGAGTTCTAACTTTTGGTTTGGTGAAAGAGGAGAATATGTTGTCTAAAGGTAGGGTATGTTGTCAACAAGTCTCCCGCAGCTCCCCCTTTGGCTACTTTGGCTACTTTACTGCCTTCTATTCGGGGAAGTTTTTAGGCAAAAATAAGTGCGTGGAGTCCACAGAACATTTTTGGACTATTTCGAGAATTTTTCTTAGCATTTATTGTGCATTATAAAAGGGTATCCAACTGCTGGCAGACACCGGTAAAGAGCCTCCTGGAAGCTCTCGATTAATTATATAAAAGGGGGCACTGACATGATGCTTATTACCTGGCATCCAAATGATACCCCACAGAGTATGGCGCCGAGCACTTTACAACTATCGTTTTTTAAACTAAGGTGACCAGACGTCCCCGATTTTCGGGGACAGTCCCCTAATCCAGCGTTCCGTCCCCGATGAAGAAGTGTCCCCGAAAATGTCCCGATTTCAACAAATGTCCTTGAAATTTCAAATTTCCTAAAATATTAATTACAATGTTGTAAAAAAAATATTTTGTTGATTGTGTAGCCTACTGTGTACCGGTACTTTTCGGACGGGGGCTGAACGGCCGTTTGGCTAGTAATGTAATACAGGCCAAGGGCGTAGGAAGCGGGGGCTGAACGGCCGTTTGGCTAGTAATGTAATACAGGCCAAGGGCGTAGGAAGCGGGGGATGAGGGAGGCCTATACCCCCAGTCAGAAATGTGGGGGACTGAAATATGCTTCTGTGACCCCCCCAAGATCCAAGGGCAAAAACCCTTATTTGTCTCTTCTGTAAGAAATGTCAAAAATTTGCAGTAATTTTCCTTAAAAGTTTGTCCAAATGTTGCACCAAATTGCATCAGAGGACCCTCAAATACCCAAAAATTTTCCAAAGGGGGAGGGGACACCTCCTCCCCCTCCCCCTTAGACCCCTCCCCCAGGACGGCGATCCGAAACAAGGTTCAGCCCCCCCCCCCTCTGTCCCGAAAAGCTTCCTACGCCTATGTTACAGCCTTGTATTATATCAACGTTATTAAGACATATATCGTAGCGCCCAAGTAGAACGTACGTAGGCAAACAAATAACAGGTATCTGCAATCACAGAGATCGAAAGTCAAGAGCATCACTGATTTTCTAGTACTGACTGGAGTGATCACACACATTTACTGTAGCCAATTGTCAGCAGTGGCGTAGGAACCGGGGGGCCATGGCCCCCTAATATGATTTGTGGGCGGCCAAATGTCATTTTGCCCCCCCCCCTCCCCCCAATATCGCGACAGTTTACAGTTTCGTTTTACCCGTTTTTGCTCCCAAGAGGACAATTTCTCTAATAGGAACGCAAAATTTTCTGCGCGCTACGCACGCAGAAGGGCTACTCTACTTTTTTCAATACCGTACTTCCATTCTACATCACTAGATAGGGCAAGTCCTTTCCACCTTACCAAGTAACATGTAGGAAAAGTACACAGTTTATGTAGAGGTCGCAAATTTCATCCCATATCGCAAAGCCTAGTAACTGTTCTCTTGTGTGTGTCAAGCGGTACGGTCAGTTAGTGAGGGACTCACGGAGCTATATTTGGCTATTACATCGAATAGGTAAGTTAGTTTCGATACAATGCATATTTTCTCCTATACGGTCTAGAACCCCTACAGATTTTCTTTCTTTTTTGTTCTTAATGTTTACATATGTTTTTTTTTTTTTTGAAAACCTACCAAAAATTTTCGCGCTTCGCGCGCTTTGCAATTATTACAGCTTAGATTCCGGAGAAAACATTTAATCAACACGAAATTATGCTTCTCTAGTATATACAAATTTTATGCAATATATGCATATGAAACGGTCTAGTACACAGATTTTCTTCAAATCCTACTTATACCCGACGGCGTTGGGGCTGTCGGGTCTTCGGGTCGGTGGCCCGCGTCGGGCAAATCTTGGCGCCACCAACTTAATAATAGTAGACTCTTCCTGTGGAAAATCTCCATTCCAATCAATGATCCACCGAAATCCATGGGGCTAACTCCACTCTGAATAATTTTGAACGAAGTCGGATAGATTGTGACAAACTTAATGTGTTTTAGAACAAATTCAAATCAACCTTTAAAAAATTTTCATAACAATTACACATCTTGATGGCTGCTATCAAGCCTGGCAAGTGCCATTTCCGGCCATCTGGGATGTATTAAAATCAATTTCTTGGTTTGCTCCGTGCAAACCTATAGTGGCGCTCCGCTTAGATAATAAATGGGATTCAAACTTGCAATCCTCGGACCCAAGTCCGGCCAGCTCATCTAATCCGTCCTCACAGAAATGTGTTTTAGAATAAAATCAAATCAAGCATTACATTTTTCACAAAAAATTGCATATCTTGATGGCTGCTATCAAGCCTGGCAAGTGCCATTTCCGGCGATCTGGGATGTATTCAATTTCAAATTTTCTTGTTACGCTCCGCGCCAACCTATGGTGGTGCTCCGCTTAGATAGTAAACGGGAGTGCCCCCTCCCCCCCCCCCCAAAAAAAATAAGTCCAGTCCTCCAGAGCCCCCAAAACAAAAAATCTTAGCTACACCACTGATGCATGGATGTTGATGATGTTGTAGTTGTTTCCTTTTTCTTTGGATATTCTTATTTTGCTTAAATTAAAATCGGAAAAATTATAATAAGCAAATATGATGTTCTGGTGTGGGAAGGGGGATCAAGGTCGAGAAAATCGAATCCGGTCTCCCCCCCCCCTGTCAAACATCTTCCTACGCCGCTGGTCAGTGCACAGTAACGATGTATATTTCCTTACACGGTGCCTAGTAACGTCGCTGATTTAAACCCGAAAAAATATGGTCCCCTTATTTTTAACTAAGTTTGAACGAAAATCTAGACTAACAGCTTCTAGCAATGGGGAATGGGAGGGAAGGTATATGGTGCAGGGAGGTGATATTAGATCCCTGATGGGTAAAGCAAACGGGGTGAAGGACTGACAGGCGCGTTTCAGAATGCCTTTTCGTCCTAAGTGTATTAACAGTCACCATCTGTACCGGTAGGGCCTAATGGCTGCCCGCCCGCGAAGCGCTCGGTTTTTTTTGGGGGGGGGGGACGTGTGACAGCAAATATGCACTTTTAAACTTCCACACATGTTACAAATTAGATTGAAAGATCTCATACTGATGCGAGGCCCCTTCAGAGGTCGGAGATGTACCTCTGTTTTTCGGAAAAGTGTTGTGATCAGAATAGTTCCATGTATTATTACGTTAATAATGGTCATGATATGGAGTGCAAACCGCGAAGACTGCGCGCGAATCGGGACAAAAGTTTTCATTCAATAAGATTTCAATGACAAAATCTGCATTCATGCTCTGCAGTGAGTCATTTTCAATTCCTTAACAAACGTATATTCCAATCAAAAAGCCAGCCTTTTACCTAGGGAGTCGTAAACAGCCTTCAACTTTTGCTGCTGTGCTTCTCTGGGAGTTGCTATCGGAAGATGTTGATAATAAGACCAATACTGAGGTAAGGTTTGAATTAAGTGCGCGAAAATTTTGATAGCTTGTGACGGATTTGGAAAAATTCTGATAGTCTGAGAACTATTTGTGAAAGAAAATGATTACAATAGATCCATCACCAGGCGCGTAGCCATGGGGGCCTGGGACCCCCCAGATGTTTGCTACCCCCCCCCCCCGCCAATTGTGTGCGTGTCCTAATAAAATGTATAAGAATTAAGAACGGCGATCCATGCCGTGTCCCTCCATTTGATACTTAAGCCCCCTGAAAATTTCATCCTAGCTACGCCCCTGTCCATCACAGGCTCGGTCGAAAACACACCTCACCCTACCTCCTACAGAGATCTGGGATCATTTTAAAATTGCCAGAATTTTTTTCAGAAATCGATTGGGGGCACGCGACCCCATGTCCCTCGCGCAACTGGCTTCAGCATGTGTATTATGTATGGTGTGGTTCAAATTACACATGAGGATATGGTTCATATTTCAGGCCCGTTTTTAGTCAAGAAACGTCCGACGCAATTTGGTGGTAACGCCCACCGTCATTTTAATTTACGAGATTTTTGGAGTGTCACCTCTGATGACCATGTACGAACTTTGACCTGCAACAAATCTATAGGGGTCCCTCTCTCTTAAAGCAGGGATTCCGCCAGAAATTCAAAAAAGGGGGGAGGATTAATTGCTCCTAAACCCCTAGTCCAAATTGATGCTGTTTCTGGCTAAAGTTACAAGTGGGTTCAGGGGGACAAAAGCCTGCTTCAAGACCCAAATAAGGTGCATTTTGAAGGGTTTCAAAGGCCATTTACTTATGAATGTCCAAAAATTGCTGCAAAGTTGTCCTCTTCTTAAGTAAGAAACCAAGATATGGACATTTTTTTTAATTTTATGGAAATGAAAAGGGGGGAATTTACCCACCTTCTTCTGGAAAGGGGGGGGGACAAATCCCCCTTTCCCCCCTTTGGCAGAAACGGGACTGTAAAGTAACACATCTTTACACAAAGTATGAAAACGATCTATCATCCCTGTCTTGAAATATTGTATGTTTTCAAAGTTTTCAGTTCTCGACCTCTGATGACCTTAAATGAGCTCTGACCTCCTCTGAAAACAATAGGGTTCTTCTTTTTAATATGACAAAGTTTCATACCAAGTATGGAAATTGTCCATCACTGCTATCTTGAGATATCTTGTTTACAAGTAGTTCTAAGAATTTCGTACCTATAACCTCAGGTGACCTTCAGATAACATTTGACCTTTACCAAAATCAATAGGGTTTATCTTTTAACTATAACGCATCACATGCTACGTATGAAAAACATCCACACTTCCTACCTAGAGATATCGTGTTTACAAGGTTTTCGGGTTTTGAGGTCTGGTCGCCTCACATGATCTTTGACCTCGTCTAAAACAGTAGGGATCTTCTCTTAATATGATAATTCTATACCTCAAGTATGAAATCTATCCATCATTGCTATCTTGAGATATCGTGTTTACAAGCCAATCGTTACAAACTCATATACATACACACATACACACGCGTACCCCCTCCCCTCCCCCCACACACAGATACAATCATGATTGCAAAGGTTTCTATTTCATCGAAATCAAAAACTAAATGTGGTACTGTTACATGCGGTATTGTGCCACATGGAACCGTATTGTTTGAGGGTGTTCTTACAATGCCCTCTTTGACTCACCCTCTCTCTACCCTTCTCGCAACCCGTCTCCCCTGTTGGTGGATGGACTATGGTCACGGAACTACTTGGCCTTCAACTTTATGAAACAAAGATGACGACGGAGAAAAGAATCGAACAACCGAAGTTTAAATAGGATCTAGCAAAATTAAAATCACATTGAATTGCTTGATTAAAGCATATCTCTAAGCTTCTTCTAAGTCTGTGTATGGTTGGATGTGGGAGGTACTTTCTTGACTGGAATTTCAGAATTTCAAAATACTAGCACACCTATGCCTGTTCTTGTTGAGAATGGACAATACTAAATACGACGGTGCGTGGTTGTTTTACACTTGTGATCTAGCCTACTGTTATAGTCGTCACGAGTATACTATTAAGTAAGTTAGCACTTATTAGTGAAAATGGTAACAAGCGCAACAATGTTGCCGAAGCTCAGCTTTTCCTGTTGACCTAAAAGTCTGCAATCAATATTTTGGATGGGTCTGTAACTCATGTTGATCATACGTACGTTAGAAAACAAAGAGATAAAATGCAATGAAATATGTATTGAACTCCTGAAGTCTCTGAAAGACTAAATCTGTTACACAAAGTTAACTTTATATACTGCACAGATGTTAGCTTTATACAAATAATGAATGTTTATATGAGTGTGCTGCTTTGTAGATCTCATTTGTTTTCCATAATTAGACGCAGATAGTAACTTACGATAAAGAAATTTTACAAATGGTTAAAGGTCTTAAAAGCGATATTTTGCCCCAGAGATATTCCTTGAACTTGTCCAGGGACAGAAGTTCAAATAAGTGTTGCCACTATGTTTTTGAAAAACCAAAACTGCTGAATTGCTCAATATAAAGGGATAATTTCTAAATTAAATTCTTTACGCGCCTCGAATTCTGAGTACTCTTTAGTCCCGTTTTCCCCAACAAAATTATTTTACTGCATAACATTTTTATGATTGGTATCTACCAGGTATATAAATCGTCGATCGCTTTTAGGACCCGTGAATGTGTCGCAACAGCCCGGAGGGTAACTACAGTTTGTAGAGAGCGTTGGGAAAATATGCACACTTATACTAAGTCTAAGGCTATTGAAATATCATCCCCCATGACTTCCCCTTAACAACTTGGTGGGGCTTTCGGCAACGGAGAACAAGACTGGGGCGGTTCCTGCAGTGTCGACGCCCATGTGACTGCACCAGGCTTGTAGCCTGACAAGGTACTGAATGGGGGCGAAATGGCTTCCAGGGGCTAAAAAATTTTTAAGGGGGCCAAATGTATACAAATGCCATTAAGCCAATGGCAACTTGAAAACTTGCTAGGGGGCGAACAAATTTCAAAGAGGGATTCGCCCCCTTGGCCCGCTTGACTAGAAGCCTGAGCTGTACAATTCCTGCAGGCTCCGAGACTGACTTATGGCACACGCCTCAGTTCAAAAAGCACGTTTTCCTTTTCAAACCGAAAATTGTTTTTGGAATGTTAGCACAACCGTTAAGCTTAAACCATATGAAGCTTTGTATTTTCAATCAACGTGCTATGTTCTTTGTTTAAAAGAAAGGGGTGGGTTCCTCTTTCCTCGTACGACATTTCCTAGACAACATTCACCCTAGTAACTTGAAATAGTGTACCCCGAGCCGGTATCCCAATTTACGAGTAGCTTCTTTCCTTCATGCGACAATATAAACTAATTTGCTATTAAGGAGGATAAGTCATTTGTTTACCTTTCATACTAAATATTTTTTGTCCAGAAATGTTAAGAAGAATGTTTGTGAAGGAGATACAAGAAAATCTGAAAGATTAAGGTAATGTTTACAAATAACTTGAAACTTGAGGCGACTGGATATATTCTCTTTAAACTTTAAGCCAAACTCCTAAAACCATTCAGAAATCAGGCTAAGTTGAATACTTGTTTCTGCCGCCTAGCTTATACCACTAGCCTATGTTTCGCACAAGGCCACATATTCGCAAGAACTTGCATAACTTTCAAAGGTCCGGTATTTCTTTTCGAGTAGGCCTAACCATGATCCAACCAATTTAGCTAGTCTATTATTAAAACGCCTGAATGAGATCAGCACCACATGTTCATGACGTAACGCCTCCATAGTAGGCTATACGGTATATTCCTTATTCATGTCATATCCCTGGTTTGGAAAGCAAAGAGCTGAGCAAACATAGTCTGACATAGTGGGGTAGCCCACGTACGGTATTCAAAAGTCTGCACTTCGCGTAAACACTTCCACACGATTAAGCACGAGACGGTCCTGTAAATTTATATATGTTCAGCAGTGGCGGATCCAGAGGGGGGGTCGCCGACGTCCGGACCCCCCCCCTCAAATTTCCCAATTTGCCCTTTTTCAAAATTGTTTTTTTTTTTTAAAACTACCCTAAAAAAATTAAAAATAAAAAAATATAAAAAACAACCATGACAGTGTGACAGGTAATGATAGTTTTCCAATTCCGAGGAGATTTTGGTTACCTCCATCCAATATCGATCAATCCACCCGTGAAATTCTAGCCATGTATCGCAGAAACTTTCAGCAATATATTTGACTATGGTAGCCTTTATTGCCCGCCCCGAAACAAGAACAGCGCAATCGTTTTACAGAGAATGTGACTACAGTATGTATAACTGCCTGCAATGGAGTAGGGAAAAACATGCCAGTGAGCCACAACTGCAAAAAAGGCCGCGACCGGCCCGACTTAAACCAGTTGGTTAGAAACTGAGCCGTAAAACCTCATTTAACTCTAACTCTTACTGCCTGCTTGACAGTCAGGCATTCTCATCACTTTTTGCTTGGAACCACGTGTAGCGTGCTTGGGCTTTCAAAGTAATAAAGTAAAACGCGCAGATATTACGTCATACTTACTAGCTAGCGCTTTATGCAACGTATTACTACTGAGTTTTAATATTGATTCCAAAAGGTCACTGCTAGTCTTTTGGTCTAACAAAATAATGATCTGTTCATACTCCCTAAACGCTACATCTACGAAACCTCCCCTCTACCCGCTAGTATCCCTCCTCTCATGAACACGACATGATATTCATGGTCTGGAATTACTCTCTTCATTTATTAGTGTTGCCCTAGTGATGGGAATAAAAAGGCAATCTTAGTTTAAAGTCCACAGCCAAGAGTTGACCAGAAGTCGCAATGGAGGAATCGGTGTTTGTTTCATTTTAAAAATACTATATAAAATCACCACGAGGTCAAATAACGCAATGTTACTCGGTTCAATTTTTTGACGTCTTTGGACCGATGACCGGTCTGCTGTCGCAAATGAAAAGCAAACATTCGACTTCAGTCATCTTTTCTGACAGAGTATTTTTGACAGTCGCGCCGCAACTATATATAGGGAACACAACATACAGTATTTAAACTTCTCTCCCAGTCGAGATAGCGGTGGCGCCAGGTGAGGGAAGGCACCGTCGGGGAAGGCTGGCCAACTATCGGGGCAGTTTTACAGGTTTGTCGGGGAGTCCTAGTCGAAAGTATGCAGTCCCCGACGACAGCTAGTCGCCTCGACGCCTTACCTGTTCTTTGCCCTCAAGAGGATAATTTCTCTAATAAGAATCCAAAATTTTCGGCGCGCTACGCGCGCTGAAGGGGCACTCTATTTTCTTCAATAGTTCCATTCCGCAAAGCAGGATAGCACAAGTCCTGTCCACCTTACCAAGTAACATATAGGCAGAGTACATAGTTTATGTAAAGTTCGTAACTTTCATCCCATATCGCAAAGCCTGGTTGGTGTTCTCTTGTGTGTGTGTCATGCGGTAGAGTCAGTTGGTGAGCGACTTAAGGAGCAAAGTTTGGCTATTTCATCTTGTAGTCCAGGTGGTTTCGATACAAATGTATGTTACACCCGATACGGTCTACAAACCCGCAGTTCTTTTTTCGTTTCGTCATATGTTTTATGTGTTAGCCTATCAAACATGTTCCCCTGCTTCGCGCTTTTCCATTCACGATCCAGATTCAAAGAACACTATCAGTGCGCAACTCGGAACTTGAAGTATTAAGCGATATTATGCAAAATATGGCTGCAATGGCATGGGATAATGAGGCTCCTCAATTGCCCTTCTCATCATCCCCTCGAAATAGGGAATGTCGGAACTAATTGGGGTAGCTGACATGGCCCGGCCTCCTGTTTGGAAAATTCTGCCGCCACACATGGTCGATTTACTTATTTTGGCTTTCATATGGGTAATTTCTGGGATAAAACCCAAAATTTTCGGTTCGCTTTGTCCACTCTTCCTCAGTTCCGTTATACTTATAGCTAAATATAGTACAAACCCTTTTCCACCTTTTCAAGTTAATAAGAAGAAATACATGGATTTATGTATACATCGATTTATGTAAATGTCGGAAATTTAATCGCATTTCGCTAAACCTGGTTAACGTCCACTTGTGTCTGTCGTACGGTACGGCTAGTGACTCGAGGAGGGAAGTACAAAAAAGTTATGCCCGATAGGGCCTAACTGTCCGGACAATTGTTCTATATAAGCTTTAAATTAGTAGAAATTCTTATAAGTGTGGACTTACCCAAAAAATTTTCGCGCGCTTTGCATTTTCACCGTTTAGATCCCAGGTTTTGATTCCAGTCTTTATTTGCATGTCTCTTGGTTTATCCCTTCTTTGTCAATATGCCGTAAATTGTATAATCGCTGACGTTTATGGGAACCAAAATTTAAACAAAAATGAATGTGCCCTTTTTATGTTGGACCCCCCCTCAGAGAAGACCCTAGATCCGCCCCTGTTCAGTATACGTTTGTACTTCGTTTCGTTGCAGTCTCTCAAATGATAACAACTGGGATTCTCGACGTATTCCCGAACATGGGGACTTCGCCAGAATTTGTTTCAAAAAGTGATGTTTTCATGCCTTTAATGATTGCAGAAACAAAAAAAAAATTTAACTTTTGTTCAGCACAAATTGAACTATCTATATGAAACATATTATCAAGATTGGTGCAAAACTGAAAGACAAGTAGGGAATTTTACGTTTTCAAACAAAGCCCCCTCCTGAGGTCAAATAGCGGCCAAATTAATCGAAAAGAGTCGCAGCATACAGATACTACTTTTGCTAACATCTCTACCAGGGGCGTAGATTTCTTTTCAACTTTTGGGGGGGGGGATGGGGTGAACTATTGCAAATGTGGACAATGTGCACGCGAAGCGTGCACGGCGAGCGCGAAGCGCGAGCCCATCATGGCGGGTGGGGTCCAGGGGCCCGCCTTAGGGCCCCTGGTGGGGTCCAGGGGCAAAGCCCCGGTGGGGGTCCAGGGGGCCAAGCCCCCGGAAGCTCCTGGGTTTTAATGTCTCAGAAGTGCCAGGAAGGGCCGAAGGCTGTTTTAAGGGGTTAATTTCAGTGGTAATGTTCTTTGGTAGGCTATTGGTATATTCATACATTTAGGAAATGCTATTTTGAGCACAAAACTCGTTCATAAGCTGCACTGGATTGAATTTGTACAAGAGCAACAATGTCCTGTTAAGCTTAAAAATACAGGGATCAACATATAGGGTCATCCCAGACAACTGGATTTTGAATTCGGAGATCACAAGCCCTGCAAGTTGTCTTGAGATCAGTGGCGTCGCCCGGTCTTTTGTGATTGGGGGCACCATAGATGATGTCTTAATAATACCTCAGTTCCCCCAAGCCTGCGTAAATTACACCTTTATTTTTCATGCGTTCCTGCATGCAGCAGCAGTTTTGATCTTTCGTTTGTCACGACATAAAGGTGCCGTCCTGGGGAAGGGGTTCCCCCTTCCTTTTAAGAATTTTTTTTTTTTATTAATTTAAGGTCTTTTAGATGCAAAATGGTGCTATCCTTGGCATGTTTTTGGAACTGATCATATATGGCCGGAAAATGTCCATAATTTAGTTAATGCTAATTTTTGGTAAGGTAAAAGAGGAGAATATGTTGTTTATTAAGAGACAGATACGTTTTCAGAAAATCTCCTGAAGCCCCCTCCCTTCTGTCTGTACTGCCTTCTATTTCGGGAAAGTTTTTACACAAAAATATGTGCGTGGAGTCCGGCCACAGAAACATTCTTGAGTTATTACGAAATATGTCCTTTCCTTCATTATGTATTATGGGCATCTAAGGCTAGCAGGTACCTGAATAGGACCTCCTGGAAGCTCTGCATTAATCATATTAATTGGGGCGGGGTGGGGGGGGGGCAATACGTGTACTACCTGACATCCAAATGATAATATAGAGTACGACGCCGAACACTTTACAACTATCATATTTTTACTACTTTTGAACTAAAATCCGGACGAACAGCTGCCAGCAATGGAAATGAGAGAAAGGGAGAGTATAGATCCAAGGAGATGATATCAGACCTCTCTGATAGGTGTAGCTAAAGGGGTGAAGGACTAATAAGAGCGTTACAGAGTGCTGTTTTCGTCATAAGTGTATTAACAATCACCATCTACACCGATAGTGGCTCAGCGCGAACTGGCGAAGCTCTGGAAAAAGTTTTTGAAAAATGTATAACGGCAAATACGCACTATCAACCTTCTACATCATGCTACATATTAGATTGAAAGATCCCGTATTGATGCGAGGCCCCCACAGATGTTTGGAGATGTATCTCTGTTCTTCGGAAAGTGTTGTGATCAGAACAGTTTCGTGTATTATTACCTTAATAATGGTCATGACATGGAGTGTAAACAGTGACGAATAATATTTCCATTACAAAACCTGCATTCAGACTCTACATCGAGACACTTTCAATTGCCCAACAAACCTACATGCCACTGCCATAAGCCAGTCTTTTACCTATTAATTCGTAAACTTTCAACTTTTTGCTGCTGTGTTTCTCCGAAAGTTGCTTTCGGAAGATATTGATAATATGAGTGACACTGACATAAGGTTGGAAGCGCGCGGAGCGCGCGAAAATTTTGATAGATTGCCAACGATTTGCTAAAATTCTGATAGTTTGAGAAACATTTGCGAAAGAAAGTGAAGCGAGATTGAAAAAAATTTCTCACGAAAATGAAGAATAAAATATACTTTCCATCATACACGTATCTGTAGACTGAAATATTGGGGGGATGATTACATGGGCCATCCCCCCAAGTCAAATGTTGGGGGGATATATCCCCCATCCCCCCCCCCCCGGGATTTACGCCCATGATCTCTACTGAATTTCAGCCAAATCTAACGAAAAACAGCGAAATGTCTGGCACTTAAACGCAAATGTTATGGTGACAGACGTTTGCCGTGACGTAGAAGTTTTGCCGTGCACGAAAGCTTTCAGCTGAGCTAAAAATGGTAAAAATCCAGGCACAAGTGTGGAGAAATGGTGTGACAACTATGCATACATTGCAAAGTTTTGAATCTCATGACCATGCAACTTGAATACGAAATGAATTTCAATTTATATCTTTGAGTTTCCACATATCACAGACGAATTTATGATATAGATGGTATCAACTAAATGTTTATATTAGAGCCAAAGAGACGAATAAAAGAAAACTAGTAAGACTGATGGACAGAAGAGAAAGAATCGAACAAAAGTTTCCGAGTCTGGAACAATATCGGCAATTACACAGCCACCAAGTCTTTACACAAAATTTTGAAAAAGGTAAGGGGTCGACAACACTCAAATCATACCTGCCCTGGGTATTGGGGTAGATTTCTTTTTGATACAGAAAAAGTTCCCGCTAGGCTTGTGACACTATCTTAAGCAGTGATTCCCAACCCTTTAGCTCATTGCCCCTTTCACCGAATGGGGTTGGGCATCCCCCACGCCGTAGGCTATAGCATATATAGTATTGTTATGAATGAAACGACAATAATAAAAACACATGTTGAAATAAAGGGCAGAACCCACACGTAAATCGTTTATACGTGAAAGTCCGACCCATGTAGGTTAGCGACACAGCGATGGGGAACTTAAAAAAAACTGACTCACTTTTGAGATGGCAAATCTTTAACCCGCGAGAGCCTTGAAGGCTTGGCTGCGGTCAGAGCAGATGCCAGGAGCCCACCGAAGTGCGGATCATTCCCCAAGGTCCCCTAATGGGGCTCAGGGGTAACGCCCCAGTGGAGACCGGGGGCTAATCCCCCTGGAGCTCTGGGGTTTACCATATTGTCACAAGAAGGAGGCACTGTTAACCTAATTGCGCACTGAAGAAGTTGACAAAAATAACCTTAGACCAGTATGTAATTCAATAGTAAGTAACTGGAAGGGCTTATCCTGTCTATGGGAGGGGGAAGGATGGTAAGGCATGGAGTTTGAAAGACATGCCACTCAAGCTGCCCTATGGGTAGAAAAGAATGAGAAAGCCGAAATTGGCGCACCGAAAAATTGTATTTTTGAAAAAATTTAACATTTAGCTTCATGGTACAAGGCTCATTACCAGAAAAATATATTGAAATTTGAAACCGTTAAATGCGATTTCGCGTGGCATCTGGTAACAAAGATAATTCATAAACTTTGTAGTGCGCCTGAGGAGGGACGGGAATGTGACACCTGTTCGACTGGTTGTTGAATTTATTTATCTCCTTTTTTATGGGAAATAAATTGCTCCGGTTGATATCGAGTATCTTATTTATAACCCCCTCCCGCCTCCGCCCCGTGGCGTTTATCACCCCCTGAACTGAAAAAAGCCCGAGGGGGCGATGGAGCCCCGTTAGGAACCACTGATCTAAACAGAACAGCATTATTAGTATGGCGACAATGCACCTCCCAAAATTTTTTTAAGAGGTTTGCCAAACGCCTATACTGCGACAGGCGGGAATTTGGCACTAAAGTACCCCGGCCTCTTGACTATTCGAACCTAAACTCAATAGACATGATCCCATGGCGAGATATGAAGCACTGACTTTAAGTTTCACATTTTAGACGTGACCGGTAATTTCGGACAACTACCGTGGTATTTCTACTTTGTATAAATTATGTCGTCCCGTAAGTTCATTCATTTCTTTATCACAACACACCAATTTCAAAAGCAAAGTCGGCTAGTTAACTGCATGGTCCTCCCAAGGGCACTTCAGTCCGGCTGGGCAACCGACTTCGTCGGCTGGGCAACCGATTTTAAAGGCAAGCCAATTGCCAAGAGGAAGGAAAGCCGGAGTACCCTGAGAAAAACCCACGTACATCGAGCAGGATTTGAACCTACGTACATATGAAACACATCGTAGACCACTCTGCTACTCGACAAATTTACCTGACACGTCCCTTTTATAACACACCAATTAATTTACCTGACACGTCCGTTTTACATGACACACAAATTTACATGACATCCTTTTACATGTAGATACATACCAATTTTTCATTTATTTCCTAGACAATATGATAATCGATTTTGAACTGATTAAAATGGGGGCGGGATTACCCCTTAAAGACCCCTACACGGATCATTGTGACTCCATTTTGACCTCTCCTTTAAAAGAGCACTGGATCTTTAGCAGCATTTTTCATGCGATTTTTGAGAAAGTTTTGAAAATTTAGGCAAGATTAAAAATTCCGGCAGGAAATCTCCCCCCCCCCCATTTCCCCTTCTCATTTGAGAGGTCCTATTCGTAGTACATGCCTGATATACTCTGAGAGATTGAACGGTTTTACGCATTGCAATGTGTTATTCCAACTTGTTTCGTTGTGATACCACACACATAGGGCTATGACCGAGGATTCAATGCGTACATCAGGCAGCGTTTTCCTTCAGCTCAAAGTCAGGCCACCTGGTAATAGCGGGAGCCTGGGGGGGGGGGGGCACAAATTCACAAAACGTGACAAATTACCAACCCGTGCATGTCAGATTTCGTGGTTACATGCCTGTCCAGTATTTGCAAGCCTTTCTTTGACTTCAATGAAGTTGCAGCCGTCTTTTCACACGAATTGTTAAATTATTGTTCCTTGTGTTGATTAATCTACACACACCTCAATAGCTGAGGAGCAGACTATCAAAGTGTGGTGTCCCTAAAATATACCTTTGAAAAGAGCATAAACAACTGCTGTTTCTTCTCCCGGAACTCGGATTAACGACAGTTTAAGCAGGAAGTTCGTTAAAGAACTCAAAGACAACTACGAGTGTAGTCCAACTACGAACAAAAGGCAAGGGTTAGATGCATGGTGTCAGTTTTTCTGCCTGATCATGTATACATGGAGTATAATTGGCTGTCAGGTTTTCCTTTACAATATGCTAGTTTATAACCATGGCGCTAATGCCCTTCGAATGGTAGCTCCATGGTATAACTATTCGCATTATCTTGCATTATTTTACCAGGACATGTTATTGAATAGCTTACAGCCCTTTGTAGTCATTCACAACACATCTATTGAAATGGTAAGTACATGTTAACACCCTAAAGTAATCCTGCTAGATTAAGCCCGGCAAAGACCGGCCGGCGAGGATATACAAGACCGGTGTAAAAGGAAATGGTGTCTCTCCTGGAAAATGTGTCCCACCAGACACATTTTCCAAAAAAATATGTCCCGCCGGACAATATTTCTCAGGAAATAGTGTCCACCCGCCACAGGAAAATGTGTCCCCGGGACACAATTTTACGAGGAAATAATGTCTGCATATCAGCAACAGGAAAATCTGTCCTTCGAAACGCGGTTACGGAGGAAGTCGCCTTGAACATGTATGGCCCTGGGGAGTTGGGAAGCGACTTTCCAACATTTTGTTTTTTATTGCGGGAGACCGAAAGTGAACTTATGGGATGTCAAAGTGAACTGAGGGAGACCGTAAGTTAACTTTGACATAAGTGGACTCGGCGGAGTGTCAAAAGATATACTAGTACAAACTCAAGAATAAGTCCCAAACTTTGGCCAAAAATGCGTAAAATTACTTTCCAAGATTCAAGGCAAGGACATGTCCTTTGGATCAAATAATACTTTTGTCCGTGAGCACTTGTTTGGCAAAATTTCGCAATTTTTGAAGGTCATGATGGGTGGTTGTTGAGATCTGACATCATTTAAGCCTCAGTCGAACGGACACGATCAAACATCTTTCCTTTCTTATTAAGTCTCTGGGTCACTACCATGGTGTCATACAAAGATGATTCAGTACCACACTGTTACAAGGAGCTACTAATTTTTAAAAGGAGATTGCATTTTTCATTAAAAATTGCATCCTGGATCTGCTTTCAGTCAGCCGTATTATACAATTGCTTCTCCGTTCTCGAGACCGGCCTAGTCGAGGCCCAGAATACGGTCCCGGGCCTCGTCATAGGCAGTGGCGTATCCAGCGGGGAGTGCAGCAGGCCATGCCCCCCGTTGAAAAATGAGGAAAAATAAATTAAAACAGGTAGGCGGTAGCATTATCTGATACTACGTAGGCAGTCCCTTTTTTCAAAAGTTTTGAAGTAATGCGTTCTTAACGGACATTCTGTCTTGTAATTAGACAGGTAGCATCTTTGTGCTGTGGAGTGGGGTTAAAGACCGCAGATACTTTGAAGTATACTGCTCTGTTAGGTTTCTGAAACCTTTTAACCTTTTCGTTCGCTTGGTAGCCTCACTTGTGTGCAAAGGTCCCAGCAGGTTTACTAGTTGGGCCAAGCACGCAGTGGAGTCCCCAGACTTTTCGAAGAGGGGGCACTAGGGTTCAAGCGTTCCTCAAAATGGACACCCCAAAATGAAGGACCGAGCTCCTCTGGAGGCCTCGTAGTGACGGGCAGTGCTCCCCTGTAGGCGTTGGGCCCGGGGTCCCACTGTAAGACCCCTAGTGGGTCCAGGGACAATGCTAAATTGGGGGTCCAAGGAACGGAGACCCCGAGACTCTAAGGTATTAATAAATTGTAATCATTCGATTAAAGCATTTGACTATCTCCTAAGTGGCATTGGATGTTTACAAAAATGGAATCAAAATCTGGCCTTTTTGGTAGTCTAATAGCACAAAAGACATAATGATGGGGAAAGGGTTGAGTGGAGACGACGGATCATGTTAAGGGTTTCCAGGCCCCCAGCTAGGTGGGGGTACGTGGCCCGTGTCCCCCCGTACGCATCACTGTGCCCTACAAGAAAAATCGATCGAAAATAAAATTTTACTACCTGTAAACGTTGGCCCTGATATGACTCCAGGATTTGACCAAAAATAATCCCAAAGGGCGTTTAATAAAGAACGTATTTTGTTTTCTGTAACTTTTTTCTTTCTAAAATTACAAAATGTCTCCCGCGCTACACGCGCTTTCATCTTCAGTTACATTTTGCTACAGGGGCGCTGCCAGGATTTGGTGAAGGGAGGAGAACAGTCGTAATGCCACCTCAGTCTCCCCCCCCCCCCAGTCTCCGTAAATTGTAACGTTTTTGGTGCCCCTGCGATTGTATACAGCAGTGTGGAATCCTTTTTGTCACTTCATAAAGATGCCGAAATAGGGGAGGGGCCTCCCTCCTCTTTGAAATTTTTTTGTTAATTTAAGGTTGCCTAGATGCAAAATGGTGCTATCTTAGGGATATTTTTGGAACTGATCATATCTTGCTGGAACAGGTGCGTAGCCAAGGGGGGGGGGGAGGGGGCAGCCGCCCTTGAGCAAAATGTTGGTATTTTTTATGTTTTTTTTTACAATATTACTAGTCTGCTAGTGTTTCCCCTATTTATGTGCGGCAAATAGGCCTGGGAAGTGCCATTTCCAGCGATCTGGGAGGCATTTTGGACCAAGATTTTCTCGCGCTCCTCGCCAACCGGTTGACGCGGAGCACTGGCAGCGTACTTGCCAACTGCATACCGATACCGGAAGGGGACAAATTGCTCCCCTAAAATATCAGGAACACATGGTATCTAGTGGTAGGCCTATGTACAAAAGCAACACCTTACACTTGTTTGAAGCTGTTATGTGATTCTGCATACTTGTAGAATGATAAATTATTTGCCAGCAATATGTGTGGTGTGTATTTGATTTCTATATAGTTATTCCATAGTTAATATGTATTAACTATGGTTATTCCTACAAAATATTTCACAAGATACATAATAATATGTCTCCTTTTGCATACAAAATATCGTATAAAGTATGCACCAAATCACATATTTTCACATCACCGTGGGAGGGGGAACTCCCCCTCCCACACCCCCTCGCGCGCAAGTGCTTAAACGCCTTTTGGGATCATTTTAAAATTTAAAAAGAAAATCTGAAATCCATTGGGGGGGGGGCACGCCCCCCAGTGTAAATCCAAACTCTCTCTCTGTATTACAGGGCTGTATCCTAGTCCCCCTGGCCCGAATCCGGGCCAATGTAGATTTAAGTGACCACCATTCATGGTCAATCCCGAGTCCAGTATACCCTTCAATTCCGAGCCGTATCCGATTCCAGGTTCTTCAGTTCCGGGCCAATTCCGAGTCCAGCTATTTGGCGAATGTGGCATCATGCTTTTTGTACTGTTTTGTAATTACATTTAATTAAAACCGGGCATTTTAGGAGTCAATTTCATGCCCTGCTTCAAGCTGTATTTTAATTGACTGTAATTGGCTGTATGTGACCATTTATATGTTGAACTGTGCATCAATAACAATGTAGCCCTAGGGAACAAATATTTAACTTTCATTTTTGTGCACTCTTCTTGAATCGGTTCCGAGTCCGAGTCCAGCTGCAGCCCATTCCGGGCCAATTCAGATTCCAAAACCTCCCATTCTGAGCCAGTTCCGAGTCCGACAAAGCATGGACTCGAGTCCTGAATCGAGTACGTTACAGCCCCGTTGCAAGCTACTCTTCATTTTCAAACTTTCCAAACTAAAAATATACTTTGGGGTGACGAGTGTATGTCTTTAAGTATCCAGAAAAATCAGTAATAAAAACTTTAGCTTATAGCTCCGTCCGTCTCCTTTTCCCACATTTCCTGCCTCTCTTCATTGTTCCTTCCCCTATTCAGGGTCGGGAATCCAGAAATGAGAGAGGGGGCGTAAACGTCTGTAGAAAGTGCATGGTGCAATCAGATGAGCTTGGAGGTTTAAAATTCTGTCACAAAAATCATTGTTTTGCTGAAAATAGGGGCGTACGCCCCTTTCGCCCCCTTGGATTCGGCTCTGCCATTACTCCTTATCTCTGTTTCCCGAAATTCCTCCTGCTAAGTTATATATCATGCTTTCCTGGGCGTTTCTTCCCCGCAACTGACCTTTTATTGTTCCTTCCCTTTCTTTTCTCTCCGCTCATTATTTTTCTCCCTCTTGCAAAGTCGGCCTTTCTGCAGCCCTTGTCCTTGTTCCATTCTTCCCAGCCATTCACTCTTTCAGGCTATTTCGTCCCGTTCGTTTTTTTCCACCATCCCTATAGCCCTGTCTACCACAGAACTAGTAACATCCACATTTCCTTCCAAATTTACCAAGCCAATTTCCTCTTCCCCACCTTACCTAAATTCAGTTATCACCCCTATTCATATTATTTCTTTTCTTGTCTGTCGTTTTGATTTTCCCGGCTTTATTTTACTTTTCTTTTCTTTTAATTATTCTCCTTCTCTTTTCTTTTTCCCGGTATCCCGATTCTTCTTAATTTTTTTCGGCGATGCAGTTTTCCCCAGCCCCCTCTGGCGCTGCAACCTATGGACCAGGGAATGCACAGAGAGTCAAAGATCTGGGCGGAAACATCACTGAAAGGTGTTCTGTATACAATACAAATCTTTCTTCATCCCTGCAGGTAATCAGAACGTGAACTTAACCACTCAAGCAAACCTAATTTTCTGACGAGGGAGGCGTTAACACCCGAGTCTTTATTCTGAGTTAACTAGGCAATCCTACAGCCAGTGGCGTAGACAGGATTTCTCTCACGGGGGCCATGCAGTATGTTGTGTGATCGCCTGCCTGGGGAGGGGTCTAAGGGGTGGGGTCCCCTGCCCTTTGAAAATTTTTGAAAAATTAGGTGTCCTTACATGCAATCGGGTGCAACATATGCTACCTTTTGAAGTAAAATTTGTGTTAAAAAATGTACGTATTTTTAGGAACTAAAACAAGAAACAATCGGCATCAGTGAGGGAGGACCATGGCTAATGGGGTGTCCCCTCCCCCTTTGAACATTTTTGAAAAATTAGGTGCCCTTAATACATGCAATCTGGTGCCACATATGCTACCTTTTGAAGTAAAACATGTGTTAAAAAAGTTTACGTATTTTAAGGAACTTAAAAAGATCGGCATAAGTGAGGGGGGAATGTCCCAATGGCCCCCCTAAGTACACCACTGTCTATAGTACCACAACTGACTGTTTTGTTTGCATGAAACTCTGTAAAGTCAAAACTAAGTGCATTATTTTGTAAGCCCCGGTCTGTCAAAGCAGTTTTACCGGTTTTCAATTTAACCCACGCGGGTCCAAAATGACACATTTCTCTTTGCAACATGCGTGTATCCGAAAATTCGACCTGAAATTCTGAAATTCCATGTACATTTACTCTTTCCTCTGCTTGTAGCCCCCTTCTATTGAAACGGATATTGTTTTCTATTAAATGTTCGCTGTTCGTGTGTATTTTGGTCTGCAGGCGTCCCAAACACACTGTCTGCCTTTTCAGCTAATGGTGTTGGCGTGTTTGTATGTACTACTTCAATGTATTGAGAAACTACCGGTTTAAAACACTGTAAAATACTTTAATGTAGTACCACTACACACTACGCCATGTGGAAGAGTATTAATAATCAACCAAATCAAACCAAAATCATTTCATAAGTTCCCTCTGTTTTCAATGGATTCTAGTCTATCCCATTGTGTAATGGTATAACCAACGATCCGTGGATTTGATTGGTTCATGGTCTGTTTTCTACGCGTTGAGTTCAGTCCGTCTTATGTTCACCGCGGCCAACCATATACGGATGCCTCAGTTTATCGTTGCCAAAATCATTTGCTGATAATCAAAACACTGTGTGTTTCTAGCGGACAGTGGCAAAAAAGGACAGTATTTAATAGTGAGATTTGTTTGTAATTACTGTCCGGAAAAGATGGTAACAGTAAAATGTGTCTGACGGGACACAATTTCTTAATGTGGTGGGAAAAACTGTCTCTCCAGACACTGTTTCCAGGACTTAACCTGGAAATATCGTCCGGTGGGACACAGACTAATTTTTCAGGGTTGATTTTCGGAGCTTATGGCATAAATTCAGTCTTTCCACTTTTTATCATTGTCTCTGATTAAAAAAAAATGAAATTACTGTGCATGTGCAGGCCTATAATTAAATCCTATATTATATTTCATACAAGTTTTCGTGAAGTGATGGTTATTAAAGAAAATTATTTGTCTTTCACCGCTGTAATGATGATTTTAACAAGGTTGTCTTGGGTAGAGACAGTAACAGTGTGATACCAAACTTGAGTATGTTGACTTTCTCTCACGTTAAACGAGTAGACTGACATGATCCCCCCGTTGTCACTAGTTAAAAAGTGGGCAGGTATATACCCTCAGAATGTTTAATCCTGTTAGTTAGTTATTCCCTGTGAAGACTGTGACAATACTATGTACCATACTTGATGGTCTTCAGTACATGGATTTTGTTTTGTGGAGGTACTGCCAAGAGGACTCTTTTTACACGGGAGACACATCTTCCCGCCACACCGGCCGAAGTGCAACAAAGACCGGCTCATGACAAAAAAACTACGGATGTACATAACGAACGGAGACGTGCAATTAAATTACAGCTGACCATAAGTTAGATGAAAAAATCTTGAACGTGGGCCTATTTTAGTGACACTTTTCAATGTAGCTTATTGGATATTTGTGTATCATGCTTACAAAGTACATTCATCAGTTTCCATAACTGCAAAGTTCAATGATACAATTTGAACTGAGTGTGAAACCAGATCGGACATTCCTCAGGGGCGGATCCAGGATTAAAGGGGGGGGGCGAAGTTGTTCGACCTGCGATTGATGGCACTATACCATCTAAGCGGAGCGCCACCATCAGTTGGCGCGGAGCGTACAAGAAAATTTTTGACAAAATAGACCTCCCAGATCGCCGGAAATAGCACTTCCCATGTCTTATTTTTTGCATTTTCTGCTTCATATATAATTTCATGTCTCAACTCTCAACACATTAATTTTTTCACAAGTTATTAACAGAAGACAGTTATCATAGTTACAGTGCCTTACTACAATGCATCCTGTTCAAGGCGTCTAATCAGATCTTTAGTAGTCATGTTCTAATTTGGTGAATATTGAAGGACTTCCTTGAGAAATTTGTGACCCATATCTTAGTTCGACTTGATTCCAGGACACTGCAGGTACCTTGCATTGACATGTGGGCGTAAATGTACGTTTTATCACGTGCATGTTCCCCTCTGCCTAATTTCTTGTTCTGCGTGGACTCAGTGAGAAAGTGAAAATGACCCAAAATGCACGAGACTTGGCAGCCCTGTCATTGTCTTGGGGGTACGTCTATGCAGTTTAATCATGGTATTATTGTAGGCCTTACATAGTATCAAAACTGCGCTGTAGGCCAATCGTGTCCTCCCCGTTTCCCCGCTTCCGCCGCCTATGCGTACACTCTAAAAATGTCCTAGTCAAATTTTAATAGAATCTAATCAATAGGGGCACGAACCGGAATCTTGTCAAATCTTTGACTAGATTCAGCTCATAAATGAAACGAATAGTTTCATTTTTGAGCCATTTCTAGTCAATTGTGAAACAAATCTTGTCAAATATTGGACAAGATTCCGGTTTGTGCCCCAATTGACTAGATGTTTTTTAGAGTGTAGCATCCCAGAAAATTTGGGTAAAAACACATCCCAGATAGCCGGAAAAGACACTTCTAAGGAATTGTAACTCGCTTGATTTTCCATCTTAATTTTTTTTTTTTTTTGCAGTGGCGTAGCTAGGATTTTTTTGTTTGGGGGGCTCTGGGGGCTGGAGATTTTTGTGCCGGGGGCTCCCGTTTACTATCTAAGCGGAGCGCCACCATAAGTTGGCGCGGAGCGTACCAAGAAAATTTGAGATTTTAATACATCCCAGATCGCCGGAAATGGCACTTGCCAGGCTTGACAGCAGCCATCAAGAAGTGCAATTTTTGTGAACAAAATGTAAAGTTTGATTTTATTTTAGGACGGATTAGCTCAGCTGGTGGGACTTTTTTGTCCAAGTTTGAATCCCGTATTACTCAGTGGCGTACCCAGGATTTCTCTCACGGGGGGCATGCAGTATGTTGTGTGATCGCCGGCCAGGGGGAGGGGTCTAAGGGGAGGGGTGCCCCTCCCCTGTGAAAATTTTTGAAAAATTAGGTGTCCTAACATGCAATTTGGTGCCACATATGCTACTTTTTGAAGTAAAATTTATGTTAAAAAATTTACTTGATTTTTAGAAACTAAAAAAAAATCGGCATCAGTGGGGGGGGGCATGGCCCAATGGCCTCCCACCTGTGTTCGCCAATGCGTTTACTATCTAACCGGAGCGCCACCATAGGTTTTAATACATCCCAGATGTCCGGAAATGGCACTTGCCAGGCTTGATAGCAGCTCATCTCACCTGATGCGCACTGTCTCGTAAGGTATTTTTCGATTGGCGGATGGTATTGTATCGTATTGATTGTATCCAATCATGTGTGGTAAGATAGCATGCGTGTGAACTGTCCCAATCGACGCAAACTGATCTGCTGTGCGCTATGACTCCCATGCTTTGAGGTTGCTAATTGCAACTTCATTCTCTATCACTCCACTCTCTGTCCTTCTCTCTATCTCTTCTCCTTTCCGTTTTTTCCCTCTTTTTTCCCCTTTCATTTTTTTTTTTGCATTTTCAAAAAGGGGGGGGGGCGGGGCCGGGTAGGCCCACCTAGATCCGCCCCTGATATAGTTGCTTAAAGTAATCGGGGACGATGGCTGCAGTACTTGGTGTAACCTAAGGGAAGGGGTTATGAAGGCTCATACTGTTACTATTTCTGAAACATTTAAAGTAGTAAATGCAAATGCTAGAATTTCCGGATCAAGTGACGTTGGCTCATTTTTCAGGTGGAGACTGCATATGGTGGCAATCCCGTACTTAGACAGCGGGGGAGAGGGACTCGAAGGGGAACCCCTGAAATTTTGTCCTCATAGAATTTAAAAAAAAAAATCATCATTGCCTTAATGCATTCTAATATAGTCCAACCACCACCCTTGACAAATTTTCCCCTTCCCTGGGCCGGTGGGAACTTTCTTTTCCCCTTCAGTTCCTTGTCTGGCTACGCCGATGCCGCCTTGGTGTATGCCTATACCTAGTGTTATTCTACAGTAGGCCTATCGCCAGCATTAGGATATAGGCCTAACGTTAGACTAGTAAATTCAAAACGAATCCCATGCGATCTTGAGTGATCAATCAGGCGTATATCGACCACTCTTTTTTATCCAGACCTCTCGGTTGGTATTGGTAATTTGCTACCACAAGATCTTAGAAACTTCATTAGGCATTTTTTTTTTGGGGGGGGGGCATTTCAAATTGCATTTTCATTCACCGGTCTTTGCTGCTGCGAGTTGGCCGGTCTTTATATCTCTCGCCGGTCTTTGACGCGCTTTGGCCGGTCTTTACATTCCAGCCGGTCTTTGCCGGGCTTATTCTAGTAGGACCCTCTCACGGAAGTTAATCTGACAACTTGGGTATGGTACTATTAGAGAATATAGATAAAGAGAATAAAGAGTTGATGTTTCACTCGAGGGTGCTCGTGTCCTGTCACATGATCTGTCAGTCCGGTTGCCAGTCAAGTCACCCCCTAGTAAAGTCGCCCCTCACAAAGTGCCCCCTGAAAAAGACGCCCCCTTGGCCAACAAAGTCGCCCTAAACTTGCCCCTTACAAAATCGCCCCCGACAAAGTCACCACTCGACAAAGTCGCCCCTCAGTTCCACAAGTGGTCCCGGAAAAATTTCTTAAAGGTTGTGTGACATGCCGCCAAAAAGAGCTGTTTCACTTGTCAGTTGAAGAATTAAGTCCTCCAATCAAAGATCCGTTGGAATTATTTATCTTTTACCGTTCTCAAAATATACGTCTTCAAAAGTTTGATGGTTTCTGAAGAAACTAATTGCCCATGCAAAAATAATGTTGTGTATCGTTGCACAGTGTTATGATTTCTTTTGTTAACCCTGTGTAAATTATCTCTTAATTACTGATCATATAGAGTACCGAAGTGATGTCGTCACTTCCGCATAGTTGCCCATGGCGATGGCTCTAAACAAACTTCGACCTGATTAGCCTAACGTACTTAACGCAATACCTTCAAAAACTGTGATTTTCACGCGTATATATAAAACCACATGGCACAAAGTAGAGCTGAATATTTGTCACAATGGCACTCTTACTACCTATGGAACAATACTATTTTACTTATTTGTTTGAAAATCCCTGCAACTGGCGAAAAAATTTAAATTCATTAATGCATAGGTTCCCCGTACAACGGGATAGGAACTTTCGGAGGCCTAGCCACTACACTTTTACGTGCAAACATATTGAAGGATACGCATCATTTAAAACGATGTACGAAATGTAGCCGTCATTGACTAAGAAAATGCAACTTGGGCGAAGTAATAATTACCAATATGGTCCTGGTCGTATGGGACCCTACATCATTGATTTCGTTCTTGAAATGAGATTAACTTCAGTCGGTAAAAAAATGTTAATGGGTCCATATCGTATTACACCGTAAGACATGCACTTCTGATCTATACCAGATCTACGAAACCTCTTAAAAGTTACAGTTCGAAAGTAACCTGAAAAAATTTGTAAAAATACTTCGAATACACATAAAACCATTAATAAGACTCTCATTTATATTAAAGAAAACATTTCATTGCAATGAATTGAAGAAGTTGAGTCCTACGAAAAAGCAGTAGGTTTTTGTTCGTATGGAGCCAGTGGCTAAAATGAAGTCACACTTCGGTACTCTATAGATTACAGTTTGGTGAGTGACATCAATATTTTTCAAGGAAAAATTTTTAACTTTTATTATAAACCCCTCAGGGAATAACAATGCTACCAAAAAGCAAAGGCTAACATGGGCCATATATGGTATGTCCCTCTTTCGATGTCACATATTTGCATATTTAGCTCATGTTTATTCATGATACACGTGGGAAATAGAAATTTCCTTGTAAAATGGTCAATATTTGATGGATTTTAATGGAAATTGCGGCTATTTTCTGGATTTTTAATGCTTTTTACATCAAATATCAAACTATGTTATTTTCGTGTCACACGACCTTTAAAAACATTACTAATAATAGACACGAAGATACAGTAATCGTTTTATTTAGACGTTATCAAGTGCCTACGCACTTTTGTTGCTTATTTGACGTCAGGCTTTAGTCTTACGCATAGCCCACAGTGTTTTTGAAACCAACATCTAATTGCAATTTTTTCCTTATTTAAAGTTTAGAAAAATTAATCCTGTAGTTTTAATTACTTAAAGCATTAACTTCTTTTTATACCGAATGTTACTTAACGTTCAATTAGAGGTGTAAATTTGGCGACAATTCTGTGAAAAGTGTACATATATCGCTCCAACGCTGTCAATCAGTCGATCACTAGTTTCATACAAAATGCGGGAGTAGGTAAGTACAGTAGGTATGGGAACATAGTACGCGATTCTATATCCCTGTACGTACGTACCTACTTACTGTAGTATGACCGAGGCATACTGTAGGCCTATTGCACATAAATGGTGCATGAACATAGACTGAACGATTACCTTTTTTCTATTATTAATTTACTTGAATCATTTTTGATGAAATTTTGCCGGTGGCGACTTAACTGAACTGAGGGGCGACTTTGTAGAGGGGCGACTTTATCGGGGGGCGACTTTGTCAGGGGCGACTTTGTCAGGAGGCGAGATTGTAAGGGGCGACTTTGCTAAGGGGCGACTTTGTTGGCAAGGGGGCGACTTCGTTAGGGGGCGACTTTGTAGGAGGCGACTTCGTGAGGGGCGACTTTTCTAGGGGGGGACTTGACTGGTCCCCCTGAGTCCATGTAACGAGGTAGTCCCGAAACCTTTGGCAATGACATAAGTAAACATGCAAAAAAAAAAATGAGATTTTCCTAAACTAGTTTTTAATTTGGTCTCAGACAAAATTATATTGGATTGGTAAACTATAATGTAGGAAAGAAAATTTCGAGGATTTCGAGGATAGAATGGGAGGTCATGTCCCTCTTTGGGAATTAATGCTACTCCATATGCCCAGTCGAAATTTAGTTTCACTGGCTGGTCGGGAAGAGAGATGGTGGATATTGATGACAGTTTAAATTTCATTAGAAATGTTATCCTTTAGTCACATAGCCTATATTTGTTCTACATTCCATGTACGTGGTGTGAAATGGGTGAAATTCCACCATTTCAAATAATTGTATTATAGTGTTATACCGTGTTCGCTGATTTGTAAATCACCGTATTGGGCACCTTTTATCCTTTAAACAGTCCAAGTAGCACTCACACCTACACACAAGATCACTTAATTGGAGTGTTCTCTGTTCCTTGAAAAGGGTGAATGGCCTGTCTAGTACATCTCATGCGAACTGAAGCAGTATCTGGAATTTGTTGACTTTTAATTAATGTCACTCAGAGAAAGTGAAGCTTATTTATCCCTTTTGTATGAACCTAATTGTTTGTAACCGATGACATATCATGTTGATGCCAAATTTTGTTTATATAAACTAAAAATACTTTGCTCTTGTTTCGGACTTGCGTCCAGTCATCCTGCCTTCCTGGTAGTGTCTGGTGACATAGTACCGAAAAACCACTGAATCTGTATCTGTCTTGATTTACTCTGTTCCACCCGAAGGTGCTTTAGAAGGCCCGAAGGGCCGGAAAAAATGAGTCAAGTTCACATACCAATTCTAACGATCAGAGAGAGCACAAAAACACCAACCAACAGCAACACGCCGGACCCGAAAGGGAAAGAGAAGGCATGGGCGTAGAAGCCCAAGTTGATGGAGGAGGGGGGGGGGGTGTAAAGACGCCCGAAAAATTTGACTCCCAAAGTCCACGTGCTCCACGCGCGTTCAACATGTTAATGTATATATCATATAGGCATGCGTCGTGTCGTTTATCACACCGCTTGCCAATTACATACAATAATTTGTCATGTTTCTCTCTTCCCTTTCCATATTGATAATATTTTTTGGGATTTTACTCATGAGGGTGGAAAGCATGCATTGTTTTGTGTGATCGCCGGCCTGGGGGAGGGGTCTAAGGGAAGGAGGTGTCCCCCTCCCCCTTTGAAAATTTTTGAAAAATTAGGTGTCGGTCCTTACATGCAATCTGGTGCCACACATGCTACCTTTGAAGTAAAATTTGGGTTAAAAAAATACGTGTTAAGGTAATAAAAAGAAAAAAAATCGGCATCAACGAGGGAGGCATGGCCCGATGTCCCCTAAATACACCACTGATAACCGTAATATAAGTCGAAAAATTTATGTGTCCTTACATGCAATCTGGTGCCACATATGCTACCTTTTAAGTAAAATTTGTGTCAAAAAATTATATATTTAGGTACTACAAAGAAAAAAATTGGCATCATTGAGGGAGGCATGGCCCAATGGCCCCCTAAATACACCACTGATAATCATGATATAAGTTAAATAATTAAAAAACACACTGTTGAATACCGAATATATAGGTGCTGGTGTAATTAAAATTTGAACTTAATTTTAATTACCAAGGACGTTTTTCAACTATTGATTACCTTTAGCTACATCATTGCATTATTTTTCTTTCAGTAGGTGCCCGAAAAATTCTCAGCATAGTGCCCGAATTTTTACAAAAATATTTGGTTGGAGGGCTGCAGCCCCCAGCCCCCCGCCTCCTACGCCTATGGGAGAAGGAACCGGGCAGGGAGGCCCCATGCCCCCAACGCGGCCCTCCGCAAACAACCCTGCCACCGCCAGACCGGCTACCGCCCCTGGCACCACATGGCGAAGTGAAGGTCTTCCGGTAATGGCTGCTAACTCCCCTCACATATTGCAAAGTTCGATGGAGAAAAGTCGAATAATACCCCGTACCGTAGTCAAGTGCATTACCATTGTTGTATTCATATTTAATAAAGGATTTAGGGAACATATTGATTTAAATGTATTTTTCCCGAAGCTGAACCTCCAACCGGATTGTGTCTGGTGTATAGCAGTGGCGTAGCTACGGGGGGGGGGGGCTGGGGGCCTAGGCCCCCAGATATTCGTCAGACCCCCTCCAGTTTTTGTGTCCTAATAAAATGTTTAAGAATTAAGAAAAAATAAATGTTTGAACGGAAATAAACTTTGAAGTATTTCCTTCAAAAAATAAATAAATAAAATGTGTAAGAATTAAGAAAAAGTAAATATGTGAAAAACACATTTTGCGCACGTATGAACACAACTTTAAAATGCCTATTTTCACTGAATTAGGTATATAGTCTGCATTGTCGTTTAATTCGCATATAATTCACTCGGACGATGAAACGAACGACCAGACGACAAATTCGGATGTGACATTGTCAGGTTTAGACCCTTACTGCCTTTCGGATGGCTGGTTGATTTACTGAAAACATGGCTACCATTCACTGAAGACCATTCTTACACGACCATTCCTATACGGTATCATACACAAAATATGCCGTACGGTATAGGTACTGCGTTCGAATAATTCTTCTATCCTTAACAAGTATGTCGTGTTTCTCTCCTTGCCCATGAAAAGTGCACTGTAGAGCGATTGTTTTCGACAAGTCCTCTTTTTACTTGCCAACAAGGTCCGGATTTCATGTGTTTCCCACATGATCCCTACTTCTGCTTTGCGGGTTAAATAGTTTGAAAGATTTACTGGTGGTATTATAGGTCTGACCAAGTAATATACCGATGACTTGAGTCCGTGAACAAATACAGCACCATTTTGCATCTAGACACCATTGAAAACCGGAAAAATTCCAAAGGGAAGGGGCATACATCAGGACAGTGATCTATGTCCTCCTTGCTAGAAAATAAATATGGTAACCCTAGGTTGGAGACAAATGGTATGCGCTAGGGAAATGTAACAGAGTAGTGGACATGTAGCCTATGGATAGGGTGATGGACAAATGTAACAGAGATATACTAGAAGGTGCATATATGGGAGAATTGCAGGCAGAATAAATGAAAAGGGATGCATAATTCAGTATGATTCTTGTATTATCTCAGTGCATATGATATCCACGGCCGTACACAGCAGGGGGGGGGGGGGAGGGGCGGGCAATTAACCCCAGAAATTTTCAAAGTGCACCGTTTCCAACTTTGAGAATATACAGAGAAAACGCAGTAAAAATATAAGTAATAGCTGTGATCGTAATAATAGAACTTAAACAATTTCAAATAGGCAGGTCAATATTTCATGCGTATATCTGTACACATCACCAATCATTTGCAGCTCTATTAGGATGTATTTCTAGCCTACTTTTCTAATGTAGACTTGGATTATCACTGATAAACCATGTTTATCGGCCGATAATCAAGATTATCGCCGATAAAGCTAGAATATCACCAATAAACCAGGTTTATCGATCGAAAAACCATGTTTATCTCCGAAAACCATGTTTATCGTCAATAAACTTAGATGATCGACGTATAAACATGGTTTATCGAAGATAAACGTGGTTTTTTGATTGATAATCCAAGTTTATCGCTCAAAAAACCATGTTTATTGCCGATAAACTTGGATTATCGACTGATAAACATGGTTTATTGCTGATAAACTTGGTTTATCAGCCGAAAAACATGGTTTATCGGTGAAAATCTAAGTTTATCGACGATAATCTTGGATTATCGGCCGAAAAACATGGTTTATCAGTGATAATCCAAGTTGGCCATAAACCAAGTTTATCGGTCGATAATCCAGGTTTATCGGCGACAAACATGGTTTATCCAAGTTTATCTCGAAAATCTTGGTTTTTCGACCGATAAACCATGTTTTTCGGTGATAAACGTGGTTTATCGTCGATTAACCTAGATTTTCGATGATAAACTTGGATTATCGACTAAAAACTTGGCTTATCGCGTAATAATATAGCTCCTCATTACCCACTTCATACACAGTGTCTGGAACTATAACAACACGCACATACGTACCTCGCACGCGGAGCATGGGCGTCAATCCTGGGGGAGGGGGAAGACAGGGGACACGTCCCCCACGTTTTGGAAATACACCCATTGACTTTAGTTTTCACACAGTAAATTTTTGACGGAAGTGGCCATGTCCCCCCACATTCGAGTAGAGGTTGACGCCCATGACCCGGCGGAGTACCGGATGATAGCACTTTCCCGCCGTTGTCGATCTCGCATGGGATTTAGAAATCGAATGTATTGCTTTACATACAGAATAATTGGAACGGTACGTAGCCCTATATCCACACTGTACTGTTGCCGTTGGCTATGTAACAGATTCCGACTAGGCCTACCTCGGACTATTTAACGACTGTACAAGATCAAAATGGAAATTTCGCAGCTTTCGGTAAGTGCTAGCACTAACCCAGCCGATAAACAAAGTGGTTTATCGGTCATAAACTTGGATTATCGATCAAAAATCCAAGTTTTTCGGTCAATAAACATGGTTTTTCGGTCGATAATCCATGTTTTTCGAATTATTGAGCATTCAGCTTGCCATAATTGTCTCAGTCACGAGACTGAAGAGGGCAACCTTTTGCTAATGCTTTATTTAAACAGATTACCACATTCAGCATTGCCACCCGTAGTTAAATTTGTAATGACACGCACAGATTTATTTTCCTAACTCCTTTGGAAATTCGTAATTTTGCGAAGGGAATTATTCCATATACCACTAACCTCTCCATTCCCCGTACACGTGGTAAATAACTATGACTATGCCATTGCGTCTTTGTTTGCATTGCAAAATTTTTCTTATCGCAGATAGCCCTCGCTTTTAATTCTGACTATATGCCAGTGCTCAACCCACGACTTTATCAATATTCTGGAGCCGAAACTATTAGCCACGTTCAGTTGTAACGCTAATGACTTTTGGTAATTTGACATTTGACATTTTCTCAGTATGACTGAGTTACACCAAAACCCCCGGAAAAATCTGCACAGGCTAGTGTCTACCCCTCGGAAAACGCCTGACTACAGGACTACACCAATGTACTGACAACCTTTGATTTGCTTAGCAAAAGTTTCGTTACGACAGTTCAGGGCCGGATGCAGGGTGCGTACGCCCATTATTCTTTGCAGAGCAATTTTATTATTTTGTAATGGAACAAAACAAAATTGACCTCAAACGATGCTAAATGTTGCACCAGATTGCATCTGAGGGTAATTAGACCCCTCCCCCAGGCAGGGAAATAGGCCCTGCAGTTACCCCTAAACAAAAATCCTGCCTACGCCAGTGTGCGTACGAGTCGTGGGGGCTGCAGCCCAAGGTAACAGAGGTTTTTCAGGGCAAAAACGACTTAGCTCTCAAGAAAAAAAAGTGCTGCACGTCCTTGGGTGAGTTAAATGACCCGGTGCTGTGAGGTTAATGGCCCGGTGCTGTGACCTGTTCGTCATGTGGCGTAGAAAGACTTTTGCGAACAAAAATTTTTTTCGACAGATTAGTAGATCTTCAAATAACACTAGTTTTACCAGCACTTAAGTTTTAATAGGGCGTCGATTTTGCTTTGATGTTATTTGGGGAGCTTTTGCTTGAAACATATGTATGGCCGTACGGGCCAGGTGCTGGGGCGGCCGCCCCCCCCCAATAAAACCCTGACTAAATCGGGCAGATATTTTGTCTCGGTCGGGGGAAATTGCCCCGGGGGTGAGGTCTCAGGCTGGATTCGGGCAAAAATCACCGTTCTCAGCCCTGAGAAAAACAGTCCGGTACGGCCATGAACATAAGCGTTGTCCAAGCTGGGGAAGGGCGTTGGGGGACCCCTCGCTTTTGGAAAATTTTAAAGGGGCTCATTGAGTTGATATCGATTATTATCACTTTCTACAGTGACCGAAAATGTGATAAATTTTAGTTTTCATGGGCTTATAAGAGCTTATATTGCACGATGCTTGTCCAAGCCCTTGAAAGACCAGCACCTCTTGAATATACCACTCGTATATATAAGTGAGGACCTTGATCACAACAGCTGTTGGTAAGAGGAGTTGCAAGCCTGTCAATCCAGTTGGCATGAGCCTCACTCATTGGTTGTCTTTGACCTGGGGTTGAATATGATTAATACCTAATGTAAAAAGTGTCTGGTGACGAAATAGTTAGTTAGTTAGTTGGTTAGTTAGTTGGTTAGTTAGTTGGTTAGTTAGTTGGTTAGTTAGTTGGTTAGTTAGTTAGTTAGTTAGTTAGTTAATTAGTTAGTTAGTTAGTTAGTTAATTAGTTAGTTAGTTAGTTAGTTAGTTAGTTAGTTAGTTAGTTAGTTAGTTAGTTAGTTAGTTAGTTAGTTAGTTAGTTAGTTAGTTAGTTAGTTAGTTAGTTAGTTAGTTAGTTAGTTAGTTAGTTAGTTAGTTAGTTAGTTAGTTAGTTAGTTAGTTAGTTAGTTAGTTAGTTAGTTAGTTAGTTAGTTAGTTAGTTAGTTAGTTAGTTAGTTAGTTAGTTAGTTAGTTAGTTAGTTAGTTAGTTAGTTAGTTAGTTAGTTAGTTAGTTAGATGAAGATCTACGGCTCAGTTCTAACCAATTGGTTTAAGTCGGGCCGGCCAGGGCCTTTTTTCCAGTTGTGGCTCACTGGCTTGTTTTCCCTACTCCATTGCTTATGCTGAGCATAAAGCACAAAGGCAGTAGGTTCCATTTTTAAAGTCTTTGGTACGACCCGGATCCCAGACCTTCCGACTGCGAGTCGGATGTTCTAACCACTTGACCATGCAGTAGGTCTCACGAAATATGTAAGGAATCATTTTATTCATTTGTTAACCCTATCAATACCGTTTCAGTTGTGTGTCAGATGTGCAGAATTCTTAGTTGCTATTAATGGCAGTTGGTATAAGAGTGGAAAGCGGGAAGGTTGCACTCAAGCTGCAAGTAATAATTATAGTGAGACAACTATTTACATTTCGGGGTACATGCCGCAAAGCTCGCCGAAAGTTTTCTTTACGGTATTTGGATTACATATCAGAGTAGGTTTTGATTTGGCATGCACTGGACTTCTGTGTATTCCATAACCATCGATGACCATACGTTGCAAGAAATTTTTAAGGTGACCGTAAAGTTCAGACACCGTGACTCTGAAGCTTTGTGCCAGGGCAATCGCCCCCTTCTCCACTCTACCTGGCACAACCCGACTGCTTTTCGTCAGATGGAGTGTACACGAAGCAATACAATTCAGTGTTATCGTTGATCGGGGTCAGCCTATACCTAACATACAGGTGATAATTCTTCTTAGCTGCTGTGATCACGGTACAAATCCCCACGATAAATAATTAATTCTGACACGGTTAATTGGCTGCCCTATACCTAACATACAAGTGATAATTCTTTTTAGCTGCTGTGATCACGGTACAAATCCCCACAATTAATTCTGACACGGTTAATTGGCTGCTATATAGGCTATCAGGCCCGTAGCCAGACAAGCCGTACTGAAGGGGGAGGGCAGCTTGAGGGTGAAAAAGTTTAAAGACAGATTTGCATCACCCAAAGTATAACTTTTACACAGGGGTAAGCAAAAGTCTCAGTTGGTGACTACTCTTTGATTGACATCAGAGTTACAAAACTGAAGATGCAGAGCAGCTCATATTACACAGCACGCACAGAGAATGTTTTGATTACACATGGGGTCTTTTGTACTCACCAGGATGTGGCCTTGAGCAGTGAACTATATTTGTATCTGCACAAGGAGAAGCAGTAAAGACAATTATGGGCGGGGCTTACCAACAAGTAAAAGTCATACTTGGGGTGATGCAAATCCCTCATTAAGGCAACGGTAGTTTTTGATCTTCTGGGGTGAAAACTTTTCCAGGGGGTTCTGTGCCCTGCCTCCCCCCCCCCGGCTACGAGGCTTGTGTTATATGCATTTCTGCAAACAATAGTTATGAACTTTCATTAAGCATTCAACTTAGTCAAGTATGTAAGCCAGGCTATGGTGCAAAATGTTAGCTTCCAGGCTAGGAGTATTCTGCCGTCTCCGCGACATGAGTTTTACTCTTGGTTGCAACTTGAGACGCAGAGAATGGAGAACCCGCGTCACCAAACTAGACCTCCTTGTCAAATCTCCATGTTCAAAATACTGTATACCTTCATCCGCAGCTCGCTATTATTAACAATTGCTGGCGACACACCCTAAATAAATACAAAGTAACCCTACTCAATCCTGCAGAAAGTCCCACTACGCATAATCCTACTGATTATGCTACTGAATTTCTAGATGTAGCTGCGCCTATTGGCACCCATGACATAACAAATTTTCATGAAACCACTTACAAAAATGGAAGATTATCAGATAAGTGACCACTGTACCTCAAGTTTACATGAAATTGAATACCGTACCAATTATCTTGGCAGTAATTCCCCTGACCTTGTGATTGGCCCAGTTCCCAAGATGATATCAATAATGATGTCAAAATCTCACAGAACACCTTTTTTTCCGTCCCACACCACAATAAAGTTCCTTGGGACGATTTTGCGGTTCCTTTGTCCATCTGCATTGTTTCTAATTTTAATGCTTAACCGTCCCTTAAAGAACAAAATGAACAAATAAGTGGCGGTAACGGTCAAATAAGATCATGATGTTGATTAATACTAAAAGAAAACTTCGCGTATCTTCATTTACACCCGTGACCCATGTATTAAATTCCAAGTCAATCAGTCAATAGGATTAAGTATGCCGTGAAAAAAAGCACGAGATAAACTTACAATGTTGCAAAAACTGGGATAACATATGTAATAATTTTCGAAACGAGAATCCAGCACCAATTTTTTAAAAAAAAATCAGAAAGTTCTCAACATTTTCTAATAATCATGATGATACCTCCTCAGTTCTTTACAACGACCAAAATGAAAAGGTATTCAACCCCGCCGATCAATCATGTCTATTTGCTGATACCTTCTGTAACATGTTTCAACCCCCTTAACACCAAAAATTTGATGAAAACTGTCAAAAATGAGGGTACTAGACGACTTTGTCACAACCCACAACACAATTGTTTCTCCCGATTCCAATATATGTTATAATGATCCCCCATCACTACTAAGGTTACTCCCAACGACATAAATTTGGCTCTCAAAAATACCAAAAACGATTCCTCTCCAGGACCAAAGATGTTACTTATTTACATTTTAAAAGTGTCCTGATTCATTCATTGCTTTACTCTATCTTTTTTACCTATATTGTTGACTTATGGCTATTCCCCACTCTTTGGAAAGTAGCTAAAACTGTTCTTTCCATGAGCGTCACCAAGGGGGTATCGGGGGTGCGAACGACCCCCTTTGAGCTTTCTCTTTACAGAAAGGTTTAAAGAATGAACCAAAAATCGAAATAGGTTCCTCTGCCATTGCAAATTATAAATTTCTTTGAATATGTTGAATGCAGTTACACATAAAAACCCTGTAAATTAGGATGCCCTCCCTAGATTTCGACTCCTAGCGCACTGAATGCATGACATATGCTTGTCAGTGTTTAATATCCACCTTCGACTCGACAGTGCTATATTTCAGCAATAAGGCGTTTTTACTTGATCGGATAGTATTATGAAGAGGAAGTTACTGGCTAGCGCCATCCCACAAAAATCTGCCCTGTCGAAAGGCCCTTAAAGCTTAGGAAATGGTGGTACCAATATTTGAAAATTAACTTCCTTTTATCCCTGCATACGTATCAAACTGAGCGATGGGTCAATCATTATTCTAAATCTCAACTTCTTCTGTTCTCCTCCAATTTGTGCTCAGCGTTTTCAATTTTACCTTTCCATTACCTATTTTAATGGAATAAATGACATGTACAGTCTTGAAGGAGAAAGGTTGAAAGTAAAAAACAAAGTAAATTGGTAAAATCACATTGGGCACAAACTGACCGTTCTGTTCTACAGAACCTGATAATTTAAGCAGTTAAGAGACCTTATTCATTGCAGATTTGAACGATTTTCTTAAATATCTTTGCATTGCAGAGTTCAATTTAAAACTTTTCTATGATCAGATGATTTGTTATTTGATGTTAGCTATATTTTTACCTCCTTAATCTTGAATATTCAATTATATTCCACGAGCTTCCGAGGGTTTTTGTCCAGGGAATCCTTTGTCTCTGGATCCTACCAGTTGGTTCCCTTGACCATAGGCGTAGGAGGCGGGGACTGAAGCCCCCATCCAAATATTTTTGTGAAAATTCGGGCAATATACTGAGAATTTTTCGGGCACCTACTAAAAGAAAAATAATACAATGATGTAGCTAAAGGAAGTCAATAGTTTAAAAAAAAAATCCTTGGTAATTAAAATAAAGTTCTGATTTGAATTGCATCAGCACATATATTAATTCACCAGTGTTTTTAATGGTTAAATTTACATTATGATTATCAGTGGTGTATTTGGGGGGGGGCACTGTTTGGGCCATGCCCCCTCACTGATGCCGATTTTTTAGTACCTACAATACGTAATTTTTTTTAACACAAAGTTTACTTCAAAGGGAGCATATATGGCAACAGATTGCATGGAAGGACACCTAATTTTTCAAAAATTTTCAGAGGAGGAGGGGAACACCCTCTCCTTAGAACCCTTCTCCAGGCCAGCGATCACAGAACATAATGCATGCCCCCACCCCATGAGAGAAATCTGGCTACGCCACTGATTATTATCATTATTATTGTAACGACTCCCCCCAAAATTATAATCAATATGGAAGGGTAGTAGCCCGGCAAATGATTGTATGTCATTGGCATGCGGTGTGATAATCGATGCATGCATATATGATAGGTGCATTAACATGTTCAACACACGTGGAGCGGGAGGAAATCTTGGTTATATTTTTCCAGCAGGTCGTTACAGCCCCCCAACCAACTTGGGCTCCTACGCCCATGCTCTTGACCAAGCCCATGGATCCCATGATAGGCCCCAATTTTAAAAGAAAAACGTTCTGGTGCCGTTGTCATTTTAAGACTTAAAAGATTTCTCTTTGATCCCCATCCATGGGTTCACGTTTTGCTCTTATATGAAATCATATTTTGGTATTATCAAGCCAGCAATATTGACGATAATTTCACCGCATTATAGGCATTTAAAATGTCTAACTCCCCAGAGCTTCCAGGGGCTTCGCTCCCTGGGCCCCACGATGTAGTGCGCGAGTTTACGCGCGAGCATTGCCCCTGACGCGGCCAGAACTCCCTTATTCACTGAAAATACGACCCCTCCCCCCCTTAAAAATGTCTGGTGACGCCCATGCTTTCCCTAAACCAAATAAAAAACTAATAGACCCACTAGTCTTCCCTGTTGTAGGAAAAGTCTTTGAAAAAGTAATAGCAAATAGGATAATTCCACACATAAAGAAAATTTTCTCACTGATAATGCGGTTTCAGGAAAAATAAAAGCACGTTCAACATTTTTTTAAAACCCCCGAAAACATTTGGAATAGTTTTAAGGGCTTTTGCAATTTTCTGTACGCCGAAAAGGCCTTTGACCAAACTAGGCATAACGGCCTTAAAATTAGATTAGTAACCCTAGGGTTAGACCACCTTCAAACACCTTAAAAACTTTATCATACTTCCTTGATATTAGAAAAATGTATATTTACTAAGAGTGCTTCCTTACCCAGTATAGACCTACAAGCTGGGACCCCACAAGGTTCCACTCTTTGCACGTTACTAGCCTATATATTATTTACTACTAGCCCTAATCACAGCCCCAATTTAGCCCACTTTGCCAATGACATATTGCGCTATGGACTTCCTCGAGTGCTAAAGTTAATCAAATTATCTACAAAAGTCTCCTAATAAAATTGAAAGTTGAAGCTGTACTTGGAGGATCAAAATAAATCCGACGAAATCATGTAATATTACGTAATTTTCAAGTATATACCCTATTCCTCCAACTATCAGATTCCCATTACAACCAATTGAACCTCGTGGTTGGAATTACATGTTTTGTAAACACAATATTCTTGCCTCTCAGGCTACTCCACCACACCAAGTTCATTTTTATCCCCGACGGAGGAGGGGGTGACTTGACAGGGTGTCTTACCCGGGCAGGGCGCATGAAATTCCAAAAAACAAATTAGTGATACCTGGCTGGAGTGAAAACGGGAATTCGGCCAAATTAGTTCATTCATGTGAAAATGTCGACTGTATTTCGAGCTCTACAATAACGTTCGTCTGTTTTTTCTTCCGGTTTCATTCCGTTTATTTTCTGCCAGTAGGTCCATATTTAGTGTCCGAAAATTTAAGTAATCTGTTTTTTTCCCAACTTTCTCGATAAAAGTAAAAGTTAACTAATTCATGAGCAATCTGAGAACGATTCCCGCCCCTTCAAATTCATCTCTCTTCACACCCTCCCAAAAATGCACAACATTTGGGGGCTCATGTGTGACGGAATATTTAAATTTCAGCTGGATGGCGTCTCCCGATGACTCTAAAAAATATGATAACACAGTTTGTGGGGCCCCCTTATTGTGGGGACCCATGGGCACGTGTCCAGCTGGCATATGCTCAAATCCGGCCCTGGTCCTAATCGGTATAAACTTCCACGATGGAGCTCAAATATCTTTTATAAACAAACAATGAAACAGAAAATTTTCGCACGCTTCTCGCGCAGTCTGTCACACCAGAGTTTCCGTAAATTTAGCTACGAAGTTTACCTTAAGGGGGCGCACTGACTAGTATGCATTATAGCTATTTTCCCTAACAATACGCGCTCGCAGATAGGAAATATTTGTGAGCATTTTTAAGGGTGCAGGCCATATCTTTATATTATTCTCCAAGGGCGTCGGCTGAATTTGGCATGGGGAGGTGCACATTTCAGGTAGGTGGAACCAGGAAGACTATCTAAGCGGAGCGCCAGCATTGCTTGGCGCGGAGCGTACAAGAAAATTTTCGGTTTTAACCCCCCCCCCCCCCCAGATGGCCGGAAACAGCATTTCCCGAGCCTTAAGCCACATGTACACATCCTTCAAAAAGTGATCTCCTGTCTGCCGTTTCTCAATTTAAATGATACACGAATCGTTAATGCATGACTTTTTTATTCAAATTGAAATGTCGCCATATTTATATTCTAGCTTGATAGGTTTTCCCAAGGCTTTCAGACTTTGACCTCCGCTTGCCAATTACATACAATAATTTGTCATGTTTCTCTCTTCCCTTTCCATATTGATAATAATTTTTTGGATTTTACTCATGGGGGTGGAAAGCATGCATTGTTTTGTGTGATCGCCGGCCTGGGGGAGGGGTCTAAGGGAAGGGGGTGTCCCCCTCCCCTTTGAAAATCTTTGAAAAATTAGGTGTCCTTAGATGCAATCTCGTGCCACATACGCTACCTTTATGAAGTAAAATTTCTGTCAAAAAACAACGAATTTTTAGGAACTAAAAAAAAAATTATGCATGGATTGAGAAATTTTCATGAAAGTGAAAAAAACGTGCATGTGTATTGCCGAATCAACGATCAAATATTCGTTCGATTGTGGACTTTTCAATTAACGTGAAATTCTCATGATCTACAAACTGAGTGATTGGAGTCTTACGGGATTAAAGTGATCATAGAATTTTGTACCATATATTTCACTTTTAAAATTTATTGGAATTATTTTTTTTTCGAAGAAGAAAATACAGAAAGTCTCCTTGAAATTGCTGGCACTGGGCTTGCATTACAATTCGCAACGCAAGTGGCAGGCAAATTCCATGGTACTGTACGTACCAAACAACACCATTCACTGTTTTGGTTAATGAGTCCGCGAGGCAGACATTTCTGCTACACTTTATCAAGGCGTATACTCACACCTATTCAGGCGGCGAGGATTATGGATAGATTACCAAGACCGATGCTCAGCCTCCGATACAGAGAACACTGTCTGCTTTATGAGATGGGGCCATTTTTTATTCGAAAAAATACAAATTGCTGCCTTTTCTTGTCCTAAGAAGAATCAAATCATATGAAACATGGTAGTCAAATATTCTAACTACAGAACTTACAGAAGATCTATACATTTTTTTTTCAAAATCTCAGATCTCTGTTGGGGGGGGGGCACACGGGGGAGGGGGCACAAGGTTTTCCGGGGGGGAGGGCCCCCTGGACCCCCTTGGCGACGCCACTGCGGAGGGCCCGACATTCGAAGTGTTAAAACCTTTAAAAAGTGCGTGGGGAACGGAGTGTCCGCCTATACCGCCGCTTTTGCAGGGATTCTACCTTGCTGGAGGAGCTACCGTACAATAGTGAGTACTGATTTACTCTTTTCGTAAAAGCGTAAGAGAGCACATACTATTCTATGGTTTCTGTACTTTTATAAAATGTGCTGGAATGCTTACGGGAAGTTTGAGTAGGCCTACAGGTAATTTGGGATATGGTTCCTGCAGTAGGATGTTTGTTCCAATGTGTGTTCAGTGTAATATTACGCCTAACGTATTTCCTTCCGTCATGGGAGGTGAAGAGAAAAACTGCAAGGTTAAGAGGTGTAGCTCAACCCCCCCCCCCCCCAACCCATCTCCTTCACAATAGATGTGTATAGCAAGATAGATATGTAAAAGTGTTGATCATGGAGTGTTGCTACCATTCGTTTTGAAAAGTACAGGTGGATAATTTGGGAATGACGGGACTGATCAATTTGTGTTTTGAATTATGTGTCAGTGATTAAGATTAATGTTCGTTATGAAAATGTACGTAAACAGCCAGTCGACGGTGTAGCATGGACACGCCCACATGGATGGTGTACCCGCCGGCATGTCTTCGGCGATTTCTCCAACGTGCGGGTTTACTGGGTGCATGTAAAAAATAATTCTCTTAAAATAATTCTTAAATTAAGAGAATCGTGTGGTTTATACGGTCACTTTGTTTCCTTCCAGCATATTCCCCGACGGACTGGTGTAGCTGGAGATGGTGGCGTAAACCCGGGTTTTACTGCCAGGCTGGTGCAGAGAGGGGTATTCTCGAGTACCGACACCTGGAAGGGACTAATTGTTCGTTAAACCGAGGGAGTGACGTAATGGAGCTGGAGCTAGAGAGGAGAGCTAAATCGTGGCCTGTTTGATCTTACCGAGCTTGAGAGAGTCGGAGCAGGGCCTGTTTAAGAGCAAAGGAATTATATATTAAAGGAGTCGGGACATTGTCAGAATGTGGGAAATTCGAGGTTTTGAGTTGAGACTCTCTTTGGGAGACTTTTAATTATGTGTTGTATTTTGGGTGTGTTTAGTGGTTGTTTTGTGGAGAGTACGATTACCTCAGGCTTGGGTTTGAAATGAAGGCAATGACATCACTCGACATGTGCAATTGAGCTCAGGGTAGAGTAATTAATATTGAAAGCTTTATTGGAAAAAGAGGTAATAAGATTTGGATTTCCGTTGGCTATATTTTTGTATGTTTCGATATTTTTGTATGTATGGAATTAATGTTTGTGTAGGATCCTACTAGTGTGTTACATTTAAATTCGCTGGCAGGTAGCAGCTGAAATTTACTTCTTGAGGTTCTTTTTTGTGTGTGTGTGTGATTGTTCACTCTCCATCCCTAGACCTTCAGTGCCAGTATTGCCGAGGAGAACTTCGCGACACAGTCAGCTGTACGCGGTTCATAGTGCTAGGCGCACAACCATGGGCATATATGAACCTCTTATTGGCTTACCGAGAAAAAAAAATAAAAAAAATCAGTAATATACAAGCCTGTGATGTCGTTCCATACTTCAGGCAAATAGTGCCTGGGAAGTGTCAATTCTGGTCAGGGGCGGCGCCAGGGTTTTTCGATAGGGGGGGGGGGGGCAAAGCTTGCTGGGTCGGACCCAGCTTTATTTTTTGAGGGTGCAGGCGTTGAAGACTTCAGAGTCTCCCCCCCCTCCCCCAGTGTCGGAATCTGCATTTTGGCGTTTTAATTTTCTTGGACTTTATTTTTTCTCTCTTAAAAACTTTTTTTTTCTAAAATAAATATGAACTGTGAGAAGGTTTTGTTGCCTGTCAGTGAAAATCGGCCCCTCACTGAAAGAGACGCTTCAACTATGCAGCAGGCGCGGCGGAACGAAAAAATATTGGGGGGGGGGGGGGCTGAGTGCAGCAAGACTATCTAAGCGGAGCGCCACCATCGGTTGGCGCGGAGCGTACAAGAAAATGTTTGGCTTTACAAACCCTCCAGATGGCCGGAAATGACCTTCCCCGAGTGTTCTAAGCTGCATGTACCAAGCCTTGAAATATCGATTAAATGTCTGCAATTTCTCAATTAAGGAGAAAAAAATATATCTATGAAAAATGGTAATACATATTTCTAAGCGGAGCGCCACCATCAGTTGGCGTGGAGCGTTCAAGAAAATTTTTGACTTTGCAAACCCTCCAGGTGGCCGGAAACGGCACTTCCCGAGTGTTCTAAACTGTATATATTTATCCTTGAAATATGGATCTCATGTCTGCAATTTCTTAATTAATGAGAAAAAATTAATCCTCATCATGTGTTTTTTTTCTTGCTTATAGAAAAGCCGAATCACTGAGGAAGGGTTATCCGCGAAATTGAATTTTATAAAATGGAGAGGAATCATAACTCTTATGAGATAACATTAAATTTTTACCTATAGTTTTTCGAGTTTTTGAACCAATGATGTAAGGAAAGTTGCAAGCTAAAGTAAACTTTATGCAAACAGGAGTGACGTCATTTCCTCACATTAATAGACTGATTTATGTATATCATTAAATTTAAATCCGATTTAGTGTCCTTCGTAATCGTATGGTATCATTACGCAATATGCATAGGAGATATTGAAATTTTGCAAATTGCACCCTCAAGCGTCTGTAAGTCAAAACTATTGAAAGGGACAGAAAAGGGAGAACTGCTCATCAATGTGAGAATATGAAATCACTCCAGCTTCCTTTGGGTTCACTTTGCTTTGAAAATACAGTTAAATCAACTTTTAATATTGAAAGAAACGCGCATAGAAAATGCATATTTTTGGTCTACAAAGAACTGCCGAATTTTAGCTAAATTTAAAGTGTACCTAAAGGCTAAAAATTCAAAAACATATGCTACAAAGCTTGACAAATGAATCCAAATGGTCTAACTGCCATCTTTACAGGAGTTCCTGAGCTGAGATATATAAAATGTTGGTGCTTATTCAATTTAAAATGGTAAATGGCGCAATAATTTGTAATGTCATTCTTGTACTACTCAAATTACATTCTTTGTTTTCTTTACTTTTTCGAAAGCCTCTGCACCTTGTGCCAAAATGTGATTACTATCTCACTGTTATAGGGTGACTTGACTAGACAAAACCTCTCCGTACAACAGTAATTTTTGCAAGGTTATATAAATATTTCAATTTCAAAAGGAAACAAAAGCAAGTAATGTGAGTTTGCAAGAAGATCATCACAAATTATTGCACAATCGACTATTTCAAATAAAGTGAATACATTTTAACTTTTCATATCTCAGCAACAGGGCGAGCTATTAAAATGAGAGTTGGATGAGTGAAATTCGTTTCCAACGTCTAAAATATATATTCTTATAATTCTACACTTTAGGTCCACTTTAAACTCCTAAAATGAAACGTGCATGTATGGGATAAGAGATAAAACTGCTTGAAATTTATTTTATTGCAGTATTATTTAAGTAAAATTTGGACTTAACCCTTAAGAATGGATTCACAGGCAGAGGTATAAATAATTGGTTGGGATGGCGTCACCAGGGAGGGAGAGGGAGGAGGGAGGGAGATACCGTACCATAACACACGTCAGTCTTTAAGCGCCTGTCACACCTCACCGGATTGCAATAACGGAGAGGAAACGAAGAGCCAAAATGGCACTCCGTTGATGTACGTTAGTATCCGTTTAGTCTCCTGTTCTCCTCCGCCGACTTCGTTTTATGACCGGGAACGTCCGGTATGAACGGCGAGAGATTTTAAACATGCACAAAACTTGGACCGGACGTCGACCGAAAAAGGTCCCCCTTACGTATTCGTTACTTATCCGTTAAGCTTCCGTTTTATCATTTTCTCGTGCGTTTCTCATACTGGACTTCTCCGTTAATATCTGTTCGTCTCCGATGATTGCTATTTGTTCACCGGATCATTACCGGACAACAAACAGATGAACCGTAGAAGTACAGTACCTGTACCGAATGTTCGACGGACACTAACGCATAAGTAACGGAAGCGTAAAGGAATAGAACTGACAATGAACGAATAGGTAACGTACGTTTAACTGAAGAAACGAAAAAACACAGGCAAAGAAATGTATAGGGGACGGGCATAGACCGAAGATGCAGCGTACTTGCATCCTGTCCCCCCCCCCCCCCCCTCATACTATATAGCTTAACAAACGTTTTTGCCGTTTTCTCTTGAATTTTTTGGGTGCGACTACATCCCCCCCCCCCCCACTGCATCCGCCCCAGGCATGAGATGAGTGATCGCGGTTCTGAGGGAGGTGTTAAGGGGAGGGGGTGTGAAAGATTTTTCGACTACCGGGAAGCCTTAGACGCAATATGGTACAATATTTTGCATCTTTTGAAGTCATATTTTTTCTCGAGAAATCTAGGTAAGTAATCCAAAGTTCCTTACTTTTGGCCGACTACAGTTTCCAATTTTGTTGCACTTATTGTCGACGATTACATAACTAACGGGCAAGGGCGGCGATTTGTTGGCTATTGGGGGAGGTGCGCAGAATGGAAGTTGCCATCGAAGCGGAGCGCCATCATAGTTTGGTGCGATGCGTACAAGAGAATTTTCGCCCTACAGACCCCCAGACTGCATGAAATGGCACTTCTCGGGATCTTGGAGGCAGTTTTGAACCGTACGATGCTTGATACGAGACGACTGACAGGCATGAGCGTGTGAACGGCTTTTGGTTGCGTTGGTATAGAAGCGGAGCGCCACTTACGGTTGGCACGGAGCGTACCGTTTAAAATGTTGCCTAAATTGCTTCTATATTGCAATTAAATGGTCCTTCTCAGACCTTTCAAATTGCACTGAAGCCATCTTGATATGTGGCATGATTTCTATTGGCTGGCTGCGCCGATAAAATTTTTGCCAAAACAGCTCCCAGATCGCAAGAAATGGCCCTTCCCAGATCTTTTAAATTGCACTGAAGACATCTAGATATGTTACACGCCTTATATATATTTTCCCACTTTCACGGAACTGTTACTCTTGTGATTGTTGTGACATGATTGAACAATGTACACGGAAGTGAAAATCCTGCCCCCCCCCTCCTCCCCTGGTTGGATACGATACTGCACTACACACATGTCACTGCATGTGTAGGGCAAGTGTACAACTAGAGCTGGTAGGTCCATGCGTACTGGATTTACACACTTAAATATGATGTAGGCCTATACTTCTCCGTGAGCCACGGTCGTGAAGGTAGCCATGGAATTCGTAATAGATACCACATTCGCGCGTGGTACGAGAATTTACAGAATATTGATAAATACGTAGGTCAAATACGGATTTGAATTAACTTTTAATCACTCAAATCAGTCAGTTTAGTGTTGAATACTGTGTGTTTTGCTTGTTTTCAAATAGACAGCAATTTTCACAGAATCTCGTCAGGGGATATACTGTATTTTGGCCCCTTATTGTTTACGCTACTAGGTATTAACCCTTAAAAAAAAAAAAAAAAAACTCAGAGAGAAATTCAATCATGGGTCTTCTGGGATGTAGAAGAGGCCTAAGTGTAAGCTCTGAGGTGGATGAAGATAGGCTATATAGCAAATGATGAATGCGTGTATACTCGAAGATTCCAAATATTTGCACGAAGGACTATTGCAGTATGGGGCGGACAATGTACAATGAGTTAGACAGAGAAGACAACGCGCGCGAAGCGCGCAAAATTTTCAAGGATTTACACCGAAAATGTCCTATATGCGACGGATAATGTATCATAATACTTTATTCCATGATACTGTTACACCTCAACCCACCCCCTACAAAAATTATGTGTCTTAAAACGTTATTTAGACGATTTTATTTTTGGGGTCAAAAACCATAGGGGGGGGGGCAAATGCCTGCCCTGCCCCCCCTGTGGCGCCGCCCCTGATTCTGGTGATCTAGCAGTTTTTTCCATCCAAAATTTTCTTAAGCGCTTCGCGCCAACCATCGGTGGCGCTCCGCTTACGTACTGTTCTCCATTGCGTACCGAAGTCACAAAGGTGTCCCTCTTTGCCCAAAACCTAGATCCACGCCTGAATTCTTATGCCAATTGGTCCGAGAGTTTACACCCATTCTATTTCTTTTCGACAATCTAAGTCCCTCCGCCATCACACTTTGTATTGCATCACTTTACTCAACATGACATCTGAGCACGATCTCAAAATTCCGGCGTTTTTTTCTAAAATAAACTCGTACGCCTTATGGCTAGGCCGCTTAGTTTCAGTTATTTTTTGTTACTTTATTTACGGTGATGTAATACAAAGTAATTAATTCCAGCAGCTAAAACGTACCAAACTGGACCTTGCTAGTTTTTATTCTGAAAAAATATAAAGACTTCTCCCTCAGGCCACTACCCTGCATCAGTAGCTCTTGACAATCTAAAATCCTCCCCCCTCCCCCATCCCAGGCAAATCCTGGATTCGCCACTGCAATGATACATCTGGTTTTTAGCCTAAAATTGTTGAACATTTATGGTCTGTATTAATGAAGAGGTAGGTTTACGCGTATAGCCCAATCTAGCATATCAGTTCTTTTTGCAAAGAGCCAAATGACTGTCCGAGGGGCCCCCACATAGGTTTGTACCCAGGGGTCTCCACATTCGTAAATCCGGCCCTGGTAAGACCGATCAGTATTCAAACTCCTAAACACACACTATCACGGCCAATATGTGTCATTACATTCATTGAACAAGTGTGTGAAGTGTTTCCATCTCAAGGAAGGGCTGGAGTCCTGCAGGTATTTCTTGTTATGAAACTACTGTCAGATAGTGTTTAGTTCATGCTATCCTTTTCCAAGTAATTTACAAGGTACGCCATGCAGACTTGTTTATCTCACAAGAGTTAGTTATTCCCACGCTTCTAGCACACCTGGTAATCTTTCCGGTTTCCTGTCACGTGTTTTGGTGTACGTGACTACTTCCACGTCTTGTACCACACCGAAGGTCCCCATCCCATATTTTGTAGGTGTGGCCAATTTCACTTCCTGTGGCCTTCTCATTGGTCATACAGTACCGACACATTAATTAATAATTATTTGCTTGAGTGCATGTTAACTTTTAGCCAATCAGGAGACTTCATTTTAGTTCCTGGATCTTCCCACAACCCTCGTGGCTTGGAAGCACGAGAAGGGTCCCGGCCCGCAAGCTCTCACTCGTGTTGCAGACCTCGAAGCTTAAACAGCATGTAGTCATTCATCTTCTCGATTTGTATATAGTTAATTTTTTTTGCCGGCCGTTGATTTAGCACAATTTTTTGGAACTCAATCATCGAATAAATCATTTTGAAATCAGCTTGGACTCTTTTCTTTCTTATTGCATTTTCGAGCCACACCTCAAGATCCCGTACAAAGCCTTCGCAGGAGCGATTGGCCCATTATCCCACACTACAAAAATTGGAAAGTGTAATGTTTTTCACATCTTGATTTATTTTCAAGCCTTGAGTGATTCATGTATCCAACTTCAACACTCCATAAATATCAAACCAGAATACAAAATGACACAATATGAAAAAGGCCACGGCTTCAGACAGGTCATCCTCTTTTGCCTACTGAAGAATACTTTTTGCATTTACATGTGACCTTTGACTCCATTAACAATTAAAATTATCCATGTTGCACCCAATATTTAAGTACTATTGTCGTGAAGTGGACCAAATTTCAACTGAGACTAAATGTTTTATTTTCTGGCAGGATATTTATACAAAGTGGCAAACTGGCAATTGCCCTCATATGACCTTTGACCTCATTTACATGTACCTACGCTGTATTTGTTACACACCTCTGGCTGCCATCAGTCACTGGCCAAGAGAAAGAAGAATACTACAAAAAGTGTGTGCTAAAATCACTTTGCTATATTAAACTAGAACACATTCACACACTAATTGAGAAGTTCACTAGCAGAATCAGCTGATGATATCTTCAGTTGAAACATAAATTACAGCAAACCAATATAGATCAAATGACTTTACCATACCAGGTCTTTTTGTCAATATCTGTACATCATATTTATGTAATCTGTCCGAAGTATGTAACAAGTCTGTTTTTTTTCCCACATAACTTGTTCGAAATTCTCAAACTTTGATTTATCTCTTCTACAGTCAAACACAGCACTGGTCAAAAAGTTGGTACCCACCCTATACTAAGTTTTGGTGAAACTAAACATTGATTTCATACTTGTCCCTGATGCAGCTGCCCAAAGAGCATTTAAAATGAAAGAAGCAAAGAAACATTAAGGGCAATTACCCTCAGACAACTTCCCACACCAAAGAAACTGGAATTGTCCAAGGAGGAAATTATTCGGACTGGGAATTGTCCCAGGAGGAAATTGCTGGGATTGGGAATTGTCCAGGTGGAAATTGTCCTGAAACCTTGACAGTCACCCTAAGCATATTTTAAGACATTAGCTAAACCCTTCAAAAATTTCCTTTATTTCTTTAATAAATATCTTCCATGTTTCAGAACCCTTTTTGAAATATTGCACACAGGTTTCTCCAGTTTTACCCTGGCAGACCCTGAATAACCTTCAACCCTCCACTAAAACCTATTGTATTGAAGTTAGGCACACACCTCACAAATACAAAATGCTTTCAAGTTCCCCTTGTTGAGACATTGTGCACTCTGAAAGTTGCCCTCTGGTGACCCATGACCTTCACCCTACATGCAAAGTAAAAGTAGATTCTTCTCTTCTATACTGTGCATGTACAAGCTAAAATTGAAATTCATTACAGTTCTGCCCTTGGGATATTGGGTTAAAACATTTTTCACTGTTTGAGTTCCACTGACCTCAAATGACTTCAGACCTCCACCAAAACTAATGGGAGTACTAAACTGTACATGTGTCAGCCACATTCCTCAAGGATGCCTATATAGAGATATCATGTATATTAGGAAAGTCACCGGCACAAAATGACATTCCCAATGATCACAGTAGACCTTTCAACTTCACCAATCTGTCTTTTGTTTACTCAGTATGGGTCATGCACATTCTCAGTAGTTGTGTACCGATATTACAAGAAGCTGATATCACCTACAACAATATCTCAATAACAGCTGATACCAATACTGAATACTGATAAATCAGTACAACACTAATGTCAAGTGTACCAACCCTGAAGGTTACCCATCATGCAATATAGTACCAACTATAAAACTTTATAGCCTCTCAAATGACCTTTGACCTTCACCAAACTTGTTAATGGTCTTGAACTCAACATAGGCCATCCATTTTCCAACCCTCATATTCCTTAAAGGTACTCCATTCAGGTATCGTGTTCTGAAGAAAAGTGGCTGGGACAAATGTATGCAAATACCTGCATATAAAACTACAAATGAAGAAAAAAAAAGCTGGTAATACTGTGTAACATGAAAGGTATCAAGTCAAATGTCATCATTCATTCTTCAACTAGATGATTTCTTCGAATGCCATGACCAATTTGCTTGAAAAAGTTTACAAATAATATGATTTCCTTTCTAGTTGAAAAAATCCAGTACTGCTTTTTGAAATAAGGATAATAGCACAAGTTACAACATTAGGTGATAACTTTATCTAAAATCACAATTGTATCACACCAAAGCCTTATTGTATGTATACACTGGCTATGAAAGAAAAAACTATCACATCCCTTCCAGTAAAGAAATCTTGTTAACTGGTTCATCCTTTGTTCACATATCAAGTATTAAATTACACAGATTGTCTATCTTGAGTCTTTGGTAAAAGTTTAATTAATTTCAATGGAAATACAAGTTTTCCTAATTAATCTACCTTCTTTGATTTTTTTCTTCTTTGATACTTTTGTTTTCTTTCTTTCTTTTTGGTCATTTTATCAGAAGATTTGTTCTTCATTGTATCTTCAAAATCCACTGCTATTCCTGCTTTAAGCTGCAAATAATAAAACCAGACTAGAAAAAACACAAAATGTACACAGGAATATCCTGATATTAATACAGCAAAGATATCTGGATATCTCGAGGGCGCCGTTACTAAAACAGCTGTAATGCTGAGGAAGACTGCACCTATCACAGAGAGGATACCCTGTAAGGAGAAAAGAAAAGAGGACTTTTATCAAAAGAGACAATATCATATTATTTACAATGTTCCTGAAGTCTAAAGCCACCACATTTTAAGCTACAAAGTTTGAAACATAAAATACAGAGGCAAAACTTCCATGTATGCAGGACACTTGTCTGTTAAGATGTAAAATGTTGAACTTAATTTACTTTCAAGTGCTAGATTTACACAATAATTTGTTGCTAGTAAGATTTTATCTTGATTATCCTATTCAGAGATGCTACCAGCATTTACCCAAAAAATCTGAAAATTTTGTAAAGGTGTCAAACTGCCGGATAGACAAGCACAGTAAACTAGTATACAAAGTCTGTCCAGTACTTTAACGATTCTCCATACTGTGCCATCTGCATAAGGTACTTGGTACAACAAATACATTTGCCAGTATCAGTGGTTTATGTTGGACTTACTCTTGGATCATGCAACAGAGCAGACTTCTTTTGTAAATTGACCAAAAATTTGGGAATCAAAAAAGTGTTTTCTGATGTCAAAAAAATCTGAATTTTTGATGGGCATTCCAAAAAAAATCTGATTTCAGACTTAAATTTGAAAAGTGGCATCTCTGCCTATTACACCTTACTGAACCTTATTCCACATTATGGCAAGTCTTTGTTTTTTTCTATAGTGTCCTATGATTATCTAGTGACTTGAGTATTCAATATCCCTGTTCCAAAAATTGAATGCCAAGGAAAGAAAAATAGTCAATATCCAAGGTAATGTAAGCTGGCAACAAGTTGAAGGACATCACAAATTACTGTGCTACCAAATATTTCAAGTTAAGTGAATAAATTTTACCATTTTATATCTCAGTAGCTAAACACCCTAAAAAGCTGTGAGTAGCCTAACACCAAAAACGTTTTTCCATAATGTATATTCTCTACTTTCTGAGACTGGGTAAACTTTGACACATAAAAGTGCAAATTTAAGATAAAGCAATTATTTCAATGTAGACCAACATTTGTACATAACACACATGGCTGACAGGCCTTTGAAATAATGCATACATGTACTTCAAAACCATAAGGGGAAATATATTCTAATTTATTTTATTGTTTTTCATTTCACCTATTCATGTGTCCGGATTTCGCCTAGCAGTAGGACGAGGCATTTTATATAAATATATACATATAAGGTCAAAGTACTGCATAGCACTTATGAAGTAAGTAGGTCAAAAAAGAAGTAGTAAATAGTGCTATATATATATATATATATATATATATATATATATATATATATATAAGGTCAAAGTACTGCGTAGCACTTATGAAGTAGGTAGGTAAAAATGAAGTAGTAAATAGTGCTAAAAGTTTGTGAAAAATTCCACGACGTTTCGGGTTTAAACCCTTCATCAGGTGGCAAAAATGCAACTGATCGTTGACACGGCCAAACGTACAATTTAAAAAAAAATACACAATACAATTGGGCACGGTAAACCTCGGCTAGGAAAACAGACAGTGTTAAGTGGTTACCACAAGTCAAAAAAATGCAGGAATTGCTGCATTATAACAGTTCAAGTCTAACGTTCAGACCATGTGGGGACAGGGTTCCAAGTTTCATGATTAGGCGGTTTTCGGCAGCTAGGCGGTCATGATCGGAACCTCGACACGAGATGGCCGCCGAAACCATCAAGTCACGAATCGAGCATGTTGACGGGGGATTGAAGTGGGTGGCTACCGGGAACCCTGGGAGGTTCTGTTTGATTGACCTCAGGTGCTCGGTGACTAAATATATATATATATATATATATATATATATCTATATATATATATATATATATATATATATATATATATATATATATATATATATATATATTTCACTAATTCGGCACTTAGGGGGAAAGTTGTTGTTGAAAAGTCGACCTTAAGGGGAAAAAAATTTTCGGGTGAAATATAAGTTTCGCCTTAACGTTTCCACACACTTTTTCTATAGGAATACGTAAACTTACAAGGGCGCCCTCTTAGATTTACAAACTAGATGCCATTACTTCAAAGTTGTCAAATTTACGGATACCTAGCTGTTAACACGAACGGATGGCTGGCCATTGAAATAACATTAATAATATGTTTAGACGTTAGGGCGAATTTATTTCTTATGTATTTTATTATCTTTTTTTCGCCCTATGTACAAGGAGATATAACAATTTCCCCTTAAGGTGGGAATTAGCGTTATATATATATGTATGTATGTATGTATGTATGTATGTATGTATGTATGTATGTATGTATGTATGTACGTACGTACGTACGTACGTACGTACGTATGTATGTATGTATAACGCTAATTCCCACCTTAAGGGGAAATTGTTATATCTGCTTGTACATAGGGCGAAAAAAAGATCATAAAATAAATTCGCCCTAACGTCTAAACATATAATTAACGTTATTTCAATGGCCAGCCATCCGTTCCTGTTAACAGCTAGGTGTCCGTAAATTTGACAACTTTGAAGTAATGGCATCTAGTTTGTAAATCTAAGAGGGCGCCCTTGTAAGATTACGTATTCCTATAGAAAAAGTGTGTGGAAACGTTAAGGCGAAACATATATTTCACCCGAAAATTTTTTTCCCCTTAAGGTCGACTTTTCAACAACAAGTTTCCCCCTAAGTGCGGAATTAGAGAAATATATATAATATATATAATATATATATATATATATATATATATATATATATATATATATATATATATATGTATAAACACATACATATATTAGCCCTATGGTCGACTTTTCAACACATTTGTTCCCCCTAAGTGTTGAATTAGTGAAATATATACATATATATATATAAATATATATATATATGTATCTCTTATTTGGGATTTAGGCAAAAAACCGTATGGAAGAACGCGGCTGTTGGGAGAACTCGACCCTTAGGTGAAAAAATCGTTTCCCCTTAACGTTTTACACACTGTTTTATATAGGAATGCGCATTCCCAACAGTCGCGATTTTTCATCCGGTTTTTCGCCTAAATCCCAAATTTGGCCTAAATCCCAATATATATATATATATATATACATATATATATATATATATATATATATATATATATATATATATTATATATATATATATATATATATATATATATATATATATATATATATATATATATACAGCCGCCTACAATCCCAATCGGGGCAAAACTCCCACCAAGAAAGACCTGGGTGAACTGATGCACCTCATTCTGACCAACAACAATCTCATCTTTGGCGATCACCACTATCTCCAAATTCATGGTACCGCCATGGGAACCAAGATGCTCCCTCCTTTGCAAATTTGTTCATGGGGCAACCTCGAGCAAAAATTTCTGTCTCGACAAAATTTGAAACCACAAATTTGGTTACGTTTCATCGACGATATCTTCATGATCTAGCCCCGCGGTGAAGATTGTCTAAAAAATTTTCATTGAGAACATCAATTCGTTCCATCCCACCATCAAATTTACGGCCGACTATTCTAAAGTCAGTGTCCACTTCCTGGACACCACGGTAACCATAGAAAATGGTTCACTAAAAACAGACTTGTTCAACAAACCCACGGACAAGCACAACTACCTTCTACCGAGCAGTTGCCATCCCCCGCACTGCACTAGAAACATTCCGTACAGTCAAGCACTTCGGATCAAACGCATCTGTTCCTCTGAAACAGATTTCTCAATTCGCACAAACGAACTGTCTGGCTACCTCCGCAACCGACAGTATTTCCGGGGTTCTGTTGAAAATGCCATCAAAAAGGCAAAAGATACCCCTCGTTCCCAGACTCTGACGTACAAAACTCGTCAGCGCAAATTCCGACAGAGGTGCCACTGGTTACTGAGTACCATCCCGGTCTACCACCACTTGCCAAATTCATCAAAAAACATTTGCCCACCCTTCAAAGTATGGTTCGCCTAAGGTCTATCTTTCCCCATCCCCCCGTTGTTGCCTTTTCGCGTCCTTCCAATTTAAGGGACATTTTGGTTCGGGCAAGATTTCAGGACAAAGACTCAGTCGAGGAAAACAACGAGAATTTTGGTTGTTCACCTTGCCCTTCCAGCTGCAAGACGTGCGCTCTGGTTGACTCTACAAAGAGTTTCCAGAGCAATCAAAATGCACGCACCTTCAAAATTAGACAATCAATTGTCTTTCCAAAAATGTCATTTATCTCATATACTGCAATTTATGTGGAGTGCAGTATGTTGGGGAATCAAAAAATTCCCTGAGAATGAGAATGACACAGCACAGGTCAGCAATTAAAACCAAAAAGGTTGAACAGCCTGTGGCAAACCATTTCAATTTACCTCATCATTCGATCACTAATTTACGTGTCATTGCTATCGACCAAAACGATGCATGGACCGACAAAACTAGGAAAGCCAAAGAAAATTTTTGGGAACTTAATCTCAAAACCACAGTGCCCTTCGGCCTGAATATCAGGAGCGACTTACCAGCTTACTGATGTGTCACACCCTAGTAATCCGATTAGACCTCTTCGGTCTCTCAGTTTGCCTTATTGAATTGTAAGGGTTTATCTTGCTCTTGGGGACTACACCCAAGTAATCCGATTAGACCCTCCCGGTCAACACAATTGATTAATTGCTTTGAAAAGCAATGGGTGGGACCATTGTCGCCACCTATTAAAAGCTTCCAAAATTTCAAACTCCTTGTCAGTCTCTGACCTTGCACTGAAGAAGAGCTAGTATTGCTCGAAAGCTCTGCAAAAAACAATTTCTGGCTGTTTTATTTACCGAATTTCAAGCCTTCCGCTAATTTGTATCTCTTCCGAGATCCAGCCATTCTCTTTTGTAGCACTGTTGTTTTACAGTTTCTTCTTTACCAATTGTATATATATATATATATATATATATATTTTGCTAATTTGGGATTAAGGGGAAATATTGTATGAAAAAACGTGCCTAAAAGGGGAAATCGTCTAAAAGGGGAAAAAATCAGGTCGACTTTGCGAAATCACACGCTTTTTATATAGGAATACGTAAACGGATGGTAACGTCCGTTTCACCACATGATTTACATGCTATTACTTCAATGTTGACCAAGTTACGTACCCGTATCTTTTAACACGTACGGATGGTGGGCCATTGAAAAAGCGTTGTTGTATATCTGGTTTCCAAAAGGGGAAATATTTTTTAATGTATTTTATTGTTTTTTTCTTCGCCTTAACGAAACCGCGATATATCGATTTCCCCGTACAGTAGGAATTAGCGTTATATATATATATATATATATACAGCTAGGTGTCCATAAATTTGACAACTTTGAAGTAATGGCATCTTGTTTGTAAATCTAAGAGGGCGCCCTTGTAAGTTTACGTATTCCTATAGAAAAAGTATGTGGAAACGTTAAGGCGAAACTTATATTTCACCCGAAAATTTTTTTCCCCTTAAGGTCGACTTTTCAACAACAAGTTTCCCCCTAAGTGCCGAATTAGAGAAATATATATATATGTATGTATGTATGTATGTATGTATGTATGTATGTATGTATGTATGTATGTATGTATGTATGTATGTATGTATGTATGTATGTATGTATGTATGTATGTATGTATGTATGTATGTATGTATGTATGTATGTATGTATGTATGTATGTATGTATGTATGTATGTATGTATGTATGTATGTATGTATGTATGTATGTATGTATGTATGTATGTATGTATGTATGTATGTATGTATGTATGTATGTATGTATGTATGTATGTATGTATGTATGTATGTATGTATGTATGTATGTATGTATATATATATATATATATATATATATATATAACGCTAATTCCTACTGTACGGGGAAATCGATATATCGCGGTCTCATTAAGGCGAAGAAAAAAACAATAAAATACATTAAAAAATATTTCCCCTTTTGGAAACCAGATATACAACAACGCTTTTTCAATAGCCCACCATCCGTACGTGTTAAAAGATACGGGTACGTAACTTGGTCAACATTGAAGTAATAGCATGTAAATCATGTGGTGAAACGGACGTTAATATCCGTTTACGTATTCCTATACAAAAAGCGTGTGATTTCGCAAAGTCGACCTGATTTTTTCCCCTTTTAGACGATTTCCCCTTTTAGGCACGTTTTTCCATACAATATTTCCCCCTAATCCCAAATTAGCAATATATATATATATATATATATATATATATATATATATATATATATATATATATATATATATAATATATATATATATATATATATATATATATATATATATATATATATATATATATATATATATATATATATATATATATATATATATATATATATATATATATATATATATATATATATATATATATATATATATATATATATATAAAATGGTCAACTTTTCAACAACTCCTTTTGCCTTAAGGTGGGAATTAGTGATATATATATATACACAAATGAAAGAAATCTTCCCATTTGTCCTTTACATAATTGGTTCTCCTATATATGTGTGCAGTGGCATAACCAGCAGGGTGGTAGGGGGCTAGAGTTTCCCCAGTCAAATGCCTTGCCCCCCCCCAAATGAAATTCATAGGTAAAAACATATTGGGCAAAATTTGTATTAAACAAAAATAAAGAATACTTAGCAGAAACTCACAAGGCCATAGAGACTGGGAAGTGCCATTTCCTGCAATCTGAGAGGTATTTTTATCCAAAAATTTTCTCTGTACGCTACGCACCAACCGATAGTGGCGCTCTGCTTAGATAGTGTCACTACCACTTGCCCCCTCCACTTCAACCTTTGCCCCCCTTCAGCCCCCCAGATTAAAAAGTCTGTTTACGCCACTGTATGTGTGTGTGTGTGTATTTGGTTTCCAAAACTGGGAACTTTGGATTCACTTTTACACCATTGCAAAACTATGGCAGCTTCATAAATTGTATAAGTGTAATCTCTCTCATCACACTGCAGTAACATTACCGCACAGCAAAGTCAGTGACTATGGTAAAGTAACTCATCACCCTGTAGTTGCATTACCTGACAGTGCTGTCAGTTACCATGGTAATCTCTCTCTTCAGATTGCAGTAACATAAGCACACAATACATGAACTGATTATACTTAACTCATTAATCCAGAATTTTGCTGTTCTGGCCTCTTGTTGTTTTGTGAAACTTCAGCAAAATCCTTTGATCACAACACAATATCTAAAGATTACACTTCAGTAGAGCTATGACATTGTATGTGTAACAGCTTGTAGTTAAGTTTACTTTTGATCTTTTACACTGCCGTACTTCACACTGCCCTCATCTGTGCCCAAAATTGATAATTTAGGGCTTATACAACTTTATAAAAACATAATTAATGACAAGAACATTTTAAGCTAAACATTCACCTACCGCCCCCTCCCCCCCCCCCCCCATCTTTTGCAATATACATATTACATGCACACTCTATCACTTTTGACTTCAATTAGATACAAAGTAATTTAGGTTTCTAGCAGTTTCACTGTTGTTCTTTTGAGTAATTCTTTTTTAGTACTTATCTTCATTACATTTCAGGTTTCACAGGAAATTTTCATGGAAATATACACCTGGAGACACAATTACTACACCTTATGTTTTGCTAAACAGAAAATTATGCAAATCAGCTAAACTTCTCACTCATGAGGAAACAAAATACAAAGTAAGATTTGAAAAGATAACATATACCAATTAACTTTGATGTCTTTACAGTTATATCAGTGTCCTAGTTCTAAAGTGCAGAGGATGTGTCACTGTGCACAGACCAATAATTGTCCTTTGTATAAACTACCTTTCATGAGGAGGAACATTTATTTAACACTCAAATAATTTGAAGGACATACAAATTCACAAAAAAAGCTTAGATGAAATATGAAAGAGGCAGATTACAGGCAAGAATCTAACCCAGTCTCCACCACAGCTCAGTTATGCACAAGCATGAAGCATTCATTTCCTTTAAGGCTCTGGGCTGACAGCCACAGGAGCTAATTTAGAAACTGCCGGCTACACACTGGCACTTATCCTCAAATGTAGAGGAAGGGACCAGTAGCATAAAATGATGCCCCCCAGCCCATGGCCAGCAGACAAACTCAGTCCTACTGAGTTCTTATTCACACTCCAGTAAACACATGCTTAACTGGTCATGTGACACCCATGTAAAGGTACTTTTCCTGGAGGGGTGGATGCAGTCCAACAGGCAATGGGGGATATAGGCCAACATGCAATGGGGATTTTGTCCAACATGCAATACGGGTATAGGTCAACATGCAAAGGGGATATAGCTCAACATACCATGGGGATATAGTCCAACATGCAATGGGGTAAAGGCCAACATGCTATGGGGTATAGGCCAACATGCAATGGGGTATAGGCCAACATGCCATAAGGATATAGTCCTGCATGATGAATGAAGTTCTTTCAAAAGATTCAATACTGTTAAAATTTATAAAAATTCAATGGCACTGCTCTCATTACTTGAGCATAAATTTTTCAACTTACCAGAATCTGTAGTAACCAATGAGTTGGTGTTGGAGGGTACAGCTTGACATAAATAAAAACCATCACTATGAAAAGAATGCTGAGGGCAGCATATGGCAGGAAGAGCAAATCTTTTATGAGTAATGGCAACATGCTGTAGAATAACAAGAAATAGTGAAATATTGAAGATGTAATCAATCGTGTCACTTTTGCTAATATTAAAGAAGGTCGGAGATATTATCTTGGATCCATCAGAGGGATCCATTATTGCAACCATAGATGTAAGAATACACAGGGAGGATGTGTGTGGGTGGGTAGGTTGGTTGGGGGGGCAAAATCAAAATTTGAGAGGAGCACTGCCCAAGAATGCCCCACCATGGCTATAGGCCCCAGTGTTACTGGTTTCAGGCAGATCTGTACAGTGAGCATACTGTTATGAATGCCCTACATGTGTGTTTTCCCTGGTCAAGATTACCAGCTACTTTGTAAACTTGTAGTATGAGTACAATATTGTGAGTATGAGTACTGAACAGACTTCTGGTGTAAGTATAATGTCGACAGTATGAGTACTAAACAGACTTCTGGTGTAAGTATAATGTCGACAGTATGAGTACTAAACAGACTTCTGGTGTAAGAATGTCGTGAGTATGAGTACTAAACAGACTTCTGGTGTAAGTATAATGTCGACAGTATGAGTACTAAACAGACTTCTGGTGTAAGTATAATGTCGACAGTATGAGTACTGAACAGACTTCTGGTGTAAGAATGTCGTGAGTATGAGTACTAAACAGACTTCTGGTGTAAGTATAATGTCGACAGTATGAGTACTGAACAGACTTCTGGTGTAAGAATGTCGACAGTATGAGTACTAAACAGACTTCTGGTGTAAGAATGTCGTGAGTATGAGTACTAAACAGACTTCTGGTGTAAGTATAATCTCGACAGTATGAGTACTGAACAGACTTCTGGTGTAAGTATAATGTCGACAGTATGAGTACTGAACAGACTTCTGGTGTAAGTATAATGTCGACAGTATGAGTACTGAACAGACTTCTGGTGTAAGTATAATGTTGACAGTATGAGTACTGAACAGACTTCTGGTGTAAGTACAATGTCATGAGTATGAGTACTAAACACACTTCTGGTGTAAGTACAATGTTGTGAGCATGAATACTAAACAAACTTCTGGTGTAAGCATTATGTCGTGAGTATGAGTACAAGCCAAACTAAGTATGCTGTTAAACAGGTTGTCACATCAGTGTGTTAAACATGCAAGATAATCCATCCCGAGGTATGAAACATCCACACATGTCAAGGAAGTAGGTGTACCCTCATGCAGACGTCATGTCAAACTGTCTCTGATAACTGCCTGACTCTTAAATCTGTGACTATGAGTACAACTCAATCAGTACATTAAAGTTCAGGTAAGTAAAACCCTTGAAATAAAGAAATTCAAGACTTTTTCAAGACCAATGGTAGCAATTACCTAGACCCGACAATGAGAAATGATCACTTTAGACCTAATTAAGCACAGTGCATGTGTTCATTAGTTTTCACTTTAACCATTTGGTTAATGTTTTTCCACACTTATGAATACTAACATTTTGTACACACTGTGCACACAGGAAGCTACATGATCTAAAGGACAACTGAGTAAGGTCTCCAGTTTCCTTGACCATGTGACAATTTTTCCAGACTTTAAAATCATGCACTTTCAAGACAAAAAAATCTTATCTTCCAGGTTTTTCTTACAGTGAAGGATTCTATTGTCCAGAGTTTGCACCGAATATTCTGTTGTTCTCATTCTATACTTAATGATGGGTGCTTAGCAACCACCTCTGTCCCCTAACAATCCAATGAAAGACCTCCTTCAAATGACCACTGCCACAATTTTATTCACATTACTTTTAATATTTAAAAGTTATTTCAAGAAAATAGCAATACATATTACCTAAAAGTTGAAATAAGCAAGAACCAAGATGCAAGAAACGGCTGGTCATGGAAGACTAGGATAACAGATCTGTAGAATGAGAAAATAGGGAGACAAATCTTCACAGCTTTCTATCTGTTGTCAAATGTATATGCCATTTTGTAAACCTGTGAATATGTTTTATGGTTACAAACAAATCAAAGGTAAGTTGAATGCTCTTGTAACTAAACTTCTCTATTGACATCCCATTTTCTCTGTCAATTCAAACTTCTATGTTTTTTGGTACCTGATGGAAATGTACAGATAGTGACATTCAATTACTGATTCCTCATGTCCTACCTTGATCTAGCTGGAACCATAACACATGTTACAATCAACTGTCTCAATGCCTCCTTTTACACTTACTTGTGCCTCCTTATCAACCCTCCCACCCATTCACTGCTAAAAATGTCATGTCTAAATTAATAAGTCTATCATGGAAAGCCATGTTTACCAATGGTAAACCCAGTCAACACTTTCTTATCTGCTACACCCACTTCATTTCATCAATAGCAAAATATTACATCTTCCAAAGTTTACTTACATTGCAGGTATTAAGATACTCTTTTCATGAACTTGATACGAAAATAAAAAGAACACCAATGAACAATTTATCTGTTGAAAGCAAAATATCAGCAAAAGTCAATGGTTTGTTTTTTAAACATTAAAATATTTTTACACCTAATAACAAAAAATACACTGGGTGACAAAAAACTTTCAAACAGTTTTTCAATATTTTTAAAGAAGTATGACTAACTGTTATTCCCTCAATTCCAATTCATGGCATGGTAATATTTTATCATATTAACACTGCAGCAGAACCAGGTTTTTGACACAATTTCATATAAATATTGTGGTATGTGCATGCAAGTGTATGCACTCGTAATTATGGTTTGTGAATGTGTTGGAATCCGCATAAAGACATTCTTTGATTCAGTTTAATAGTCAAGATGTTTTTCTTTGTTATCAGATTATGAGGTGCAAATTAAACAAAAACATAAAAACATGATATCATTTCTCCTAGCATTAACAACTCAGTATGTGAACTCAATTAATTGTTGATTCTTCTGGTCAACAGATTGCTAGATAAGCAACTATTTGTACAGTAAATATGTCATGACTGCATGCCTCTTGAAATCATACATATCCACAACAGATGCAATACTAAACATGCTATGGATGGGTCTGGTAATTTATACCTCTACCAATGGAAAATACATCCTGAAAGTGTGTCTGACAGGAAGACAAATGTATTGTGGGTAGTATGATGGGTGTTAATGCAACCTTATTGATCATCACTTCCAGAACTAGGCTATCATAAAACATTAGAGATGTTTGTTTTGGATGAATTCGTTCTTACTAAAGCCAGTAATACCAGCTGCAAGGGGTAAGCTTGGTTTCTTTTAATAGAGGGCGCTGTCATGAAATTGAGATAAGATCTCAGTCACTACCCTGGCAAGTAGTATGGGGTACAGAAGTGTCACTTTACTCCTTGCAATAGGCTCTAATCAAACAAAGCCCCTACTATTTTATCATGGGACAAAATTTCATCCATTCACATGCAATGAACTGCAGATTAATATGGAATGAATTCGATGATTCATATGACTGGGAGTCCAACAAATCTTTTTTAAGCTATTCTGAGTATTTTTAGAAATTGTTATGTGGAAACTCATTTTTTTTCTTCCAAACAGTACCTTTTCACAATTTTCTTGGATCTGATATATGGTGATTTACTAAAAAGTGCTTTTTTTGAAGTAACACACCATGGACTCTAAACATTTTTTCACTGGTTAGTTCAGTTAGATGACATTTAGCGACACACCAACACGAATGTGTTATATAGTGTCAACTAGATAAAAAGGTAAAGTTTACATACGGTTTCAAATACACTTCAAGTTCAAGTTTGGTTTCAAATACAGGTCAAATATGGTGCAAGTCCTTCCCTTTAGTGGCCTCTTATGACAGGCAGGAAATACCATGGGCATATTCTACAAACCCCAACCCAAAGGGGGCCCAACCATGGAGCGGATTGCTCGGATTTGTTGCGCCGACAACCCGCCAGTCGTGGGATGAGTAATAACGGTCTTATGTGCGCATTTAAAAGGCGATAGTTGGGGACAAACTGCTTGCCACACACAACCTCCTCACCCCACCTGGATGCAGTTTAACGTCATACCCAGGACACTTTTTCACTGGCTAAAGTTCTTTTCAACTGTGCAATCAAGTATGTAGACTGCCATATCTGCAGGAAGATTATTATTACAAGGCCTAGGCGGCATTTTACTTGAAATGGCAGTAACCTTCCATACAATTTTATGAATGATTAATATCCTAAAATATATTTGCACATTAAGTATAGCAGGTAGACCTCCTAAACTTGTTATCATTTTGTACAAGGAACTTATGCATGATTGAGTTTTAATGGTTTTCTCCTCTTGCAGGAATTTCAAACATAAACATAAAAGTAGTAGTGTTCCTCACTTACAAAGAGTGCCATTGTTTTACTTTTCTTAAAGTGATTTGTTTTAAGCTATAGTGTAGGGTACGTCAGGCTAAGACACTTAAAGTTTGTTAAGAGCCACTGAAAAAGTGTTCCATAGTGAAACTGACATCTTCACTACTGCCCTCTATGAGAACTTTCCCTACTCATGAGTTTTGTTTAATCTGTGTCTCTTTCATTTTTCATTGTGAAGCTGTATACTGCATTGCCGTTGCAAGCTTCTCTCATACACAAGTGCAGCATGACAGCAACATAAAATAACTGCTTCATGGCTAAGTGTTCATCAACTCTGAGACTGTTTACATGAAATCAAACCTGCTAAGGAAAACTAGCTTCATAAATTCAGGTCTTTAGAGGCAGCTCTTTTACAAAGTGAGATACCTGTAAGGGATTATTACTAAACCTATTTATCAGGTGGATTCTAATTCAACATTTTGACTCAAATTTGAAATCTTTTTGCTTCAGAGGGTCACCTCAGATGGGAAACCATACCTAACTATTGGATAAACAACAGTCTTAAAAAGACCTGGCCAGGGATTGAACAATTAACCTCCAGACTGCTGAGCCAGATTGTTTCAAATGCCTTTATACAATTGGCCATAGCATCACTTGTACTTACCAGAGAGAACTTGAATTTTTCAAAAGATGGTTTCACTAATAGATCTAATGCGGAAGGTAGGAAAGCTAAAACAGTTGATGCTAGACTAAGTAAAACTAAATGTTCCTGGGCAAGTTTTCTCTTCAACTTTAGTAGAACATCCAGAATGCACCAAATATTTGATACTTTATCCTGAAACACAAAAAAGGTATATATATATATATATTATATAAAACGTCAGATCGACCTGTTAGGCGAAATCAGTATACCGCCAATAGAACCGGCAAAGAAAAAAACAATAAAATACATAAGATTATATTTCCCCCTTTGGTTCTGAGATATATATGCACGTTATTTCAATGGCCCGTAATGCTTTAGTGTTAAGGGATACATGCACGTAAGTTGGTGTGCAGTTAACATAGTGCATAAACGTGGTAAATCGGACTTGCGTATAGAGTTACGCATTCCTGTATAAAACAGTGTGTAAAACGTTAAGGCGAAACGATTTTTTCGCCTAAGGGTCAATCAACAGTCGCTTTGTTTCATACGGTTTTTCGCCTAAATCCCAAATTATAGAAATATATATATATAAATAAAGTCAAATCAATGCTGTATATGTATATATGTATGTATATGTATATGTATATACGTTCCTGAGACATACATTCTACTACAGTACAGGATAATATTTCATCAACATCTTCCATACTTACCTCTTTTGCAACTTATCATACTCCAAGGAGGGAAGCACCTACAAACTTAACTGTCACTTAAATTGACTATGCTCTGGAGGTGGGTGTAGTCGTTTGAATGCAGCTAGGTGTATTAATCTTGACCTAAAATGTTCCCCCATCCTCTTTGCCACTTGGTATCAGAATTTTCAAAGATCATTCAAGTTCAAGCTCCATCAACATGGAAATATTTTTTTTACTTCAGGACTCACTATACTTAAGTTTCACAAGGAAAAATGTGAACAAGCTGGTGCAAAGTTCATCAGTGAAATTCAGTACAGCTCAGCTCAGTGCAACACAGCACAGTACAGCATATCACATACTGCAGGCTGACATGAGGGGCACTTACTTCAAGACACTGTGTGACCTCTAATGTGGAGGATGCTGATTAGATGATTTTCAAATGGCTTCACATCAGACGGCTAACAAACTCCACAATTTAGGTCAAGTCTCAATCTTTTCGCTTGGGGAAACCATACACTGCCCTGGTAGACAAGGCACACATAACCATAAGTCTGTGACCCAACCATGTACTGTACCATGAATTGACTGGTGGTTGTTTCATAGGCTACCAACTTCACCTGCTCAACTATTGCACCAGTCTACTTTAAGAAACCAGACACCTCTTTTAAATTATTTAAATTGTCAAAGAAGTTCATTATACAGTGCACCATCCAGCTTAACGTGTATCAAACAAACAGTAACTGTGCAAAACAACTGACAATTAATAAACATTTGTTTTCAGAACAGGAAAATGTATTCAGAAAATTTTTCACACATTTTTTCATCTTCCAAAGAAATATGAATGATTAAAATTGTATGATTAATGACCATTACATGATCAGCAGCTTGACTTACCTCAAACAATCCCCTGTCAAATGGGAAGAGCCGATGTAACACTTGAAGGGCAGTCTCTAGGTTGGTAAGAAATGGCATCCAACAAAGACTAAAGCCTAAAAGGACCACAAACCCAATTTTAACCAGTTTCAAAAACCTGCAGGTGAAAAAAAGAACAGAATGCATTTTTAAGACAGTGATTTACAACTGAAACTTTATGAAAGCACCCAGGAGCTGACCCATCAGTTTCAGACTTTCCTTACAAATCAATGCTTAATTATGCAAGATTCTGTTAAAACTTCCCTTCATCTGTGAAAAGATCAGGTCAAAACTACATGTAAGAAAGACAGCTAAGAGCTAAAAATAACAAATTTGTTGGCAATTCTTAATGTATTACTGTCATTAAATGAACATTGTAAAACAATGTTTTAGCTGCTGTACTTGAAAGGAAAAATGCAGTCAGCCCAAATTGAAGTAGACTATCCAGGTATCCTTATTCATGATTGGTGATGTTAGATCATGTGGCAATATTTTTTGATTGATATGTGTAATTTAAAAAAAGGAATTAATAACCATTACCTATGCACGTACTTGTAATCAGAAGCATAAGAAGAGATACATCAAAGGGTGAAATAAGGAGGCATGTTAGATTTGCAAATGTTTCATAATAGGTTTGTTTTTAAACTTACCCATTCTCATCTTGTGATCTGAAGCATTTACCCAGAAGGAAACAGAAGAATGGTACAGAATGGTACAATTCCATTTGCTTGTAATTGAGGGCAAACACAAAAATGAGAGAACCCCAAAGATCATGACCTGTAGCTATGGCACTTACTGCAAGGATTTGTAAGCCCAGACTGGCATTGTTGTACCTGAGTATCACCATTTAAGGACAATCACATGACAAGATGTTAATACTTCCCCAATCAGAATAAATGACAATCACAATATGAATAAATTTAAATAATGCATGCAATAGTTAAAGAAAGTTAGTAAGTTCAATTTAAACTAAATTGCAACTACCTTTGCCTTTATCAACTTCCTTTAGACTTCCATGTCTCTGACCTTAAACGGGTTTAGGAAAGTTTTTATCACAAGTCCTGCACAAGAGGGAAATCTCTAGGTGCTCCAAAGGAGCAGAGATATAAAGTTTAGAGAAACTTCTTCTTTCAGCAGGTTAGAGATAGATGTTACCTTTTGATGCAGCATCTTGTCTCATTCAGTGCATACCTTTAACATTATTTATTCTTTAATGATTGTCAAAACAATTTAGAAGGACTAATTCATTTGTTTTTTGCTACAGGATCCTCAGACTTTACTTTTTTGCTCTTCTTTTCTGTCTTACTAAAGGCTACTTGATTAGCATTTTTATCCTTCCAAATTCTCTCAGCCATCAAGTTTAAACTGCTTGTTATAGATGTCACTCACTAACAAGTAGAAAAACAGATACACATAATTGGCAAAGAGACCCGAGTGTTTTTACTTCCTGGTCACTGGCATCTCACAAGCATAATGAGATACCTAGCAGACATACACTTTGAGAAATGTTTAGGTATTCTTCAGAGTCTAACCAATGGAAGTATGGCTACACATCCTGCCATATCAATAAAGGACTTAATGACAGTTTTATGTTGAGCTTTTAAGACAAATGCAATTTGGCAATTCATAAGTTTCCTGTGTCAAAGAGACAATCACTTCACAACAGACATTCCAAACCCAGAGCAATACTGCTCATACTGAAAATATCCTCTTATGAAGACCAGTCACTTTTATCATGAAATTCCTCCAGGTTTTAAATCACATGAAGTGGTGGAAACATTGTCTGAGAGTCCTTTTTTCTTGAACTGACTGACTTGTTTGTCCTTGAAACTTGATACTGTTGGATAGTTTGAATATCTTTCAGTGTAGATCCAGTTAGGATTGCCTTTCAGTGTAGATCCAGTAAGGATTGTCTAAATGCCACCAGATGACATCACCACTGCATTTCTGAAACCAGAAACCGAAAGGCAGTGATTCCTTGCTAAAAGGAAATAAAAGGTATCAATCTTTGCATCTTGAGCCATTGCATTTACTAGCAATTTCGAAACTTTTTGCTTTTTCACCTATGGAGACCTTGTGCAACCTTTGACCTCTACCAGAAAGATCAGAGTTCATCTTCTGAATATAACACATCCGAAAGCCAATTATGAAAAGTATGTACATGCTTCCTGTGTTGGGATATTGTAGTTAAAGGGGACTCAGTTTTTGACCTCTGGTGAACTCACATGACCTCCACCAAAAACTATAGTACTCTTCCTCTTAATATGATTAATTTATATACCAAGTATGAAACTACCCACCATTCCTAACTTGTGATATTGTGTTTCAGTTTTTGTCCTCTTGTAACCTCACATGACCTTTGACCTCTACAACATGCAATTGGGGTCATCTTCTGACTATAAAGCATCCACATGCCAGGTATGAAGAGTATCCATGTTCCTACTTAGAGATATCCTGCTTATAGGGATTTGGGCTTTTGATCTCAGGTGACCTCACATGACCTCTGATCTCCACCAAAAACAAAAGGGTTCTTTCTCTTAATATGATAAACCCCAAAACCAAGTATGAAAAGTATCCATCTTCCCGTCTTGCGATATCATGTTTACAAGCAATTCTCAAGGTTTTTTGAAGTTTTACCTTCCCTGACCTCAGATAACCTTTGACCTCTACCAAAAACAATAGGCTTCATCTTCTGAATATAAAGCATCCACATGCTAAGTATGGAAAGTATCCATGCTTTCTACCTTGAGATATTGTATTTACAAGGTTTTTTGTTTTCAACCTTTTGTGACCTGACATGACCTTTGACCCCAAAAAACAACAGCATTCATCTTCTCAATATGACAAATCCCAAAACCAAATATAAAAAGTACCCATCATTCCTATCTTGACATATCTTGTTTACAAGCCAAGCATCACTAACACACACACCCACCCATACGCACATTCATTGCCTTACGGGGTAGTAGGACAGGACCTGGTAAGGAATTCACAGGATTTCCCTATCAGCCTGGCTGACCTCCAACTAACCCAGCAGACGTACGTGTCTGGAGGGCAGGCTGCTTGCCAAGGCAGGCACATGCAGTCGCGCGAGACTTCTCATTGCAGTGGCCAAATTTTCGGGCAGCTACACCAGTTACGAGCCGCGTGTGAGCTAGGAAAGACGTGCGAGAGCGGAGGTCTCGCTGGCTGCCTATGTACCCGCTAAGGAGGTGTGTGAGTGCACATGCACACACACCCAAACCCACACTTACACACGCCATCATTACTGCATTGATTCATTTTGCCTTCAGCAAGGAATCCAAAAATAATATATTCCTTCGAAAACAAGTATTATTCAAAATCCAACTGCAACATGAATTGTGTTGAGATTTGGTTTTTACTTTCTTTTAGAAGAAATTCTTTTCAATTTTTAAAACATCAAATTTATTTAATCACAATAGAACACCTTTAAGGCCCAAACATATTTCCTTTTTTCACCCTATACAACCTTTCCGAGTTACATCCTAGTGGTTATGTTCAATTAAGGGTTCCCAATGGCAAACATCAAAATGGTTAGCACTTTCATTAACAATGGTACCCCTGATGTAAACCAACTGCATAGGTGGCTCTAAGAAATTTTGTTTGGGTTGGCAAAAGCAGGTCCGTATTCAGAGAGGTTCGGCAGATCCCCCCTCCCTGGCACTACCAATGGTCCGCTTCGGAAAGTACAATAGGAGTACGGACGCTATACGGTTACTATTTTGTATTTAAGTGAAGTCCCATTTAACTTTCAAAAGCTCTTCAGAAACCATCTCAGACAGTCAGTCATGGGCTTCTCCGTCTTTAAAAGTAAATGCAATCATAACAGGCAATCGCTATTTCATATGCCTAAGAAGAAGGGGAAACAGGCAAAGTGGCTTGATCCATTTGGAGAAAATGAGACAGCCTAAATTATACAAATTACCAAGATTAATGGATAACCTTCCATGGTCAGGACACTTGAGCTCAGAGAACCCTACACCAATTCCATTGTGGCTGAACCCCAGAAAAATTGGCAAGAGCTCAGAGGGTAACAAGGCAAGAGTGTACTAGTCTCTCCCAATCCTGATGTTGCAACCTCCATGATCAAGCATCTCCATGTAATGGACAGAATGAATACCCAATCCAGACATACTTTCTCAAAGGCTGGGAGGAATGGGGAATCCTTGCTCAACATCACTGCTTGACAACTGGGTGACTCTCTGTGTCCCACAACCTGAAACTGCATCACTGCAAACAGTCATGCCCAACAAGCAGTTTTCGAGCCCCTCCGCTCCCTGAAAATTTCCAGGAGCTACCACCAGGATTTGTCCTGAGGACCTTTCGAATGCAAAACAGTTCACTCAACTACTAAGTCAGCTCCACCCTTAAAAATGTTGTCATTTCTTTCATTGTGTCACTATACTTTTCACCTTTGCCAAGGAGCCATTGAAATGTTGGTTTTGTGGAATTTGTTCTTAAAAAACAAAAATTCAGAGCATAACAACTCTTGAAAACTCTCTAATGATAGCACAGTTTGGGATCTCAGCACCTTCGAAAACAATTTGTGTCATTGGGAAAGCAGAACGCCTGTAACTCAGAATGGCAATTCACCACCCATACAAATAGGTCAGTAAGAAGTCCCACTACAGCTTTGATAAACTATCTGATGATCACTTTAAAATAATTGAAATGGCAGTATAATACATTCTCGCATCTCTGTTCCAAAATCGGGTAAAACATCACTTTGCCCCTTGGCGTTCATCTATGCTCTGCTTCTGCTCTGCTTCTGTATATAAAATTGATAACTGACTGGGTATGCCTTCAGAACATTCAACCAATTCCAATTTTTTTAGACATTGCCCTAGCTTTAAATTAAAAATATCACATAACTTACTTTAATCCTCACACGTCGAGCATTTATGGCTTTAAAAGACTAAGCATGCAAGCAGTAAGCAACTTGGGTGATCATCGGTGGTTTAAGGCTTCAGTTAATTAACCAAATAAGTGTTTTCTTCTGCACCCTTTTGGGGATGTCAAAAATTTTGGGCAGGAGCAAACCCAAAATATGTCATGAAGCAACTTACAACTTATGTTTCCAGCAATGTACTTAGCAGACAGTTTGGGCAAAATTAATTCCGTAGTGCTATACGCTCTAACTAATGATGGCTACCCTATCAGAAAGTGGGGCATTTTATCATTTTTGATATTTTAATTAGAACTTTCTGCATTGAAGGAGCTGCATATGAGTCTGAAAATAAACTAAAACCACGACGCCTGGAATACTATTAATTCACATGACAAGTGGCAAAATGATCCAGTCAACCTAGGTTAAATCTTGAATTTATCACCAAATACATACCATACTGTGCTTGACAATGGCAGACAAATTTTACTATATAGAAAACATGGAAATAAGGTTGTCTTGAAGGGAAAGGATACTGAAAATGTCCATGGTCAATGATGATGAGACCTGGATACAACAGAACAACAGTAGCTAGAAGCAAACATTCCTGGATGCTCTTGTTTTTCAATGTCTTCACAAAGAAAATCAGGATGGCAGGGATATAGAGAAGAAGATCTACCAGCATCACTGTAAAGGTGAGAAATAAATAGTGTTATATAGGAATGGAAGAAACTTCACTGCAAAAGTACAAGAGCAGTGTTACCACTATCACTGTTGGGATCAATTGTGCAAAAATGTCCCTTAAGACATGAACATTAAAGGCAACATACTGACACCTTTACTTTTATCCCCAGCTTATTTGGTCATTTTTTAAATGATATAGTCTAAGCTTCTGATAAATGCACATCCTTTCATTTTTAAATCTTATGACATCATTTTGTAATGACACTCACAATGAAATTTATGCATCAGTGCTACCCAATTATTAATGTATTCCATTGACAGAGGTAACATTTTTTTATATATAGAAATAATCTGTATAAACTGAGCAATACGTACACAGTAACATGAATAATTTTATAGAATTTACCTCTGTATAGTCAGAAGGCCAGTGTCAAACTAAAATTGGCCAGCACTGGTCATACAAAATAAACATTTAAAGTTACACTGTACTCATCTTCTTGCATCCTTGCTTGCATGTACTACTTTTATTTCAAAAACTTAACAAAAGTATTTATTATAGTGAAAGTCTTTCAAAATAAGTAACACAGATATTATACTGTTTTTGTTTTTTTAAACTGTCATCCCATACGTTTGCTTTTACCATAGTCACTGGTCAACATGGCTATGGAGATTCATAGCTTGTGATAAATGCATATGTGGTAAACCATGAAAGGTAATGACATTGTTTTTCTCATTCTTACCTGTATATCTCATGAAAAGCTTGTGCTGCCCACTCTCAAATCCCTTTGATGAATTCAAGGCCACCCAGTCAGAATTTATCTTGTTTGCTCTGTAGGAAATTTAAAGAGCAGCATTTAAAACATTTCAAAGTAGTGTTAATTCTAAATAATATGGTGAAAAGGTCTCACCATTATTTATTCTAGAGACCTCTAAAGAATAGAACAAAATGATCATTAGACATAATTCTGGCTGGGGGGGGGGGGGGGATGATAAAAGCCTAGCCTACAGTTCCCATATCCACAAGTTTAAAGATCGCAAATTCTCAATAAATTGTTATGTAATAGACTTTAAGAATCATCAACTGCATAGACAGAATGCACAATAAAGTAAATACGGGGTTTTCCCAAAGATATATTATGGGGTAGTGAGTGTTTTTAGAGATCAACAACAATTTTCAGAAAGCTGCTCACACATATCCACAAAGCCAGCTATGGTAGGCTGTCAGAGGAGGATAGTCCAGTCCCCAGTATTGGAGATTGTTATCAGAAGAATTTTTGTACCTGTCAAAAAAAAAGGAAAAATAAAATGGGTAAATGGCAAGTTTTATTAATGAAAGGAACAAAGTTTTCAACCTTGTAACTGAAAGTATTCATTCTTGATTGGATTGACTAAATAAGCTGACTTAAGATCAAACTACAGACCTTCTGATTGCTCAACCTGTGTCAATGCTGCAAATGCCACTGCCTTTAAAATCTATGCCAATTAGTGACAACAACAACAACAACAACAACAACAACAACAACAACAACAACAACAACAACAACAACAACAACAACAACAACAACAACAACAACAACAACAACAACAACAACAACAACAACAACAACAACAACAACAACAACAACAACAACAACAACAACAACAACAACAACAACAACAACAACAACAACAACAACAACAACAACAACAACAACAACAACAACAACAACAACAACAACAACAACAACAACAATAATAATAATAATAATAAGATACTGTACTTAATGCTGTACAAAAGGAAAACAAAGTAACAAACTTTAAAAAAAAATTTCTTTGGTGAGAGAAATTTGTTTTTGACCAATTACAAAGAACTTATTCTACAAAATACAAATAATTTTGAGCATGAGTGTGCCTGTACGTACCACTCGTTAACTGGAAGATTGTATGTGATCTCCATCCAATGTCTCTGTGCCTCATAGTCACCAAACATTGGTGGTTTATTTGCACCTGACGAAAATAAAATAACAGTACTGAAATTAAAACTTATACTTTAATGTTGTAGGAAATGTTTGGATTTACAACTTCATTGATTATAAGTCATTACCGATGAAAATTACCACATCACTGCTGGAACAAAATAGCTAGCTTTACACCAGGGGCAATACTCTGGGCAACAAAGGTAATACCAGGGGTCTGAAAGCAGGGAGACAGGAGGAATTTACCTAAGCACCCACTTGGTATCACCACTCCTTTAGATTTGTTGCCATTGAAAGAGCTGTTATACAGTATAAGAGACACTTGTCTTTCTACTTTTTGTTAACTGAAACCTCATTTTACAATTATACCTCAATGATTCACAGCATTATCAAGGGCTCTCCCTAGAATTCCATCTACAGCAATAGCAACACCCAACCTCACATGCTTCACTTCACAGAAAACAGATAAACCCTACTGTATACTGTACTAGAGGAAGGTAATCCAACTTTTTATACTTCAGAAAAATTAAATTACTTCAACTTCAAACCTGATTTACCTGTAAAAACTCCCATGGTAGGGCCTACAGCCTTTCAGCAATGTTTTGTGTTGTATTTATACTTAACATTGAGCAAAGCAGATCTTCTATGAGCATGGTATCAAAAGATGTCACTGATGGGTGCTGCACTTGAGTCTTGGTTTATTCTTAACTCTTTCTATGAGGTTATGGATTGCACTTTCCAACAATATAAACTTAAGGTGATCTTGCAAGGTATGTTGACTATGCATTACTTTGTCTGCATGCAGCATTTGCCTCATTTCATATGTAGAAACTCTGTAATTCCCACTGGTTTTGAGTTCTACTGTTGAAGATTATCAGATAGAACAAGGGCAGGTACATGTGATCTAACAAACTCAAAAATTCCATTGCTGAAAACACAGTAGTGATCACAGATGTACTGTACGGCTGTATAAGTTTTTTCTTTGAAAGCTTTATAGCAAGTACAGTAGCCTAAAAACATACAAAGGAGAATTGCTGTAAGCATTCATATGATGCCACAAGAGTTACAGTAGCCACCTTACAACTCAAAGATTTTTGAAAAATTCCATCTAGCTGTCAAACAAGCTAGCATTGCTTTTAAGGGTACAACTGCAGAAAAACCTTGCCCCAAAACTTTCCATTCTGTTATGGCTTGATATAACACTTAAACCAGTAACAGCGAAAGATCACAGAAGAACAAAATTAAAATTGTACTTCTTATTATTTACTGGAACCCCCTTTCCTCAATTTGTACAAATATTAGATCTTAGCTTAGGCCTGTTCACAGTTATTTACTTTATATACTTATCTCTATAGTCTTGGCTGGCTGGACTCACAGTAGGCTACGTCGTTGTAAGGTTAGGCCTTGGTTGACACGGTTGGGTGTCTTCGTAGTAATAGTGTCAGACAGTGATGGTGGCTGAGTCTGTTGGAAACTCAAGCAGTTCAGGATTGATATGATTTATTGGTTTAACTAAGACTCTGGAAGTCTCATAACAGTTTGGTATTTAAACAAGGTTGAACAATTCGTGATACGGTACTGTAATGCTTCTCTCTGTATATACTGTACAGTAGTAACATTGATAGAATGTCTGGTGGTAGAAAATATATTGACAAAGACTTCCACGGAGAATACTTCTGGTTGTTAAATGGTAGCTATCTCTCATTCCTGTTACTGCAATAGTTTCCTTTTATATTGATCGGCAACTGTTCCAGAGATTTCTTCCTTAGCAAGTTCTAGCATGTTCTCGTAAGGAAGCAGTTATCGGAGGAGACTTCCTGGAAAAGAAGATTCTAGAGGAGATCATCACTAAAATTAAAATTTCCAAGCAAAATGTTCTTTCTATCTGAAGGAATCTGAAGTAGAAACTCAGTCCTAGAAGTGTCTCGAACATAGGAACACAGTAGTAAAAGAAGATTCCTGAACTTTCTCAAAGCTTTGGCAAACCTCGACTTGTAGCCTGCGTAACAAGCTCTGAGTTTACCTTGGAACTGGTTAGTGCCTCGTAACAACCAGGACACCCGGAGTCATGGTCACTGCCCTACACCCTAATGTTGAATGTGCAGACTGCGGACTGTTGTTCTAAAAATGATTAGGCCTATGTTATACACGACGATATCAGTAACATGTTCTCCCACCAAGGACCAGGACTTCAATTCCAGTCAGTTGCATACCCTACTGCTGCTACAAAAGCTTTTCAACACAGACACCTGGAGTTGCAGTCTCCATTGTCCTTCTCAAAAATAACTGAAAGTATGTTGTCGTTCTTAAAATGTATTTACTACAGTATGAGCACTGTTTTTCTCAAAATTATTAACTACCACAGACACAATGCTGCACATTCATACCCATGTGCATTTCATGCACTATACGCCAAAGAATAGATCTTTGGCTTAGACGAAAGGAATTGCTTGGCATAGCGGCGTGAAAAGTTATTCCAGTTGACACACAACTTACCTATTGAGTATACATTTTGTACTGCAAACTAGCTCTAAGTCAAAACTGCAGCTATAAAACCTTCTGCTTTGGTGTGTTTCCACTTAACTTACATTGAGTCCCATACAAAATATGATTATTTCCTGCCAAACAGGATCGAAAGAATGTGTAGAATGTGTAACTTTTTGCTTCAGGTATGATGAATGATCATCATACAGCAGGCACACAGACACCTGTGGTTTGTTGGCGTGTGAAAGCTGACACCTCTGTGTAATTTCAGCATTGGTTTACATGAAATACTGTACACCCTGGCATTCATGTGTTCTCTTCAACAAGGATTACAACTGTGACTCCACTCTGGACTTGGTTACCGGAAAAATTGCGATACCAAACTATCTCAACCGTGCTTTACATTCTTCCCAATGACGTCAGAGGAATGTATTCTCCCCACCAAGAACCAAGACCATGAGTCTGCTCAGGTTGTGGTTACTGGCAAAGCTGCTACCTGTACACCAAAGTCACACAAACAGACCTTGCGACATACACAATGACATCACAGTCACATGTTCTCATCACCGTGGACCATAACCTTGACAGCACTTAGGACATGGTTACCGATGAAGCTGACATGTACTTAAGTCACACAAACTCTACACAGTGGTACAACATATGGTAGGTGGAATGTAGAAAAAAGTCCCAAACCAAAAGATCGTTACAATTACTATAAAGCTAACATACAGTAGTTACATTAGAACTTAATTATTACAGTAGGCCTACAGCCTATTACTAATGGAGACTGTGCCATACAAATCATTATGAATGTTGTCCGCTATGACTCTTTTTCTCAAAGTGTTCTCCAAATACTGGCCTGGGGTCATCTGCAATTATTCCCATTTTAGTTGCAAGTTACATGGAAAATGGATAGTACCAGCAAAAATGAGCATATTTAGTGAAAAAAGTAAGGTGCATGTATTGCTCCATTGACATGAAAAAGACTTAAAACTTTGTCAAAAATTAAGAAAAAAAAGTGATGCAGCCTTGCCTAGGTTAAAATAAAAAAAAAAAAAACTGATTTAAATAAAACAAAGGAGTAACTATAGAATACACTGCCGTAGTCGAAAAACACCTTTTTGTAAACTAGGAGGTGAAGTTGCAGTGGCCACAGTCCCCCAAGATTGTTATTTTGAGAACGAGTCAACATTTGTTTTATGCAAATGTTTTTTGGCAAAATGTCCAAGTCCACCGAGCCTCCAGTTTGGAGTGGAGGTGCAGTCGCAGTCACCATTTATGAATTTGTGTTATTTTGCAACACAATAATTACTAGTGTTTTTATGTAACTGTTTTTGCAAAATGTCCAAATCCACTGAGCCTCCAGTTTTGAGTGGAGTCGCAGTCACAGTCGCAGTGGCTGTTTATGAATATGTGTTCCTTTGCAACATAATAATTACATGTGTTTTTCATGCTAATATTTTTGAAAAATGTCCAAGTAAAGTCCACTGAGAAGCCAGTTTGAAGTGGTGGTGCAGTCAGTCACATTGACCATTCATGGATGCGAGTTATTTTGTTATTTTGTGCTTCACTGTGACTGTGCTTCCGGAGGCAAGGTGAGGTTTACAGGTATTTTTGGCAGTGTAGTCTATGGCTGTACCAAAAAGTGGGCCTATTTTCATTTTTTTTTAAAGTAATTAAAAAAGAAATTGCCAACCCTGCAAACAATTTAACAGATACAGTACAGCAATGTACAACCCTGCGACCAAACCCATTATGGTAGCATGGTGGGTCCATGAATATCAGGTACATAGGGGGCCTACCTGAAATGAATTTATTATCGTGAAAAACAAATCACGGGTTACAGTAGGTTCAAGAATGTTAGACTCACTGCAGTAACGTTGCTACCATGATAGCTTAATTAGTAAGTTTTTTGAAGGTGCGTCCATTACCGGCCCGCATCAATTTCGGTGCCTTTACTGAGTAACTATAGAATAATACAGGGCCACTCAAGAGTTGTACCTGAGCATCTGCATGCACAGATGCAGAGTCAAAGTTTGGAAAAATCTGTAGTCTTTAAGAACATGTTAGTATATATGCAGAAACTTCGAAAAAAAAAATTAAGTCCCTTCCAAGCTCACCCTGGGTGGATGCACGGCTGCTTGGATGCGGGGTCAAAATGAAACTTTTCGAAAATTTTTGAAGTCACTCCCAAGTACCCCCCGGGTGGATGCGCGGATGTGAAGTTAAAATTTTTTACCAAGAATATCTTTGTAGAAACAAAAGAGTGAATGCTTGGATGCAGGGTCAAACCAAAGTTCGTGTGTAAGATAACCACAGTCACATCACATCCTTGCATCCGGATGCTAGGTGGTATTCAAGAGTGGCCCTGCATTCCATAGGGCACAACCAAAATTCGAACCATAGGGGCAATTATTGTTACAGGTATTGGGCAAAAACTGGAAAATTCATGATAGTTACTACAGATCAGAATCATATTGGAAATCCTTCCTACGTTCTTCCTTTTCACAAAACCAGTTAGATTATGCCAAAAAATCACAAAATAACACTACCTAGCTTGAAAATATGATGAATTTCTGCACATCTGAGGCCTCGGAAGTGTTCATTAGAAAAAGATGATTGCGCAATAAAATCAACTTGTTAGCCTTGCACCAGTCGTTTCTTTCTCGTGAATATATGTGTACATACATAGTACATTCAAGACATAAAAAACGACTAGCACAAGGCTAACAAGGTGATTTCATTGTGCAATCATGTTTTTCTAATGAAACTTCCGAGCGCTCAGACGTTGCAGAAAATCATCTTATTTTCAAGCTAGCCTAGGCCAGATTGGAAAGTTTGCCCTGCGCGGGGGATTTATCCCCTGCACAACAATATTAATTTCAAAGTTGCCAGCCGCGCAAATTTAACAACTGACAACTGTAACCGCGCAAACTTGTTGGCAACAAGCGCACAAGTTGCCTGGGAAAGACAAATTCCTGCAATGTAGGAGGTGATTTTGGCCAAAATTTTCTCAGTACACTCTGCGCCAACCGATCGTGGTGCTCCACTTAGATAGTATCGGCCGCACAATTCTCCTGGCCGTTATTAAAATCCCCCGCGCACCATCAAAAGCTTTCCAATCTGAAGCCTAGGTAGTGTTATTTTGTGATGTTTTTGTATAATCTTGCTAGTTTTGTGAAAGTACAACACATTCTAAGGATTTCTGATTTGATTCCGATTTGAAGTAAATATCTTGAATTTTGAGGTTTTCGTCCATACCTGTAACACTAATTGCCCCTATGGTTCGAATTTCGGGTGTGCCCTACCCTATAGTTGTACCGCCTGGAATCTCTACTCGCAAGTCATCATCTATCTCCTTTCATCATCCCACTGTAAGAAAGGACTGCTAGGCCTATAGGTTTTCTTTTACTCCAAGGACAATGGCTGAGTGGAATTGTCTACCCCCAGCTGTTAGGGAGGCCCCTTCATTTGAAGCTTTCAAAAACCACCTAGGCCTAGGCCTATGTAAATTGAACTTGTCGTTCTTGAGGAGATCCCAAGTAAACTAGACAATCAGTAGTTGCAGGCAACTACATATCGAAGCCTGTAGAAGACATATAGACATATGGAACCTTTAGTGTTATGGGAGGTGAGGGGGGAGGGGGTAGAGGAGGGGGACTAAAGGGTACTCTGTTTTGTTATGGGGGGGTGGGGTGCGCCACAAACACTCGTATATTTCACGTATACAATCCGTAAGAACAATGAAAAATGTTCGAGTTTCCAACAGACAGAGGGCCAAGAAATTAAGATAAAATCTCTATTTTGGTTGAAGGTTCATGTAAGAACGATTAAAAATTTGTTTGAATTTCATTTCTCGATCATTATAGTGACATGACCTAATAAGGCCACTTTCGAATGTCGTGCATCGATACAGTCAACAAAGCACGTCAAAACTGCTGTCACAATCAGTGCGTCAATTTTTTATGCAGCACGCGCATAGCAAACTAACTTGCTAACGCGCGTGAACCTGTTTTTCAAGCACTTGCACGCTAAGATATGCAGTTCAAAATGAACGCACAAACTGCCTAGGCTACACTGAATCTGTACATACAGCTCTGTACAAAAATTGTAAACAGCGCCCGCTGGCCTTATTAGGTTACTTCTGATTTTAGGCTTGAGCTGGAAACGCTGAACTTGTCGTAATGGTATCTCTTGAAAGGAAAAATCAGTGGTAAAGATTTATAGCTCTCAAATAAGGTGAAGTCCGCCAAAACTTTTTCAGGTGCAAACAGATTCACATTCTTTTGTCTTGTTTCTAAAAACGAAAACTTTCTTAGAGTGGCCTTGTTAGGTTGTGCCATCATACTGTATGTCTATGCAGCACTAGGCTAGATCAATATCAATATAATTTCTCTTCTTGGAAAGAAGTTACAAGTGGAGTTCCACAGGGTTCTGTTCTTGGCCCGCTTCTTTTCTTAATTTTCATCAATGATATTGATAGCTCTCTCACATCTAGTATTAGTAAGTTCGCTGATGATACTAAGCTCTATAGAAAGGTTAGTGATAAGGATGATGCCTCATTACTGCAAAAAGACTTGGATAGGTTATTTTCATGGTCTCAGACTTGGCAAATGTCTTTTAATGCAGATAAGTGCAAAGTCCTTCACTTTGGTCCTAAAAATTTCAGCTATGATTATAACATGAATGGTAGTATTCTGAGTGATGTGACTTTTGAGAAGGATCTGGGTGTAGTTATTACAGGTGATTTAAAGCCATCTAGACAGTGTGCAGCTGCTGCTGCTAGGGCTAATAGGGTGCTTGGATTGATCAAGAGGAATTTCAGTAGTTTTAGTAAAGGAATTGTACTAAATCTGTATAAGCAGTTGGTAAGACCTCACCTCGACTATGCAGCCCAGGCTTGGAGTCCCTTCTATGAAAAGGACAAGCTTCATTTAGAGCAAGTTCAGAGGAGAGCCACTCGCCTTATACCCGAGGTGAGACACCTACCTTATCATGTTAGACTTAAGCATCTTGGGCTTACCACCCTGGAGTTGAGAAGGATTAGGGGGGACATGCTTCAGGTGTACAAATTTCTCTCTGAAAGGAATCCTTTGTCCTCTTGCAATTATTTAAAGGTTCAATGTAATTCTCGGGTTCGAGGCCATTGTAAGAAGCTAGTTAAGAATTTTGCAAGGCTCGACATTAGGAAGTTCAGCTTTTCTCATAGAGTTGTTAACGAGTGGAATAGTCTGCCTGAGTGGGTAGTTAACTCCACATCTGTGCACTGCTTTAAGGTTAACATTGACAAGTTCTTCCATAAGTGTGGTAGAATCTAATTGTGCTGGGCTCGTTTGGTGTTGGTTGGCTCTTTGTTTTTCAGTTAAGGTTGTATGGACTTCAGGGCATCTTATGGGGCCTTAGCCCTCCTTTGCCCTTTAACCTGTTATGTTATGTTATGTTAAAATACACAGTCTGTCCATTAGGTATTATCAGTGAGATGGTTGGAATCTAACGCGGTTAGTGGTTATGCAAATTGGTGAACGCTGAATGTGTGCATTTAGCGAAATTCCCTCTTTTGCATGCGTAGCTGTTGGCTCAGCTAACAAGTTTATGTTAAAATGCGGCTCAGCTAACAGGTTTATGTTAAAATGTGTGTAGGCTACATTACAACGTCTACCGAGTCGCATAAGCAGGCGGAAATCCACAAAATTTGTGGCACAAATCCCTTCTTGAACGTGAATGCGCTTAGCAAAATCCCCTCTTTCGCATGCGTAGCTGTACGTTCTGCCAATATGTCCATGTTGAACATATGTGCACCAGAAGGTGTACCGAGCCCAGACTGCATAATTTGTCAGTCGCGCGGAAGAAGTTCCGCGCGCATTTTCAATTTACATACTGATTTTACCATGAATTTGGCGCGCAATAATTCAGTTTGGTGTGCGGCGCGCAGAGCAAGACTCCATCCCGGCATAGCGGTGGCAAAACGGTTACAGTACCTCGGTCTGTCGGCGTACTGTGCAATGCAAACTAGCCATATCCAATACACACACGGCAGCCATGCAATTTTGTGTTGTAATGTGCCTCCACTTAATTCCCTCTGAGTACCACACAAAATATGATTATTTCCTGCCAAATAGGAAAAATGTACATAAATTTTGGCAGAAGTATGATGTGTATAAGTGTAGCGTACGTACGTACAGTATACGTACATATTAGTATGTAGTATAGATAAATATAGTATACATATGCGTATGTGTATATACGTACACATATAGGTAAAATGTATTGTGTGTATTCAGTTTGTAGCGGCATTGGCGCGCAAGGTCGAACTTCACAATTACATTCCGCGAGCAGTTAACAAACTATGCAATCTGGTACCGAGCTGCATAAGTAGTCAAAAAAGCATGTGACAACGAAAGCAATCCCTACAATCGAAGCTGTGGCTTCGATTAATTAATTTTAGTCTGGTAGCCGTTACACACCTACAACATAACATAACATAACATAACAGGTTAAAGGGCAAAGGAGGGCTAAGGCCCCATAAGATGCCCTGAAGTCCACACAACTTTAACTGAAAACAAAGAACCAACCAACACCAAACGAGCCCAGCACAATTAGATTCTACCACACTTATGGAAGAACTTGTCAATGTTAACCTTAAAGCAGTGCACAGATGTGGAGTTAACTACCCACTCAGGCAGACTATTCCACTCGTTAACAACTCTATGAGAAAAGCTGAACTTCCTAATGTCAAGCCTTGCAAAATTCTTAACTAGCTTCTTACAGTGGCCTCGAACCCGAGAATTACATTGAACCTTTAAATAATTGCAAGAGGACAAAGGATTCCTTTCAGAGAGAAATTTGTACACCTGAAGCATGTCCCCCCTAATCCTTCTCAACTCCAGGGTGGTAAGCCCAAGATGCTTAAGTCTAACATGATAAGGTAGGTGTCTCACCTCGGGTATAAGGCGAGTGGCTCTCCTCTGAACTTGCTCTAAAAGAAGCTTGTCCTTTTCATAGTAGTGACTCCAAGCCTGGGCTGCATAGTCGAGGTGGGGTCTTACCAACTGCTTATACAGATTTAGTACAATTTCTTTACTAAAACTACTGAAATTCCTCTTGATCAATCCAAGCACCCTATTAGCCCTAGCAGCAGCAGCTGCACACTGTCTAGATGGCTTTAAATCACCTGTAATAACTACACCCATGCAGATCCTTCTCAAAAGTCACATCACTCAGAATACTACCATTCATGTTATAATCATAGCTGAAATTTTTAGGACCAAAGTGAAGGACTTTGCACTTATCTGCATTAAAAGACATTTGCCAAGTCTGAGACCATGAAAATAACCTATCCAAGTCTTTTTGCAGTAATGAGGCATCATCCCTATCACTAACCTTCCTATAGAGCTTAGTATCATCAGCGAACTTACTAATACTAGATGTGAGAGAGCTATCAATATCATTGATGAAAATTAAGAAAAGAAGCGGGCCAAGAACAGAACCCTGTGGAACTCCACTTGTAACTTCTTTCCAAGAAGAGAAATTACCATTAACAACAACTCTCTGAGATCTACCATTGAGCCATGAATTTATCCAGTCAGCACAACTGCCCTTGATGCCTAACCTATGCAGTTTAATCATAAGTCTACCTAATGGAACTTTATCAAAGGCTTTTGAAAAATCAAGGTAAATGACATCAACACCGTGACCACAGTCAAGAGATAAGGAAACATCCTCAAGAAAGCTTAGTAAATTAGTAACACAAGATCTACTCGGTAAAAAACCATGCTGTGACAGATTGAGTAACCCATTATCTAAAAGATATTTAAGCAAACAATCCTTGATTACAGATTCCATAACTTTGCACACAACACTGGTTAAACTGACCGGCCTATAATTGCAAGGCAAGCTCCGATCCCCCTTTTTGAAAATTGGAGTAACATTAGCAATCCGCCAGTCAGCAGGTACAAAGTTTGAATCCAGAAACTTCTGAAAAATAATGCAAAGAGGAACTGACAAAATCTCGGAGCATTCATGGAGAATGGCAGGATGGATCCCATCAGGCCCAGGGGCCTTACTAGCTTTTAAACTCTTCAACTTATTACAAACCAACTCTTCAGAGAAGACAAGATCACTAACTAAAGAGGAATTATCAGAATCCCTACAAGTCCCCAAAACAGATGATTCCTTGGTAAAAACAGATACGAAATAATCATTTAACAAATTAGCCATATCCTGATGATCAGTAACTAGTGTGCCTTCATTACCTTGGAGAGGCCCAACACCCTCCTTAACCTTCTGCTTAGACCTGACATAGGCATGAAAGATTTTGGATTTACCTTAACCTCCTTGGCCAATTGCTTTTCAAACTTAGCTTTAGTGTCAATAACCAAATTTTTAACTAAGAGTTCCTGCTTCTTGTAGACTGCAAAGTCATCAGAATTCTTACTGACCCTATATCGACGCCAGCACTTACGTTTCTTCCTGGCTGCTCTAAGTACCTCTCTAGACATCCAGATTGGCCTATTTTTAACCACAGCTTTCTTGAGTGGGATACACAACTTTGTAGTGTCAGTAACTATATTACGAAAGACACTCCATGCTTCAGCAGGACCTAAGTGAGACAAGCGTGCAACCCAATCTATGGTAAAAAGCTCTTTAGCATGAGTAAAGTTAGCCTTGCTGAAATCTAAAACAGTTTTGTTACTACCTTGAAGTTTGCTGAAACAAAGTAACTCAAAACTTATGAGGTCATGGTCACTAGATCCTATCTTACCACCACTAGCTACATTTCTAACCATGTTTTCATCAGTACTTAGTACCAAATCCAGACAATTGTCCTCACGAGTGGGAAACAGAACATGCTGGGTAAAGAAACCATCAGACACTGCCTCGAGAAAATCCCTCCCATGTGACCCACTAGTACATGAATGCCAATCAATATCAGGAAAGTTGAAATCCCCAAACACAACTGCCCTTTTTGAAGAAACTATCCTAAAACTTTCGAACAAACTCTGATTATTATCAGCACAAGAATTTGGTGAACGATAAATAATACCAACAACTAAAGGAGTGCAACCGTACATCCCGTTTGCAGAGAACTGTTTGTAGTATTACACCAGAACCAGAACCAAAAGTCAAAACCTTACTAGCCTAGGCCTACACTATTTCTCAACAGTGGGCTATCACTGTGTACTGTACGGGACCACATGGGGCTAAACAGGTTACTGAATATATGAGTAGCAGTTTCACGAAAGTATAGATTGCCGTGACGAGTTCTGTATTTACCTGAATAGGGATTCAGAGACACGTTCCAACGAACGGATAGACAGCCAAGCGTAATCAAAATACAAAAGTTGAAGATTTCGAGTTTATTCATCATTGTTTGTCTTGCACATTACTCATTAGTAATTACCGGTGGTGAGCTTTTAAATCTTACGTAAGTGCAGGCAGTTCTAACGTTATATAATGCACACATATATATAAATAGACAAGGTAGAGCACTTCTTCCACACCAAGGCGTTCAGTAGCCAGATTTGGCCTATTTGGCCATATATGCACGAATACATGGCCATGTTAGAAAAAGATTTGCCAGTTTGGCCAAAACATTTGGGAATTTGGCCATATTAGTGCACAGGAGCCAAATCTGGCTACTGAACGCCTTGGTGTGGAAGAAGTGCGCTACTTTGTCTATTTATATATATGTATGTACTGTATAACGTTAGAACTGCCTGTGCGTAAGTGCAGGTGGTTGTACGCAGCTGTTCCACACTCTAGGCTAAATTCACTTTTCCTGAAAATCGGCTAGGTATGTCCTGATATTTTCAATAACTCTTCTTTTATGCTACTTCAGGCTGATCCAGGATCCTCTCCTCAAAAATTTCCCCAGGAGCACCCAGATTTCCCCGAATTTCGGGTAATTTCGTGAAGAGTGGAAACCCACTTGGCAATCGCTTCATATTAATGAATATACGTCAAACTTTAATATTCATATAATGATTTCATAGATCACAGACAGGTAGCGAGGGCAGCGTAATAGAAACTGATATGGGAATTACTAGCCAATTTGCCGAGGCCAACGATATTAATCTGGATTTGACAGGACGCATGGTGTATGATAAGTCGTGTCAAGTTGCTTTCAAGTTAATTATGCAGGGCATTCTCAAACTATTCCTGGCAAGTCATGGGTACAGGTGTAGCCACGGTCTTGAAACTAGCGGAGCAATACAATTGCAATGTAAAACATGTCAGTCTTGCTAACAGTAGGAGGGGACATATTTCTTTTTAACTTCTATTTGAAGCAGGCACGGATCCAGACATTTCGAATAGTGGGGGCTGATAGCCCCCTTGAATATTCTCCTGGATCAACATTATGCTAATTTTCGCGTATTTGTTACTGCTGATGTGGCGAAAGGGGGGGGGGCTGAGGCCGCCAGAAAGCCCCTTGAATCCACGCCTGTGAAGGGAGGTATGCCACAGGCGCGTAGCCAAGGGAGAGGGGGAGAAGGGCATTCGCCTCCCTTGAGCATATTTTGGTATTTTTTAATGTTTATTTTTACAATATTGCGAGTGTTTACCCTATTTATTTGCGGTAAATAGGCCTGGGATGTGTCATTTCCAGGCATCTGGGAGGCATTTTGGGCCAAACTTTTCTTGCGCTTTGAGTGCGCCAACCCATGGTGGCGCAAAGCACTGAGAGTTTGCCTATGGGATTCGAACCCTCCCCCCCCCCTTTGACAAATTCCTGGCTACGCCCCTGGTATGCCACATCTTTTTATGAGATGTGCTGATTCCATTACTAGAGGACTCGGACACTATCACAATTAAGCTGGTTAAACAAAGAAAAAACTCTAAACTCTCTCAAACTTTATTCATATTTCTTTGCTACTGAAAACAAGAGTTCACTACCTCAAGCAATCAATGACTCCTCTACTCTAAACTGTTTTAGGGCAGGGCTTGATTCTCTCTCATCAATAAGTCTGGTGTGTTCTGGTACAGTTGAGATCATTACCCTTTGCCAACAGCCGATTGAATCTGATGTATGTGCTCAGTGGACGTGTTACATATATGTGGCTGTGATCAGTGTGGTTGCTTGGGTTCATATCATTTTGAACTTGTCTCGGTGTGGCCCACTTAGTTGGGTACAACCAGACAAGATGGAAAGCAATGAGACATTTGGTTTCCCAATTAAAACTAAAGTGTAAGAAAAAACACTGAAACATAGCTGAGTAAAGATAAAAACTAAAGAAATGTGTCGTTCTTACCAGGGCCGTAGCGAGCGGAGGGATGTGGGGAGGGTCACCCCCCCCCCGATATTAAATTTGGTCGCCGTCGGCAAATTTCCGGTCTGTCGGCAAAAGGGGAGAGGGAAAGGAAAAGAAGAGGAAAAGAGGAGAGGAGGAAAAGAAGAAAGGAAAGGAAAGGAAAAGGAAGGGAGTGAAAGGGAAGACGGAGAATGAAAAGAAAAAAAAAAGAAAGAACGGGAGCGCGTGGCCAGTCTGTTATCGGCTATTTCGATTTTCGGCTCTTCATCTAATTGGCCCATTCAAGTTGAAAGCCCGTCGGCAAATTGATTATGCATGTGACGGCCGTATACAGCCGTGTCAACGGCCGTCGGTGTAATTGGACGAGTGACTGAGTCCGTCGGCAACTCGGGGAAAGAAAGGGAATTAAAGGCTTCCGTATAGGCGCACTATTTCGGGTCATATAACATTCTTGAAAAACCACTTTCTGCACATTATTCCTCACTTTTATCATCACCATGGGGAGCAGCACCCGATTACCCATGGAGAGGGCATCCTTAGCCCGTTTTCTAACCCCTAACCTTGACTTCAAACGCATTTTGCAAACTCCTTAGGATCTGGTTTATCCACAAACATCCTGGGGAAAAATAATGCATCCTGGAAAAAAAAACAATGCGTGCCGCGCGTGTCTTCCCTTCACTGCAATCTAAGGCTTTTAACTTTTAAACACCACAATGAAATAGATACAGAACCACCCATCCTGGTGTTCAAAGCATTTTGAACGCTTGTGTTAAGATTCTGAACACTTTTTCTCCCCTTTCTCGCCTGTTCGAACACTTACCGTCAGTATTTGAACACCTGACGCGTCCAGGGGCGGATCCAGGATTTCTGAAAAGAGGGGGCCGATGTTGTTCGACCTGTGATTGATGGCACTATACCATCTAAGCGGAGCGCCACCATCAGTTGGCGCGGAGCGTACAAGAAAATTTTTGACAAAATAGACCTCCCAGATTGCCGGAAATAGCACTTCCCATGTCTTATTTTTGCATTTTCTGCTTCATATAATTTCATGTCTCAACTCTCAAAATATTAATTTTTCCACAAGTTATTACCAGAAAAGAGTTTTCATAGGCACAGTGCCTTACTACAATGCATCCTGTTCAAGGCGTCTAATCAGATCTTTAGTAGTCATGTTCTAATCAGATCTTTAGTAGTCATGTTCTAACTTGCTGAATATTGAGGGACTTCCTTGAGAAATTTGGGAACCATATCTTAGTTCGACTTGATGCCAGGATTCAGGTACCTTGCATTGACATGTGGGCGTAAATGTTTTATCACGTGCATGTTCCCCTCTGCCTAATTTCTTGTTCTGCGTGGACTCAGTGAGAAAGTGAAAATGACCCAAAATGTACGAGACTTGGCAGCCCTGTCATTGTTTTGGGAGAACGTCCAGGCAGTGTAATCATGGTATTATTGTAGGCCTTACATAGTATCAAAACTGAATGACCGAATTGTAATGATTCCGACCACAACATTTCTACATAAAATTTTGTTAGTGACGTGCACTGTAGACCAATCTTAACTTCTTTCAGCGAAAAATCGAGGGATTAATTAACTGACAGAACATCATTTTGCCATTTAGTTTGTCATTGATTATGGTTATACTTGTTGATTGCTGACTTAATTTATTTTTCTCCTTAAGAATTTATTTATGGAGGGACGTCTTCTTCACTAAAAATTTTAGGGAGGTACGTGTCCTCCCCCCGTTCCCCCGCTTTCCGCCGCCTATGCGTAGCATACCAGAAAATTTGGGTAAAAACACATCCCAGACACCCGGAAAAGACACTTCTAAGGACTTTGTAATCCGCATGATTTTCCATTTTATTTCTCTTGCAGTGGCGTAGCTAGGATTTTTTGTTTGGGGGCGGGGCTCCCGTTTACTATCCAAGCGGAGCGCCACCATAAGTTGGCGCGGAGCGTACCAAGAAAATTTGAGATTTAAATACATCCTAGATGGCCGGAAATGGCATTTGCCAGGCTAGATAGCAGCTATCATAAGTGCAGTTTTTGTGAACAAAATGTAAAGTTTGATTTTATTTTATTACACATTTCTGTGAGGACGGATTAGTTCAGCTGGTGGGACTTTTTGTCCAAGGGATGCAAGTTTGAATCCTGTTTTACGCAGTGGCGTACCCAGGATTTCTCTTACGGGGGGCATGCAGTATGTTGTGTGATCGCCGGCCTGGGGAGGGGTCTAAGGGGAGGGGGTGTCCCCCTCCCCTGAAAATTTTTGAAAAATTAGGTGTCCTTACATGCAATTTGGTGCCAAATATCCTACCTTTCGAAGTAAAATTTGTGTTAAAAAAGTTACGTAATTTTAGGAACAAAAAAAAAAAAAAAATCGGCATCAGTGAGGAGAGGCATGGCCCAATGGCCTCCCCTGTGTACGCCACTGCGTTTATTATCTAAGCGGAGCGCCACCATAGGTTGGCGCGGAGCGTTCCAAAAAAATTTGAGGTTTTAATTCATCCCAGATGGCCGGAAATGGCACTTGCCAGGCTTGATAGCATCCCAACTGATTCGCACTGTCTCGTAAGGTATTTTACGATTGGCTGATGGTATTGTATCGATATTGTATCGTATTGATTGTATCCAATCATGTGTAGTAAGATAGCATGCGTGTGAACGTCCCAATCGACGTTCAAACTGATCTGCTATGCGCTATGACTCCCATGCTTCGAGGTTGCTAATTGCAGCTTCATTCTCTATCAGTCCTGTCCTTCTCTCTATCTCTTCTCCTTTCCGTTTTTTTGTTCTCTTTTTTCCCTTTCATTTTTTTTTCATTTTCAAAAAGGGGGGGGGGCGGGTCGCCCCCCTAGATCCGCCCCTGGCGTCTAGTGTTCAAAAGGCTGAACGCATAGTGTTCCAATTCTGAACGACAGGTTCAGCTCCTGAAGTATAGTGGCGTGACGGAAGGAATAGCCTGACACATTAAAATTATCCGGAATCTTTGCACTGGATAATGTATTATGAACCAAAATATACCTATCCTGCATGAGGCTTAATTGTTTACCTAGAGATTATGGTAAAACCTCAAAGCTTCCGGGGGCGAAACCCCCTGGATCCCCACCAGGGGCCCTAAGGCGGGCTCAGTATTTTAGCCAGCTCCTATTTGTGCGACAATGTCGCAAAAACGGCGACAAATGAAGCCCAAAAAATCTGACAGGCAAATTCTACCCGGGTGTAAATTTTGAGGTTCCTCATTAGGGCAGAAATCCACTCAAATATTGCACCATTTGCGATCTATAGGCACCTTTCAAATTCCAAAAATTTCCAAAGGGGAGGGGGATACCCCTCCCCAGGCCACAGATCAGTAAATGTCGCATTGAGAAGAGGTTCTAGCTCAAAACACTGGCGGGCCTCTGGATCCCAACTGCCTGACTAGGGGAATAGCCTAATACATTAAAATTAGGGGTGATCTTTGCATTTGATGATGCATTATGAACCAAAATATATCCATCCTGAGACTTAATTTTTCACCCAGAGATATGCTTAAACCTCATAGCTTTCGGAGGCTTCTCCCCCTGGGCCCCCAGCGGGCCCCTGGACCCCACCCGCTGTTACCAGTGCTATATTACTCGAGACGATTCTCGGACCCGAGACCGGTCTCCAGTCACGATTTTAAGGACTCGGCTCCTGACTGGGACTCGAAAAGCCAGGCTGGGGACCAGGCACGTAGCCACGGAGGGGGGAAGTGCCCAAAAGTTTTTCAATAAAAGGTTTTGCACTGAAGGAGGAAAAAATTATTACGAGACCAGCACTTTTGGAATACAAATGTGAGAAGGGAAAATTATGGAAAACCTTGCACCATTTTGCATCTAGAGTCCTTTAGCCTGGAAAAAAGTTTCCCCTTTAGATCCCTCCCCCAGGCCGGGAAAACTCCAACATCGATGTGCCCCCCCCCCCAAAAAAATTGGTTATTCAGGCTACGGGCCTGCTGAGGACTCGAACTCGGTCTCGAACAGTCCGGACACGGCTTCAAAATTCTCGAGCCTGACAAGGCTCGAGGCCCCCAAAACTTACTTCACTTTATGTAATGAATCCGTTGTCACAAAGCATCTACCTTGTTCTGAAGTCCTTGTACAACTCCACACCGTATTTTCAAAGTGTACTGTGTAGTGAAGATGATATTCGTAACAGTTTTACGGTAGAAGCCTACATTATTACACACGACAAGATTGAATGAGAGGCAAGCTAAAACTGATGATTTGTTAACTTTTCTTCTAGTCAAGGGCGGCGATCTAGGAGGGGTGGAGGGAACGGTCCCACAATATGTCGACTGTGGGAACGGAGCACTTTTCGTCCCCGGATATCTGGTAAACGACCATAATATTTGCAGATATTGTGAGTGTGAGACCGTAGCCTCATCCAGTAATTAATGTAGTTGAAGAGGACATGCAGAATATCTTAGATATTTTGGCAAAAACGTATTTTTTGCTGATATTTGAGTGAACATTAGACTTTTCGATGAAGCAAAGCCTCATGAAAATGAATCGAATTTTTCCAGCGATTTTCCAGAGCAAAACTTACGGGTTTACTCGGGTTTTGACGTCGAATTCACAGACACGTGTAAATTCCCTTTATAAGGCTGAGAACGGAATGTTCAATCCTTCCGTATAGAGTTGGTAAATTGCTGTGATAATTTTTAAAATTGGTGTATGTGAGATGTGAGACATTTTTTCAACGACCGTAACATTTAGCTCTATTGACCATGAATGATGAAAGGCATATTTTCGGCGAGCTTTGGGCGCATCTACAGCCACATACACACTTATACTGAGACATTCTTCGACACACATGGGGCAAATATTATATGCAACGACGTATTCAGGACCTTTAAATTAATACACCTAATTGGGATATTTCTACGCAACCATGCTAGTTGTCGGAACGCTTTAAAAACAACATTTAATCCTTAGGGGCATGAACCGGATCTTTGTCAAATATTTGACTAAATTTGATTCAAAATTCGTCTATTTGGTGAAGCATGAAACCACTCGGCTCGTCTTAAAATATTGCAAAATTATTCGGTTCGCAGTGCATGGCGGATCCAGAAATTTGTGAAGGGGGTGAATTTTGAGCTGTGTCCAGGGGGAGTCCGAGGGTATAAGGGGAGGGTGTCCACTCCACTTTGGAAAATTTTGTTTAATTATGTATGTTCAGATGAGAAATGGTGCTATGACAAATGTTTTGTCATATGACAAATGTTTTGTCATATTTCAGGATCTGAAATAGTACCACAAATTGGACAGTTGTACGGATTTGTTCCCAGAAATCAGACAAAACTTCTTTTTTCTCATCTTTGCATTTCTATCATACATCTCCAGAAATTTGGTAGTTTCTAGATATAGCCTTACTAAGTGCCTTATAATGCTCCCAAGTTTCCTTTTCTTCTTCCTTTTTAAAACATAATTTAACCTCATTATATTTACAAAATTGTCCGTTTCATAAACGGGAGCCATAGTTGATGGAGGTGACCAGTCACCCTAGTCAACCCCCTGTAACCGCCTATGGGTTCGTGTCTCTATTATGAAGATTTTTTCAACTATAATGGGATGTTTCTGGATGACTGTTTCTTCAATAAAATAGCCTCTTATTTATTGGAACTGTTTCGTGGATATTGCGATATTGAAATACTTATGTCCAGGGGCGGCACCAGGGTATTTCGATGGGGGTGGGGGGGGGGGGCAAAGCATGAAATGAGTGATCAACGTCCTGGGGGAGGGCTCTAAGGGGAGGGGTGTCCCCCTCCTCACTGGGAAATTTTTTGTTAACTTAAGGTTGCTTAGATGCAAAATGATGTCTTTGGTACATATTTTGAACTGATCATATATGGCTGGAAAACTTACAATTTAGTAATTTTATATTTTGTTTTGGGAAAGATGCTTTTCTGGGAGGGGTGTCCCCTCCCCTTTGAGAAGAATTTTTTATTTAAGATTGCTTAGATGCAAAATGGTGATATCTTTGGTATATTTTTTGTACTGATCATATATAGAAGAAAGTGTTCATAATTTATTGAATTTTATTTTTGCTTGGGTGAAAGATGCTTTTCTGGGGAGGGGTGTCCCCTCCCCTTTGAGAAATTTTTATCAATTTAAGATTGCTTAGATGCAAAATGGTGATGTCTTTGGTATTTTTTTGAGCTGATCATATATGGCTGAAAAGTGTTAATAATTAATTGAATTTTAAGTTTTGGTTTAGTGAAAGAGGACAGCCTTTGTCGTCTAAGAGAAGGGTATGAAGTCAACAAACCTCCTGAAGCCACCCCCTTTTATGGGGTATGCTTTTACTCAAAAATACGTGCGTTGAGTCGACAGAAACACGAACTATTACGAATATTTTCGTTGCTTCATATATGCATTATACAAGGTATCTAAAGTCTGGCAGACACCGGCATAGGGCCTCCTGGAAGCTCTGTACTAATTATATGGATCAAATATATGCCTACCCCACCCTCCTCCTTTCTTCTTTCTCCTTCGCTTTCCCTTCTTCTCTTTCGTTTTCCATATGGAAACGTTTACGGCCATTTGTCTCATAAGAGACCGAACCGCACACACAGAGCATGCCTTTTCATTTTTCCTGTTCTTTTCCTTCTCACTTTCCCCTGTTCTTGCAAATGATAGGAGGCGGTTGCCCCCTGCCCCATGTAGCATCGCCCTGTTTTTCTTTGCTCTTTTTCTGATTGAGTCAAGATTTCTTCATACAGTAAAGATTGTGTTGTGTACGGCCATGCACCTACTATTTAAAATTCGTTTTCTATGGATTACTCAGTCGCGACAACACCAAAATAAAGCACAATAAGGCATAGGCGCAGGTAGCTTTTCGAGACTGGAGGGCTTAACCTTGTTCCGGATCGTCGTCCTGGGAAGGGGTGTCCCCTCCCCCTTTGGAAATATTTTGGGTATTTGAGGGTCCTCAGATGCAATTTGGTGCAACAGTTTGGGCAAATTTTAAGGAAAATTACTGCATTTTTTTACATTTTTACTGAAGAGATAAATAACGGGTTTTTGGCCTTGGATGTTTGGGGCAGAAGCATACTTCAAACCCCAGATTTTTGACCTGGGGTTTTCCCCCCCCCCCCCCCGCTTCCAACGCTTATGCAATAATGGAGACACATAATATTATTTCAAAGTTTAATTTATTTTATTAAATATTTTTTTTTATATTTTTATTGTCAAAATGTTCGTTAAGTGATTGACTCATGATACCCCCAATATATATGTTCACGTTCTAAACTTTAAATGGTCACATGCTGGGAATGGAGAGAAAGTAAATGTTTGAGATTGCCAAACATTACATAATCCGGACAAGGTGGAATACCCATAGACGGAAGGTTCACTTGGTCGGAGGTTCACTAAAAGCCGAAGATTCCGCCGGACGAAAATATATTCCGAGTTACGGGTAGTGTTGAGGTGTTGGTTAGATAGAGATTCATGGATCAAGCGTATCCCCTGATGCACAAATTAGCTGTCTGTATTTTTGGTGTAACTTGCAATGATACGCACCTTTTCTCCAAGAGAGGGAGAACTTTTTGCTCTGTGACACCATATGTGTAAGGTCTCACAATAACTTGGCGTTTGGGTATACTACTGTATTGTTTTAGCTTTACTCTCGGTTCCTGTGCTCTTTTTGTTTGCGCGTTATGTATAATGGCCTTAGTGTTTATGGAATACTAAACCTGCATTCGCGTAAACAATGGAGAAAACAGAAAACGTTATGCGTGCGGGGATTGCAAGTTTCAGGTAATTTGTAACAAACAATTTAACAAATATTGTGATAGATGGGTGACATACTGTAATACCTCACCCCACCCCCTACAAAATTATGTATCTTAAAACGTTTTTAGACGATTTCATTTTTTGGGTTGAAAAACTGGGGGGGGATGCCTGCCCTGCCTGACCCCCCCCCCCCGGTGGCGCAGCTCCTGCTTATGTCCCTGTCTTTACAATCTCTTTACTGATACAACTTTACCTTACGATGGATACTTCCATAAGGGTGTGAAAATGGAATAGTTATGACATTAAGTTAAAACCCCTTGGGAATTAAGACCCCACAGGTGGTCCGTTTAGTATTGTCTCTTCTTTTCAACTTGAGAAAAAACTTTTAAATATCATTTATTGCCGAATTAGTAATACTGCAACTCTTGTAACTGAATGACAGCACATTCACAGTGAAACCGCGCGACAATACACGCGGTTTTCCAGTGGCCGAACACTTTACATTGGTCAATCATTCCCTCCAAAATTTGAAATGTGTCCTGCTTGTTTCAAACTTTCATTCTGCTCGACACCGAAAACATACAGAACTAAGCTTTATCCTTAAATTCAATACACACACCAACGGGCTCAATAGAGATTTGAGCCCTCTCAACCATTACACATTCTACAATGCTTCTTGAGCGATTCATGCTTGTTTACTTTGTTGTCTGTTCATCGTTATCTGTACATTTACCTTAAATTTACTCTTGCGTGCATTAGTCTTAAGTCTTTCTTGGCTGAAGAAGGTTCCAGGGGAACCGAAAATTTCCAAGTTCAATTATACGCTTGTTTTGTACTTCGTATGTCAATTATGACTTTGTGTTTCATTGTCGTCATTTTATCGGTTATATATATATATATATATATATATATATATATATATATATATATATATATATATATATATATATATATATATATATAAACGCATACAAGGAATTGATAGAGCAGCTGCCCTTGCCCCCAAAACTGAACATACACCCACCACACGTATCCCGTTGGTCCTATCCTTTCACCCATCTGTAACCCCCATTGTACGTGCCATTTACAGGAATGTAGAGACCCTCCGTCATGACCCATCCACCCGTGACCATTTCCCTGATCCCCCTATCACGGCATTCAGAATTGAGAAGAACATATCTAAGCACTTGGTCCGTGCCTCTCAACCTCAAGCAGTAGTGCCTGACACCCCAGGAACTTTTCCTTGCAACCGTGGGAGATGCAATACTTGCCCGGTGGTCAGTTATGACAAAAACCTTTCCATTGTAGGTCCCAACAACAACCGGTTTAACGTTCATCAGCATTTTACCTGTACTTCAGCCAATGTTGTTTACGTTCTCGTTTGTAAACGCTGTAATATACTGTACGTGGGAGAAACAAAACGTCGTCTTGCTGACCGAGTCACCGAGCACCTGAGGTCAATCAAACAGAACCTCCCAGGGTTCCCGGTAGCCACCCACTTCAATCCCCCGTCAACATGCTCGATCCGTGACTTGATGGTTTCGGCGGCCATCTCGTGTCGAGGTTCCGATCATGACCGCCTAGCTGCCGAAAACCGCCTAATCATGAAACTTGGAACCCTGTCCCCACATGGTCTGAACGTTAGACTTGAACTGTTATAACGCAGCAATTCCTGCAATTTTTTGACTTGTGGTAACCACTTAACACTGTCTGTTTTCCTAGCCGAGGTTTACCGTGCCCAATTTTATTGTGTATTTTTTAAATTGTACGTTTGGCCGTGTCAACGATCAGTTGCATTTTTGCCACCTGATGAAGGGTTTAAACCCGAAACGTCGTGGAATTTTTCACAAACTTTTAGCACTATTTACTACTTTATTTTTACCTACCTACTTCATAAGTGCTACGCAGTACTTTGACCTTATATATATATATATATATATAATATATATATATATATATATATATATATATATATATATATATATATATATATATATATATTGAACAACTTGTGACGTTCTGCTGTCGTATTACTCATTAATGTGAAGCGGTTGCCAAGTGGTTCTAGTTTATCACTTCCCCTCCGATCTAGTGGTTTTAAAGTAGGTAATCCTGAAAAAAACGTCTTCGTAGGTACGGTCTTTACAGTCAGGGTAACCCTGATTGAGGGCCTGCTTTCTGCCTTGACGTCAGAGCCATATATAGCTCTGCTTGACGTTACTCTACTTGGTGCAAAAGACATAATATCTTTGCTTTGCCTTGACGAGGGCCGGGCGGGGGATAGTTTTTTTTTTTCGTAGGATGAAAATGGAAGAATCATGCCAATGGACCAATCAGCTTCTTGGAAATTGGCCACACCCCTAATTCCAAAATAACAGCTTTTCGACTAATTTTTTGTAATTCTGACGACGGATTATGAAATAGCAGGTCAAATATCCCTTGTTCACGTGACCCTAACCTTATTTCTAGCCCCAACCATGATTTTGAAACAAATTTAAAAATTTTGAAAAAACCGATTTTTCCATTTTCACCCTACGAAAAAAAAATGCGGGCGGAGGAGGGGGGAGTCGACATTGCTACAGTCAGTAGTATATAGTGTTTCGTACGATAGTGGGAAGAGGGGATTATGGATGTGCATATATCGTATGGTCAAACCGCAGGCTGGACGAACCTCACAGTTTTGTTCAGTATGCATGGGCGTCAACAGGTGGGGAAGGGATGATTCCCCGGTCCTCACTGATGAAAGTAACATACCAAAAGGGGGCTAAGGCCCCATAAAATGCCCTGAAGTCCAAACCCTTTATAATATGTAATAAACAACCAGACCTCAACACCAAGCGAGCCGGTAGATTCAACTACCACGATCACGGAAGACTTGTCAATTATTGTTAACCTTAAAGGGACAAAGCAGTCGATCGCCGAAACCTTATTTAAAAATCTGCTAAATCATCACAGATTTCCGCTTATATCTCTCGCAAGTATTTTTCATTATGTTTCTGTATAGAAACATTGAATATTGAATGTAAACCAATGTGTTATTTTGAATGAAATTAAGAAACAAGTAACAAAAATATTGTCACTTGATTGAAAGGAGCCATTCCTGAATTAGGATGACGGGGTACACTAATTCAAATAAGGGGGCTGCATTTTCTCTTTAAATCAGAGCACCGAAGTGAAGTTAACTACTCACTCTGGCAGCCTATTCCACTCGTTGACAACTCTGAGTTTTTGAGTTTGGACTTTTATTTAGATCATATGTTACAAACAGTTCCACGTTACATATATAAACGTATGAAAGATCGAGGGCTATCCACGGAAGCTTAGCAAAGCTTATGAGCGTAGCTAGCCCTCTAAACATAGAAAGTACATCTCATTAGGTTACAGAAAACAATAGGCCTAACCATAACAAAAGAAACAACGAAGACAACTTGTCACCAACAAGGATAAAAAGACCTTCAACGCAGAGCCATTATAACGGGATACTTGAAGAGAGAAAAAGTTTTAATTTTCTTTTGAAGTTGTAGAGAAAGAATACCGGCAATTGATTATATTGCGAGGGAAGGGAATTCCAAACACGAGGGGCGACAAAAAGGACTCAGTGGAGGGACGGAGGACTGAAGTATATTAAGAGGTGTAGTAAAATGGTGTGCGGATCGGGGTCGATAAGAGCTAACTTCGTGACACATCCGAAAGTTATCACTGAATATTATCCGGTAATTTGCTGTTTAAAAAATTCTATGAGAGAAGCTGAATTTTCAAATGACACGTTTTACAAAATACTTCACTTTTGAGTCTAGCTCGATCTTACAATGGCCTCGAACCAGAGAATTAGGCTTTGAACTTCAGATTACACAGCCAGCCCTGTAGCCCCCAGGAGGGGCAGGGGCTACTGCCCCCTGAGATTTCCAAATCGTAAATGAAAGTTGGCGTACTTGTGAAAACATACCGAAATGCTGAAAATTTCACTGTCCAAATTATGATTTCAAGGCCCCCAAAAACCTGAAAAATTGCATTAAAGGGTCCTTTTTTATCCAAATTGTCCCCGGGAGATCCCCAGATCCCTGTCATAGAAGCTTTTTATGTGGTTTTCCCTGCCTGACGAATAAACCATCTTCCTCCCTTAAGAAACACCCGGTTTGCAGGAGCGTAGCCAAGGAGGTGGTTTGGGGGGGGGGTTGAAACCCTCATGGCTCAACCTTGAAAAAAGTAATGGCAAAATACACATGATCACTATTAACTTCATCAAGTTTGAGGCACAAACATTGCACCATTACTCATCTGGAGACCTAAAAAAGCCATTTTTTCCAAAGGGGGAGGGGGACACTTCCTCCCCTTAGACTCCTTCCTATGTCACACTCAAGCAGAACCACCCCATGACACAATCTTGGCTACGCGCTTGAGGTTCGCTTGAATACATCACCATATACACTGTTTAAAGACAAAATAGCAAATCATTACCTTTAATTATTAGCTCAACTCATTGAGCTTATAAAATATCTCTTAATTTAAAGCATAAGCAGTTGTCACAAACTTATTTTGAACAACAGCCTAATCTCATAAATATCCCCCTATTTCACTTCAAGTATTGTCTATGATATGTTACAACATAAATATTGCACATTCAAGGTAAACCAAGGAGTTAGTCTATACGTACTGACGTAAATTTCTCAATTATTGCAGTTAGAAACACATTGTAACATAATTTTCCAGAGCCATTCATGAAGTAGGATGCCCGAGTACACTAATTCAAATTGGGTGACTGCATTTCCCCTTTAAATAAAATCTAATTTTGCCTCTTGAAATCTAAATTTGTTTCTATAACATCAAATTTAAATGTAAAATATGCTTAGATGAAACTTTTTAAGGTCTAAAATGTGTCATTTCCCCCATTTTTGTTCAAGACCGACGCTATGGCTACCCACCAATTGATAGTGGCTCCCTCAGTATCGCACTAAGAGCGCTAGGAGGAAGCCTGCACCGGACCAGCCTTGTATGGGGTGCCATGCATGCCACAGCTAAAGAATTCAGTAAATAATTAAAAGTTTAGATCATTTTATGAGACCAAAGCTTCACCAAAGATAACACCATTTTGGATCTAGGAAAACTTAGAAAAAGGAAAATTTCTCAAAGAGTAGAGGTGTAATCCCTCCCCTTTGGCAATACCCCCTTCAATTACACCCTACGGGATAGAAAAAACACTTAATAATGAGGATTCCGAAACATATAATCAATTCAACGCTTTATAAAGCTTTAGAAAGATAACACCATTTTGTATCCAAGACACCTCACATAGACAAAAATTTCTCAAAGAGTATAGGACGTCGTCCCTTCCCCTAAGACAGCACCTCCTGCCTTCGCCGCGCAGCCACAAAATATGAAGAATATCACTACATACTGACAATTTGAAAAAATATAACCAGTTCAAAACTTTGCCAACGATAGCCTGAACCTAAGCCAGGCCTTACATGTGCCCCTCCCCTCATCCCCCTTCCCGATGGTACCCAGAGCATGTGAAAAAGGAAGGGTCCGCCTGGGTATTAACTATCTGTATCTGTAGGAGTAGGCCTACCACCTGGTGCTCCGCCTAGATGGTATCATAAACTGCCCCCTAGAGATTTCGCCCAGGCTACGGCCCTGACAGCAGATCAAGTGGAGGGGACTGTCCCCCACTTTTTTCTACAATCATAACGAAAATAGTTAGCATATGTTTGATTTGATTTCATGGTTTGCAATATAGCTGATATTCAATGACCAAGTCAAACTCGAAAATGGTGAAAACAGCCATTTAATGGAAAAAAATCTTGGGTAATTGCTTCAGATTACACAGCAGATCATTTCCTCCATGTTTTTTTTTCAGTACACTATGTATGCACTGCTCAGTCCCTTTTAGTACCATGATTCTCGCTTGGGTTCGGGTCAAGGTCATGCCCCCCACCCCAGCTTTTCAGAAGCTGTTGACGCTATTGTTGCTCGGGCCAACCCTTAGATATACATTCACTTCAAAATTTGCAAAATGCAGGACCTCTTAGCATTTGACTGAGAATCTATGCTCGTCATACAAATAGCAGTGACGGTCAAAAATTGGCTCAAGAGGCTCCCAAGAATTTTGACATAATTTTTGTGTATAACCACCATAATGGACGATTGAAGCCAAGTGTAGGCTTTAAAACAACAGGTCACTCCCTTAAACTTGTCAAACCGGGAAATACCCCCTCCCCCCATCACGAGTGATCAGGGGCGTCGATTTGATTTTGGGGACATCTCGCCTAAAGCTTCTCTCCTATCCTGGTGAGAAGTCTAAGAGGAGGAAGCCCAGATGCAAAATGGTGCCAACTATTTCAATATTTGGGGGTATACTATGAAAATTAGGGGTATACTTCATTGCCCAAAGGAATGCAAGCTCAGACAGGGGTGGTGCTTGGATTTGCCGACATGGGGGCTAAGCGTCCTTCTTTCGGATCACGGTGACACATCCAGAGGACATTTCTACACCCCACATACGTCAGGGGTGCTCTAAGCCCTAATAAAACTAGTAAGATGTTGAACGGGGTCTTTGTGACCGTCTAAACCATCAATCAAAGCTACAGGTAGATTATTCCAATCTTTCAGAGTATTGGGGAAGAAACTAAATTTATAGCAATTAGACCGAGAGTAGAGTTGACAAAAATGGAGGAGTCCTGACTGGGGGCGAGCTACTCTAAGCCCAGTTAGATGCAATGGGTTGCCGAAATGATGCCGAACTCAAAGTATAAGACGCACGAAGAGCGCCAAAAAATTGGGGTTATATATAGTAAAAAGATTTCATACTTTTGTTTTCATTAAGAAAGTTGAAAAAGTTTGGGTTATTATTGAAAATCTGCCCTACTTAAGAGCAAACCAAGAAATTTGATAGGGCGACTACATGGTCTTCGTCGGGGAGTACATTCTTAATCTTAGTCATGAAGGCTCCCAGACGAAACTGAAAAATCTTTTTTCTTACAAAATGTTTGCCACGATAATGAGGTTGAAAAAGGAATCTTCCAAAAGATAGGAAAAAGAGGTTAGAACTTCGCAACGTTGCATTTTCGTGTTTTTTATAGTATAAAGACTACAATATTTGTGGAACCTGTAACGTTAAATATATCCAATATGTTTGAAACGGCGGGCGTTACAGCTAGACAGAACTAAGCTGATGATGAAATTGCGCTTAGCGCGCGAAATTTTTTTGAAGTTATAGAAAGAATTGCTACAGAACTTACTGCCTACGGACCTGATAAAGCGCCATATGGGATACTTTCTGAGAACATCTGTCTTCACCGCTACTCACCTACATGTAGTGTTTTGGTTACCTCACTTTTTAGTTTCAGGTCACGAAAAGTGTGGGGGGGGGGGGATGTGTTAGCGTCTCCTCTCAAAAAGTGGATGAGGCATGTCCCCCGTCCCCCCAAACATGGGCGTCAATCCTGGGGGGGGGACAGGGGACACGTCCCCCATATTTTGGAAATACACCCATTGACTTAAGATTTTTTCATAGTAAATTTTTGACAAAAGTGGCCATGTCCCCCCACATTTGAGTAAAGATTGACGCCCATGCCCCCCAAATCGACGCCCATGCCAGTGATGAAAGTCCACCAGCTGCTATCCAAAGCCCAGTCCCATCCGATGGTACGAAGAACTGAAGAAGTATATAGTCTGAATTAAAGGACTGAGTGTAGGTTTTATTCACATTAATCACACATACCCCAAGATTGATCAACTTGGCACCCTTCTTTTTCATGAAGGTAAAATGGTTAATGGCAATCACAGACACGTTTTTAAATACAAGTCTCTCTGATCATTAGTATACCGGGTTATAAAACAGTAAGAATAGATAGGAAAGGGAAGATAGGAGGTGGTATTGTAGTTGATGAGAATATCACTTTCATCCTTTGAAAGGAATATGAGGTAGACAAACTTGAATATTGCTGGACAGAAGTTAAACCTTCCTACTCAAAGTGCATACTCTTGTGTGAAATATACCATCCACCCAGTGCTAAATCAGAATGGATAGATTCACAGCATGCTTAATGTACCGTATGGTTCCAACCATGATGTAATTGTCATGGGAGACTTAAATGTTAATATCTCAAGGCCTAATGTGGGTAACGGAAACTGGAATAATACCGTTTGTCATCTTAATTTGCATCAAGTTGTGGATTGCCCAACAAGAGTGGCGGAAACTCTAATACTTTAACTGACCAAGTATATACTAAGTATGAAGAATTTATTGTAAATATTTCAGTCCCAAATCAGAATGAGTGACCATTGTCCGGTTTATTTTACTTGCAAATGTAAACCAAAAACAAACACAATGCAGGTGATCATACCACTATGGAGAAAATACTATTTATATACATAAAAATGAGAATAAAAAATAAAACCAGCCGATAACAATTGCGAAACTCAAAAATTTAAAAGAAAAAAGTGAATGGGATGGGAGCTGGGTGAATGATAGAGCTAGACTTGGTCACGTGCTTTGCAGGTATATAGGGATTGGATGAAATTATGTTCAGGGTTGGCAGTTTTTGCCACAGGCGGTTTTTACCGGTGGTTTTATCGGTAAAACCGTCCAGGAAAAAACAGGTTTTTGCCGAAAAGTGGAAAAAATGGTGAAAACCTATTCTGCTACATTGGATCAATTGTTGTTAACAAGTACTTTTTATGATTATTTTCAAAGTCTAAAGAAAAAATCATTCTGTTACATCAAGATTAATCATTTTAGGCAACAATATATACCATATTAGAGTTTGAATGTGATTTGTTGAGTGATTTTGGCCACTTTTGCCCGATTTACACTGTTTTTGTGTTAAGTGTACATACACTAGGTATATTTAATGCAGAACAATGGGAAGGAAAATCATGGAATAATTTAAGGACTTATTTTCAGTTTGATGGGAAGCTTTTCTGAGCATACTGGCAAGTTAGTAACTCCACTCTTGGGTAAACCCTTTCAAGGGGAACCTGCAGCTGTGTAGGTCCTACAGTAACTCAGTGTCTTACAGTACATTGGCCTCCAGTAGTGTTATGTCTTGTTTATAATTGAACCATCCACCTTCCTTCAACATTTCCACTTTCTTCATAAAATAAAGTGCACTGGCTGTCCAATGAAGTTTCTTCAATTCTAACATTACTATTTGTGGTTTATCAAATTTTTTCAATGAAGATAGCTCAGTCAAAAAATAGACCCTTTGTATTTGTTTGGCCGTCAATAAATTCTTACTTAATTATCTCTCAATATGGTGGACTTGAAATATACCCAGAGAAGCTTCCTTGATGAAACTGATTTACTTCAAATTGCTGCTTAGTCAGCATTTATGGCACTGTAATTTGCTTCTCTGCTGTGTCAAACTGAAGTTTCTGACATGATAAAGGAATTAATTGCTCGTCCACTTCATTTTCCCACTCAATATATGTAACAGATCATGCTCTATTGTGACTGAACTTATATTGAGAACTTTCATACCTTTAAACATAATTTTATTAATCCTCATTTTGAAAATCTTTGCTTGATAAATTTAGTCATTTTGCAAACCAACTGTAATTTTCAGACTATTCCTGTTGGCATGTACAGTTAGTAGTTGTTTTGTTTGTGGTTACACTTTCCTGTAACATGTTAGGGCTAAGTTGTAATAACCGAGTACATTTCACCCTTTATTCTGTGTTTGATAAGTTTTAGTGCTCACTTTTTAGGCAAAATAGAAAGTGTAAATGAATGTACATAACTAATTTTATCTCAACTGGTTTATCCATCATATGCAATGGGGTACAACTGCACTCTCCTAATTGCCAGAAGAGGTTTTTCTTCATTTTCTCCCGGTTTTACCGGTAATAACCGGTTATTACCAGTTATTACTAGTTATTACCAGTTTCTACCACTGTCCCGGCAAAAACAGGTTTTTTTTCCGGCAAAAACCCAACCCTGATTATGTTTGTATTCTAAATTATACCTCACCCTACTCCCTGTTAAAGAAATCTATATAATTATAACGCCTTTGTTAGCCGACGAAACTGGTTCGGCGTCGGACTGAAGCCGACTTTGCTTTGCACTCAGTGAGATGTTTGGTCAAAATTCTATAGGAGCAAGTGCTTCACTGCCCTTTCATACTGTTTTGAACACTAGATTCATGTTGAAAGATGTTTTGATATTTACAGTGTATTACACGATCGCTCCGTTATAAGATGGACATGGAAATGCTTGAACCGTTCGCATGTTTACACATTTGTTGTTTCCCTTTTTACATTTCTTCTTTACCGTACGTTCTCTCTGTTTCGATTCTTGTTTTTGTTTTTTTTTTCTATTTTTTAATGGGAAGGGGGGCCTCTAACGCCACGATTACACGCCTGAGTGTTAATACTGAATGACTTGCCAACCATACTTATCGGTGGGTGGAACCTAGAGCGCTCTACGTCTCCTGTCAAATTGAAAATTCATTCGAGACAAAACTGGCAACTTTAACCTGGAAACGTTTACGTAGTCCATTTGAAATGTTCCCCGATTGGCAAAAATTTACGATACGGATTAATTAAAGGGTCACGTGATCTACAAATTAGCGCTTTTAATGTTGAGGTGCAGGATTTTCCTTCTATGAAAGTATTTTAAATTTCTCCTTTTCATTATTTTCATTCTTGGTGAAGGACTTAAAAGATATGGTGAAGAAAATCCACCCCAGCAGTAGGCCTATATGCTAAAACTTATGGCTCTGTTGTCAGCGACCATTTACTGCCGTCAATAGCATCTGCTTCAAGGTAATTTGTTAACAATAGAAGGGATGACCTTCGAGTTATGTTTATTTAGGAGGTGGTAAAGAACAATTTCTGGTTTATTAAAAATAAATGTGTATCTTTCTTAATTCGTGATTCGATGGCATAAATTTTATCCTGAAAGAATGATCACACGTAAATGTCGTAAAAATCCCTATCAATAATGTTTTATACTAATACATATAGCATTGTAAAGCAAAGACAACATTCGAAGAGAAATTTATTCGTAAAATACATTATTCATTATCATTATCAACTACTACCATTGCCTATGTAGCAGGCGTACGGCATATTCCTTGTTCAAACATATACTTTGGAGGGGGCTGAGCAAAAAGGGTGTGCGGGGGGGGGATAATAGGCCCTGGGGGCATGGGCGGCTCTAAGAAATTTTGTTTGGGGGGGTAAATTCAAGTTCGTATTCAGGGAGGTTCGGAAGACCCCCAGCAATATTAATGGTCAGCTCCGGATAGTAATATAGCCTCAACAGGAGTATGCATAGGCGTAGGGGCCCAAGTTGTTTTGGGGGTGGGGGCTGTAACGATCTGCCCGAAAAATAGAAACAAAGATTTCCGCGCGCGTCCAAAATGCTAATGTACATATCATATAGATAGTTCTCACGTGGCGTCATAGGAGCTTTTCACGTGTATTATTTCAGCCATGTCTGAGGGTAACCCCGGCATGTGTGTACAGGCTTGCCGTCGGACATGGCGGTTGCTAACCCCTAGCTGTGACGTCACTGAGAACTATCTATATATAGGCATGCATCCGTTATCACACCGCATGCCAATTACATACAATAATTTGCCACGTTACTAGCTATTCCATATTGGTTATAATTCTGGGGAAGTCGTTACAAAAATTCTGCTAATAATCAGTGGTGTAGCCAAGGTTTCTCTCATGGGGGTGGGCAGGCACTATGTTGTGTGATCGCCGTCCTGGGGGAGGGGTCTAAGGGGAGGGGTGTCCCCCTCCCCTTTGAAATTTTTTTGAGAAATTAGGTGTCCATACATGCAATCTGGTGCCACATATGCTACCTTTGAAGTAAAATTTTGTGTTTTAGTTTCGGGACAAAAAAAAAAAAAAATCGGCGTCAGTGACGGGGGCATGGCCTAATGGCTCCTCAAATACACCACTGATAATCATAATATATAAGTTTAACCATTAAAAACACACTGGTGAATTAATACCGAATATATAGGTACTGGTGCAATCCAAATCAGAACTATGTTTTAATTACCAAGGAAGTTTTTTTGAAGTATCGACTTCCGTTAAGCTACATTATTGCATTATTTTTCTTTCAGTTGGTGCCCGAAAAATTCTCAGAATATTGCCCGAATTTTCACAAAAATATTTTGTTGGGGACCTGCAGCCTTCCACCCCCTGGCTCCTACGCCTGTGGGAGTATGGTTATAATAATGTATTACAGCGATGCCCCATGCAGTTTTCAAAAGGTCTTCACAAACCATTTCAGGCAGTTAGTCATGAGAAGACTACTTCAAAAATAAATACAACCATATCAACCGATCGCTACCGTACTACCATAGGGGTGGAGTAAGAGCCAGGTGAAATGGGCAAAGGGGCTTGATTCATTTGTATAAAATGAGCCCCACCTTTAACTATTTTATTGTTTCTTTCATTGTGCCACAATATGTTTCAGCTTAGCCAAGAAGCCATAAATGTTGGTTTTCTGGATTGTTTTCATAAACTAACGAAAATTTCGAGCATGAAGACACTTGAAAACGATGAAATGATAGCACTAGTATTTTGGATCTCAGTACCGTTCCGAAACGAATTTTTTCACAGGGAGAGGGTAATTCCCCTAACTCAGAACGACGTCTCATCCTATATACAAATAGCTAGGCCACTAGTCAAAAGTCTCATCACACTGAGCTTAGATTGACTGTTTGGTGTGTTTATTTTAAATCAATTGAAACGGTATATACTTTAGCACAGAGGTGGAGAACCTTTTGCTTATAACAGGCCATTTGACAGTCATAAGACCGCTCGTGGGCCAACGGCGCTGTCAGTTTGGACAAGGGAAGGGAAACCTCTCCTTCTATGGGAAACACAATACTTTTAGACTACATGCCAGTTACAACTTTTTGTAGACAGATACCTATGCTAACCTGGCCAGGTGACACCCTGACAAAACTGCTTTTAGTCGTGGAGGATATTCAACACGGCTAATGGGTTGTGTATCTAATGACCCCGAAAGCTCTGAAGTGTCTGCAAAACTATGGGCATTTAACTCCAGCATTACCGTTACACTCTGTAAATGACATTATGATGCCTAAGCTAATCAGATTACAAATATCACAAGGTGATCATTTGTTTTGATTACCTTAGCTCGCACTAACGGCAAGTTCATTTGTGATGTCTGAAGTATATATACGGTAGTAGCAAACAAGCAACTGAGAAAACGCGCGCGAAGCGCGCCGAAAAAATGGCGTTTTGAAAGCACTTTTGTTTAACCTTCGCATTCCATTGAAGTTATTCACTCCTTTAATTTTAAGCCCACTCAAGGAAAAGGGAGGGCCTAACCCATCTCGAATTACATGTTGTTTTTATTTATTATTTTTAATTTTTGAAAATTGAAGACCATGCTTTGCAAACTTTTTTTTGGGAGGGGGGCAAGTGCCCCCGTGCCCCTATGGCGAGCCGCTAATGCCTGGGGGTAAAAGTTACTGTGTGAAAAACTAAAAGTCAATAGGAGTATTTTCAAAAGGTGGGGATATATCCCCATCCCCCAGGATTTCCACCGATGTTTCCACCTCTGCTTCTTACACACTTACTGTATCCCTTCGCCAGTAGTCTCTCTCCTTTTTCTATCCCTTTCATACTCTCCATTCTTTCTCCCTAAATCTGCCTGCTGCTGTCCTTTGTCACGCTCTCCTGTGTTCCGAAGGTCCTTCCCCGACAGCTCTCAGGTTGATTCGGCACTTTCCTTCAAGATTTCTCCCAGAATACTTTCCTTCTTCTCTTTCCTCTGGAGGCCTGCCTCATTCTATTCCTCTCTCCCAGTCCGTTCCTCTCGATCCATCAGTTTCTCATGATCGTCCTAGATGCCTTACACTCCGGTCATCTCGGGCAGGCTTGGCACGATTTACCTTCAGAGGGCACGTAACCTATCATATGGGGGGGGGGGGGCTTTCAGTATCATTTGTGGTGACATTATTTGTGGGATGGGACTGGTACGTGAAACTATTAGAGACCCTATAGTGGGAGAGATTGGCCAACTTATTTTATGGGCGCCATTTTGGAGCCAAATGTTAACTATGGCCAGATATCATGTACACTGTGTGAGTACAGTTTTCCGTACAAAATGTAAAACAAAGTGATTTCCAGCGTTCTGTTCTCTTGTGACAATCATTCGTATTGGTTGACTCTGGCTGGCACTGTCTGCCTGATCCTTTAGTTTGTCACCCGGTGTAACAAAAGATGTCCTGGGGGGGGGTCTAGAGGAAGGGGATACCACCCTCCATTTTAAGTAACTTTTGCTAATAGAAAGTGACAAAAATGCAGAATGGTGTATGCTATTTTGACAGTTTTAAAAGTGATATTATTTAAAAAAAAAAAATCTCATTTTAGTGTGTCTTATTTTTGTGCTTGTAAGAGAGGGGGTGGGGGTGGGTCTATAGCTTGTTAGAGAGGGGGAGGGGAGGACCACCCCCTCCCCCTCTCTTACAAGCACAAAAATAAGACACAGTCTTTCTAAGAAAACTACTACTAGCACGTTAATGCAGGATGGTATACATGCAAAATGGTGCTTTTTATGGAAAGTTCAAGCAAGTTGAACTAATCATTTAAGACTTTTCATTATTTAGTGAAAGATTCAGGAGAGGTCTGGGGGAGGGGTAAAAACAGGGGAGCACTTCCTAGTGAGACTTTTTTATTTTATGGAAAGGCCTAGGCTGCGGCGTCAATCTTTACTCGAGTGGGGGGGGGGGGTGGCATGGCCACTTCTGTCAAAAATTTACTGTGTAAAAATCTTAAGTCAATGGGTTTAAGCCCCTATTTCCAAAATGTGGGGGGACGTGTCCCCCTGTCCCCCCAGGATTGACGCCCATGGGCCTAGGACTAGGTTTTATAAAATTGTGACTGACCAGGGTGTATTCCATGTAAAAACCTACATCAAAGTCAAAGGTACCCAAATGTTTCAGTTTTCTCATGTTACTAATAGATCCAGGAGTAATGTTTGATCTGTTATTGTGTCCCCCTCCTACATGACATTTTTTGAAAAATTAGGCCGGTGTCCTCACATGCAATCTTGTGCCACATAGGCTACATTTGAAGTAAAATTTGTGTTAAAAAATTGACGTATTTTTAGGAACTAAAACAAAAACATCGGCATCAGTGAGGGGGAACCATGGCCCAATGGGGTGCCCCCTCCCCTTGGAAAATTTTTGAAAAATTAGGTGTCCTTACATGCAATCTGGTGCCACATATGCTACCATTTGCAGTAAAAGTCGTTTTAAAAACTATAGGTGTCTTTAGGAAATTAAAAAAAGATCGGCATCAGTGAGGGGGTGGAGGTACAGTATGGCTCAATGGCCTCCCCTAAATACGCCACTGCTCCTACACCTATGACTGGGGACTGCAGCTCTGGTATTCCAACGTCTCTATGGGGATGTTCCGAGAACTCTTCAAAGTTGGTACTAGGATTAGGGTTAGCCGGTTAGGCCAAAGGGTTAGGAGTTGTACATGGGTTTATGTGTTGGAATATCAAGCAGTCGGAATATAGAGATGGAACCGCCGTATACGGTATAGGCTAGGCCTTGTACAGAACGTCGTAATCTAACTCTTAAGGCTAAGCCTATTCTAACGTTAGGCCTACATGTATTACTAAACTGTATACTGTAAAGTTACGTCGCATAAGCGATCGCTATTTGATGGATTCCAATTGAACCTTCTAACTTTTACAGCCCACCGAAGACTTCTTTTTGTACAGGATGGGAATCTATACAACTTGTAACCCTTTTGTGATCTGTTCGTGCATCCAAATGCAGCACAACCTGGCCGCAATTTTGGAAACAAAACATGTCTATCTTACATAGGATGCGTACGTCCTGCCGTACGTACACAGCCTGCACAACTTCTCGAATGTACATAGGCTACACATGATCTTGCAAGCTCGTACTTTGGCTCCAAAATCGTGCCCATACATTTCGTCCAATCAGAATGCGTATCTGAGAACAATGGTTGGCCAATCTCTCCCACTATAGGGTCTCTAGAAACTATCTGAGGGGAGCGCCACCACCACTGGCGTGCAGCCTACAAAGAAATTTTTGGCGAAAGTGCTGAGAAAGGCAAATTGCGGGAAGTGCCACTTCCCAGGCTTTTCAATTTGTATGAGACTTTCTACCTTTCATGATTTACAAACTTCTACCCCCTCCCCTCAAGAAGGGCAACTCAGACACAATTTATTCCGTTAAAGTATTTTGTAGGGGAAAATTGAACTTTTGACATATAACCTCCGCTGTATTATTTTTATGTGTTAAACAGGAAATCGAAGTTATTATATGCATACGTCATCGGTACAGAAATCCATGAAAGGTGGTTTTCTGAAAGTCCCAAACACAGACTAAAGTGAGCTTGGACATTCTGATGGTAGACGCAGCATATGATGTAAACATGCTCAAAAAAATTGATACCGGGACTTTCACCTTTCGGTGCAGGACTATTACCTATAGTCATGTTAATACCAAAAGTTTAAAATGAAATGTGTAAATATTACAAATAAACAGAATACATTCATGATTCAGTCGCAGAGCTAAGGAGGTTTGGTCAGAGGGGGAAGTTTTTACCAAATAAATACCTAATGCATTGACGGCGCTACACCAAGTTCTCAACCCTTTCTTTTTAATTCCCTAATTGCTTGAAAACTTTTTCCCATTCTTTTCCAAATATATTTACGAAAATGTAACATGTCTTTTTCTCAATCGTTTTGTTTCCCATTCTCGAATGAATGCGAAAGTTCAATTTACTTAATGTTCATGTAACTTTTGGAAACGGGTCCACGATTGTGAATGAAAGGTCGTTGCAAATGGGTTAATGGTTGACTTTCAAAGGCTGGTGAAGATTACTGGCAAGAAGTCTCCGAAGGATGGCTGTTGGTCTTTCCAGGAAAATGTTGAAATGAAACACTACTTGACGCGAATGTAACCTCACTCCTTACGACTGACAGTCGACCGGGACTGATAATGCAGAGAGCTTGAGGAAGGAGGGGAGGTTGGATTATTCTGAGGTTTTCAGAGGCTAAATCCTACAGAAAGTGAGAATGGATGAAGTATAGTATTCAGAATTGATGTGTGCCGATGGGCTCCGAAAAATGGCATTTTTATGAGTTTCTAGCAAAATAAGAAGTAGGAAAATAAGGAAAATGCCCTCAAGGAGGGGACGGTTTCCCAACCCCCTACGCTACTTGTTTGTCCCATATTGCCAGAAATGGAATTTTCCGTGCCTTACAAATTAGATCTAAAAATTCCTTACTTTAGAGTCTCGAAAATTTAAGCAGATCGATGTAATAAAATTGTCTTTGAACATGGGGGGTGGGGGGGGAGGGGGACATGTACTGATCCTGCATCCTGTTGCATACGGCCACGAGTATATGACACATATACTGTTCAAAATGGCGAAGTCGGAAAGTGTAGGTCCTTCCACAAGAAAATTTTAAAGTTAAATACTGTCAAATATGAATTTCTTGCCGATGAAAATTAAGGTACGCAAAATGCATTTCATCTGTTCATGGCACTGCTATTTTACGGTGTCAATTAAGTGACTAGGCATTGACCCAAAGATCAACACAAAAAGACTATATAGGCAAGTCATCGATCGGACTCCAGAACTCTTTACACAATCACACCCATCCCCATTCTCCTTGTCAGTTTGACCCCAGGGTTTCTGACTGAGAAACACTGATCTAATCGAAGGACCACCATAGGTTAGTGGGTAGCGCTTAGAAACTTTATCCCCAAAAGTATCCCCTTAATTTTGAGAAATGAACCTTTCCGCTTGCTTAAACGCAGATAATGATCGCCTTTTAAAAAATATTGTGTTAACAAGGCCTCAAAAATAACGCGATAAGATCCTGTTTATTGAACACAATGTCAATAATAAAGCGAATATGAAAAGTAAGAACCCGTCTAGGAGCTAGGACATCCACATGTATAACCACATGCCAGTATTAATACAATATTAATACCCTTCGACAAGTTTACCATGCGTCATAACCCACATGAAATGCCTCGGCATAGCAGCTTCCTTGTAACATACTATCAGTAATTTAAAGGTGATCAGTCGTCTTGAAATATTCTTTGTGACGTCAGCCTTTTCTTGACATGTTTCTGCAGTCGTCACTGTTCAAGGATACACCGTACAAGCATGGTATAGCTAATCGGTAAGCAAGAAGAGACGGCTTGTAGCTGTATACCTACTAGCTATACCGATGTCATCATAGCTACTTGTACGGTGTATCCTTGAACAGTGACGACTGCAGAAACATGTCAAGAAAAGGCTGACGTCACAAAGAATATTTCAAGACGACTGATCACCTTTAAAACTCATGAAATTTGTTACCACGTAACGTTATATCGGATTAGAAAATCAAGACTAGTGCTGCAGAGTCTATACTTTGGTAGGAAGAAAGGTAAGGTTTCTGTTTTAACTCAAAGGCAGATTTGAAAGCTGCCTGTGCTTAAAAGGTTACTTTTATGGAAATTTTCGCGGCCCCGTAAAAGTCAAAATATCGGGGGGGGGGGGGCGTTACCTACAGGTTGCCTCGATTACTGGGTAAATCCGACTATGCGGGCAGGGTATCGCATAGTCATTCCTTTTGTATTAACCTCTGCATTTCCGTTCACCAAGTTATAAGCTTCACATGCCTCTTCCTACTATAGGCGTAGGAGACAAAGTTGATGGGGGGGGGGGGGCTGTAACGACTTGCCCGAAAATCTAACCCAAAATTTCCACGCGTCTCACGCGCGTTTTCAACATGTGAATGTACATATCATATAGGTATGCATCCGTTATCACATCGCATGCCAATTATATATAATCAATCATTTACTACCCTTCCATATTCATTATAATTTTTGGGGAAGTCGTTACAGTAATAATGATGATTATCAGTGGCGCAGCCAGGATTTTCTCTCATGGGTTTGGGAGTATGCTTATGTTGTGTGATGGCCGGCCTGGGGGAGGGGTTTAAGGGGATGGATTTTTTGAACACCTAGGTGCCCTTACATGCAATCTGGTGCAATATATGCTACCTTTGTAGTAAGATTTTTAAAAAGTTTATGGTATCTTAGGTATATACTAAAAAACAAAATCGGCATCAGTGAGGGGAGGGGATGGCCAATAGCCTGCCTAAATACGCCACTGATAATCATGATATAAGATTAACCATTAAAACACACTGGTGAATTAATACCAAATATATAGGTGCTGTGCAATTCAAATCAGAACTTTAGTAAAGTTACCAAGGAAGTTTTTGAAACTATTGATTACATTTAGCATGCATCACTGCATTATTTTTCTTTATATATATATATATATATATAATATATATATATATATTATATATATATATATATATATATATATATATATATATATATATATATATATATATAATATATATATATATATATATATATATATATATATATACATTAGATTTAATATAGCGCACGATGTGACAAAGTCATTCACGTGCACTTTACAAAAAATAATAATTAATATATAGAATCCACAAAAAGACGAAACTTAATTGAGATATGACTATAGATTGAAAAGGTAAGTCTTTAATCGAGATTTAAATTTGGAAGTATCCTTGACACTTTCAGTAGGTGCCCGAAAAATTCTCAGCATACTGCCGAATTTTCAAAAAATATTTGGTTGGGGGCTGCAGCCCCCAGCCCCCGCCTCATACGCCTGTACTTCCTCCCTTAATCAATATAACTTACAGACTTTTTCCCCTAAAGAGAAAATACGGTCATTCCATTATGAATTAGAATATAATCGGGTACCCTAATTCATAAATGACTTTTTTAAATCATATGACGACTGTTTTGTAAATTAAAACCGTATGGAAAATAAACCCTTGGTTTAACTTGAGAATGCCAGGGGCGGCGATCTGTTAAAATTATTGGAGGTGACCTGCTAGAGTGAACACTTTGCGCCTCCGGTCAGGGGTACAGGGGACCTCCAAAGGTCCCCTGTTGGGGTCCAAGGGCTTTGCCCCTGGAATCCAAGCGATTTGGTGCATTCTAGAGGACACAGATCAATATTTTTGGTCTAAAGTTGTCCTCAGCTACCATTAATAGGCTACAATCACAATTGTTCATATCGAAAACGTGTTTAGCATACATAGTTTTCTGCATACCTCTAAGTATTGGGAGTACATTTGCTATTATGTCCCCTCACTAAAAATAAATGTCCCCCTGCTCCCCCCCCCCCATGATCGCCGCCCATATAGAATGCCACCTTTGTCTTCTGAAATGAAAGATTAGGAAAGATACTTGCAATGAAATAAGAAGAGATTTCTAACATTTCGTTCATGTGTCAAAGTAATTTTTGGACGACTGCCTGTTTCCTTTTATTCTTTTCCTTATCTTTTATTTTTTCTCGAACCGATAGCGAAATCCGGCGGTCCGCCGGTGGCCAAAAGGCGGACGGGAGCCATCAGAGGTCCGCTCGCTGGACGAAATACTGCAATGCATGATGTCATACAACTTTTTAACTCAGCGTCGCCGCCATCGGCGGACAGCCGGTAAACCACAGGACATTTCCCTGGCGGACCGCCGGAGTGCATGGCATCGGTCCGTCGACCGGGGAGCTGTAAGACACCAGCTTCCTGGCCGACCAAATTTTGCTATGAGGCTCAACTTCCCATTCCCCCAATTTTGTCTTTAATTCTTCATTTAGGTTTTAGTTAGACATAAGGTAGACCCATAGAGCAGGATGATCCTGCTCTATGGGTAGACCTAACCCCTATACCGGTCGCCCAGCTGAAAGCAGTTCTAAACATCGGCTGTAGCTACTACCCCCTTCAGGGGCGGATCTAGGGGGGCCGACCCGGCCCCGGTCCCCCCTTTTTGAAAATGCAAAAATAAAAAAAAGGAAGAAGAAGAGAAAACGGAAAGGAGAAGAGATAGAGAGAAGGACAGAGAGTGGAGTGATAGAGAATGAAGCTGCAATTAGCAACCTCGAAGCATGGGAGTCATAGCGCACAGCAGATCAGTTTGAACGTCGACTGGGACAGTTCACACGTATGCTCTCTTACTACACATGATTGGATACAATCAATAAGATACAATACCGATACAATACCATCAGCCAATCGAAAAATACTTTACGAGACAGTGCGCATGAGTTGGGATGGGCTGCTATCAAGGCTGGCAAGTGCCATTTCCGGCCATCTGGGATGTATTAAAACCTCAAGTTTTCTTGGAACTCTCCGCGCCAACCTATGGTGGCGCTCCGCTTAGATAGTAAACGCAGTGGCGTACACGGGGGGGGCATTGGGCCATTCCCCCCCCACGGGGGGGAGGCCATTGGGCCATTCCCCCCCCCTCACTGATGCCGATTATTTTTTTAGTTCCTAAAAATACGTAAATTTTTTAACATAAATTGTACTTCAAAAAGTAGCATATGCGGCACCAGATTGCATGTAAGGACACCTAATTTTTCAAAAATTTTCAAAGGGGGAGGGGGACACCCCCTCCCCTTAGACCCCTCCCCAGGCCGGCGATCACAACATACTGCCTGCCCCCCGTGAGAGAAATCCTGGGTACGCCACTGAGTAAAACGGGATTCAAACTTGGACAAAAAAAGTTCCACCAAGAGCTAATCCGTCCTCACAGAATTCTGTGAGGACGGATTAGCTGTTGGTGGAACTTTTTAATGTGTAATAAAATAATATCAAACTTTATACATTTTGTTCACAAAAATTGCACTTCTTGATGGCTGCTATCAAGCCTGGCAAGTGCCATTTCCGGCGATCTGGGATATATTAAAATCTCAAATTTTCTTGGTACGCTCCGCGCCAACTCATGGTGGCGCTCAGCTTAGATAGTAAACGAGAGCCCCCACAAAAATCTCCAGCCCCCAGAGACGCACAAACAAAAAACCCTAGCTACGCCACTGCAAAGAGAATTAAGATGGAAAATCATGCGAGTTGCAAGCCCGTAGAAGTGTCTTTCCGGCTATCTGGGATATGTTTTTACCCAAATTTTCTGGTATGCTACGCATAGGCGGCGGAAACGGGGAAACGGGGGGGGGGGCACGATTGGCCTACAGTGCAGTTTTGGTACTATGTAAGGCCTACAATAATACCATGATTACACTGCCTGGACGTACCCCCAAGACAATGACAGGGCTGCCAAAGCCTCGTGCATTTATTTTCATTTTCTCACTGAGTCCACGAAACTCAAAAATTCAAAAATTAGGCAGAGGGGAACATGCACGTGATAAAACGTACATTTACGCCCACATGCCAGTGCAAGGTACCTGGGTCCTGGCATCAAGTCGAACTAAGATATGGGTCACAAATTTCTCAAGGAAGTCCTTCAATATTCACCAAATTAGAACATGACTACTAAAGATCTGATTAGATGCCTTGAACAGGATGCATTGTAGTAAGGCACTGTACCTATGATAACTGTCTTCTGTTAATAACTTGTGAAAAAATTAATGTGTTGAGAGTTGAGACATGAAATTATATGAAGCAGAAAATGCAAAAAATAAGACATGGGAAGTGCTATTTCCGGCGATCTGGGAGGTCTATTTTGTCAAAAATTTTCTTGTACGCTCGGCGCCAACAAATGGTGGCGCTCCGCATAGATGGTATCAAAGATATTATAAGCATAGATTCCAAACTCCTATACCTACACTGTTACGCTCAGTGACTCCTCATGGAGACGTATTTATCGGGGCGGAAGTGTAAATTTGACATGCGCTCCATTCTATTCCGCGATCTGCCTACAAAAATAAGAACGCGTCTCAGAAAATTTCATTGTTGAAAGAGGTTAGCTTGTGTGCACTTTTACAACGCGTTCTATACCCGCAGAATACATTTCTCTGTGTATTATCCGGAATACTTGACGCACAGTTATGCGCGCTCTGGAAACAAACGCGCTAGTTGCTTTTCCGTTGTGAGCGCGTAACTTGAACGCGCATATAAAAGTGCGTCACTTGAAGAAACCATAGAAACTGACCAATGAATGTCCATGAACTTGCAAAACCAGTCATTGTGCGTTCATGTTCAAGTGTAAATACGTGGAATTCCGCGTTGAAGAAATAAGTTATTCTTGTTTAAGTGGAATTTATTGAGGCGTCGTACTTCTTCAGTCAACGACATTCCGAAATAACAAGTACTAATACTTCTGTAAGACATTGATCATTTGCCTGTTTGTTTTCAAAACGACTGAACAGTGATCAGCACTTCCGCCCCGATATATTGGCCTCCATAGACTCTTTTCCCAATAGGAATTAGACAGGATTGTGGGATAGAATTTTGGTGGGCATCATTTTTTGCCACAGCAAAATGCCGTTGACAACAACATTGCCTACCAGAACTCTGTGCCACAATCCATTGCAATTGCTATTTGGAAAAGGGTCTATGGGGAGTCAGCGCGCCATTTTAAGTTTGGAATCCGTATGCTTGTAATATCTTTGGATGGTATCTAAGAGTATTTATTGACTAGCGACCAAGGTCTAATACATGCCCTGTACAAAATTTTGGCCAATTTGAAAGCAAAAGTTAGGTCCAAAATGGTTTAGTCTCCGACGGTCAGTCGTTGCGCTGAGCGCATCTAGTGGGCGAAACATGGCGACAACGTTTTAGTGCTTTTCGTAACTTAAGAAGAGCTATATTCTCCCTCGCAATTCCCGAAGAGTAAATGAACAGCAGTACTTTTGTTGCTGTAGGAGCACTATTTTACCTTTAGTTTGATGATTTAATAGTTGGAGAGCTGCAAATTAGTGGCATATCGCCTATATCTAAGATTTATTTTCAACTTTCAGAGTCGCAAAGCGAAGGTAAGAGATACCGAGTTGCCTACTGAGCCGCTCGCTTACGCATAGACTGTGCAATCCTTAACGTCAACTTCTGTCTATGTTTGACACATTACTAACGCATACAGCGCTAATGTAACGCTTAGATAACAAAACGTTACCTTAGCAATAGGATTTACTACGAAACCCTGCGCGACGATAACGAATGACATGGATAATATACACTGGAATAGATAATAGGCACTTACCTTTGGGTGTCTCCTTGAACTACAAATCCTAGGCTAAATATCTAAAACGCCAAACGTACAGAATTTCACACTGACTGAGCAGACAACTGCTTGTAAGATCAAAATACAGTATATGCCGAGCTAGTCCGCAGTCTGCTGACCTAGTATTTGGGAAGCTTTGGGGCTTCCCATACTAGTTCAGGGAACAAAGTGTACGTGAGAACTAGGCCTTGGTACCCTAGGCTAATGCCGAGCTAGCCTAGGGTACCTAGGCCTAATTCTCACGTACATTTTGCTCTAGGCCTAGGCTATTGCAACACAAAGTTTTTCCCGCGTTATTACTGTGAGAGTAATATCGTCTGCGTGTGTTTCTGCACTGATCGTTGCTACATACGCGTATGCGCGTACATGAACGTAACCATAGCTATGAACTATGTCACAATTGAACAGCAGTGCGTGCTATACAGCATACAATAGTGTGAACGTCCTAGTAACAAGATTCAGAATGTTTTAAAAAACAAAACAGGATCGTTTGTATAAATCAAAATTTTTGGTCTTTTTTTGGAGACTGAATGCTAGTATCCTTAAAATGATTGGTCTTAAACATATAAATGACCCATAGAGGTCATTTACCTAGGAGTATATGTGAATTTGAGGAAGATTGAGACCATTCAAAATTTTTGAAGGTGCGGTAGCTCAATTTTGACAATTGGTATATTGCTGACCTAGTATGGGAATCCCCATACTAGGTCAGCAGACTGCGGACTAATGCCGAGCATATTTGAACGCAAACGCAACTATTGCTATGATTTGTATGTAGGCTATAAGTGGCAAAACAGAGCGCGCTCGTGAGCGCGTACTTCGGTTTTCATAGACACGCGTATTTTTGTTTTGTTAAGGACGCGCGAGAGTGCGCGCACAAACGTTATCCTGCTACAGCGCGTCGACGCGCTACACATAACAGGCTATGGTTGGCCATCGCACCCATAACGCGATAAAGGCTACGTATGGCCAACCATACTATGTAAAGCGCGTCGACGCTCTAAATATAACTGGCTATGAACAGCGCGTCGACGCGCTGCAGATAACCTGATAAAGTTTGTGCGCGCACTAAAGCGCTGTATTTCAAAAGGGCCCTTTATTTCTGCATGATTATGAGACGCGATACGGAGTATGTTGAGGTTAATTCTGTGCACAGCATACGCAGGCAAGCCCTATAAATAGCACGAGTGTTAGAGAAAGTACACGCAAGGAAGGAACGACTGGTTGGTCGAGACACTGCAAATTCGTACCTTCTTTGGCCTCCATGGTCGGACGTCCCGCCATTTTGACCTTGGTCTCTAGTCAATAAATACTCTTAGGATGGTATCAAAGATATTACAAGCTTATAATATTATATTAGGGGGACATGCTTCAGGTGTACAAATTTCTCTCTGAAAGGAATCCTTTGTCCTCTTGCAATTATTTAAAGGTTCAATGTAATTCTCGGGTTCGAGGCCATTGTAAGAAGCTAGTTAAGAATTTTGCAAGGCTCGACATTAGGAAGTTCAGCTTGTCTCATAGAGTTGTTACCGAGTGGAATAGTCTGCCTGAGTGGGTAGTTAACTCCACATCTGTGCACTGCTTTAAGGTTAACATTGACAAATTCTTCCATAAGTGTGGTAGAATCTAATTGTGCTGGGCTCGTTTGGTGTTGGTTGGTTCTTTGTTTTCAGTTGAGGTTGTATGGACTTCAGGGCATCTTATGGGGCCTTAGCCCTCCTTTGCCCTTTAACCTGTTATGTTATGTTATGTTATACATATAATGAATGTTTATGAGTGCGATAGTATGAATTATTTCATGAGTTGAAAGATTGAACGTTCTATTCAACGAGGCGAAGCCGGGTTGAATAGAAGGTTAAATCTTTCAACGAATGAAATTATTCATACTATCGCACGAATGAAAAACATTCATTATTTGTTTTATATAACCCCTTTTAACTATCTAACGTTACCTTTATCTAGACCTTGGTTAAATTTGTGTTTTGGCTTTTGTCTGTGCGGTAGCTCCATGGTTTGTCGTTTGCTAGCTACGCGTCTACTACGTACGGTATGCAATGTGCGATCCCCAAAGCTGCGTTGATTTATTGAGTTGCGGCATAGTTTGTGCGTACGCGCAGTGATTGTGACGTCACAGCCGTGTGTTATACTAGACTATTGCACGACCGTGTGTTATACTAGACTATTGCACGATGGATAACACACGACCGTGATGATAGTGCCGAATCACCCATGGCATGTGACCACCAATCCTCCAATCAAATGTAGAGAAATAAATAAGGTGTTATATAATATACAAATAATGAATGTTTATGATTCCGATAGTATGAATTATTTCATGAGTTGAAAGATTGAACGTTCTATTCAACGAGGCGAAGCCGAGTTGAATAGAACGTTAAATCTTTCAACGAATGAAATCATTCATACTATCGCACGAATGAAAAACATTCATTATTTGTTTTATATAACACCTTATAACTATCTAACGTTACCTTTATCTAGTCGTTGGTTAAAGTTGTGTTTTGGCGTAACTATCTAACGTTACCTTTATCTAGTCGTTGGTTAAAGTTGTGTTTTGGCGTTTACCGTGCGGTAGCTCCATGGCTTGTCGTTTGATAGATACGCGTCTACTACGTACGGTATGCAATGTGCGATACACAAAGCTGCGTTGATTTATTGAGTTGCGGCATAGTTTGTACGTACGCGCAGTGATTGTGACGTCACAGCCGTGTGTTATACTAGACTATTGCACGACCGTGTGTTATACTAGACTATTGCACGATGGATAACACACGACCGTGATGATAGTGCCGAATCACCCATGGCATGTGACCACCTATCCTCCAATCAAATGTAGAGAAATAAATAAGGTGTTATATAATATGTTATAATATCTTTGGATGGTATAGATAGTTCTCAGTGACGTCACAACTGGGGGTTGACAACCGCCATGTCATAGGGCAAGCTTGTACGTACATGCCGGGGTTGCCCTATGAGATGGCTGACATACTACACGTGAAAAGCTCCTATGACGTCATGTGAGAACTATCTATAGTGCCATCATAACATAACATAACATAACAGGTTAAAGGGCAAAGGAGGGCTAAGGCCCCATAAGATGCCCTGAAGTCCAAACAACCATAACTTAAAACAAAGAACCAACCAACACCAAACGAGCCCAGCACAATTAGATTCTACCACACTTATGGAAGAACTTGTCAATGTTAACCTTAAAGCAGTGCACAGATGTGGAGTTAACTACCCACTCAGGCAGACTATTCCACTCGTTAACAACTCTATGAGAAAAGCTGAACTTCCTAATGTCGAGCCTTGCAAAATTCTGAACTAGCTTCTTACAATGGCCTCGAACCCGAGAATTACATTGAACCTTTAAATAATTGCAAGAGGACAAAGGATTCCTTTCAAAGAGAAATTTGTACACCTGAAGCATGTCCCCCCTAATCCTTCTCAACTCCAGGGTGGTAAGCCCAAGATGCTTAAGTCTAACATGATAAGGTAGGTGTCTCACCTCGGGTATAAGGCGAGTGGCTCTCCTTTGAACTTGCTCTAAAAGAAGCTTGTCCTTTTCATAGAAGGGACTCCAAGCCTGGGGTGCATAGTCGAGGTGGGGTCTTACCAACTGCTTATACAGATTTAGTACAATTTCTTTACTAAAACTACTGAAATTCCTCTTGATCAATCCAAGCACCCTATTAGCCCTAGCAGCAGCAGCTGCTGCACACTGTCTAGATGGCTTTAAATCACCTGTAATAACTACACCCAGATCCTTCTCAAAAGTCACATCACTCAGAATACTACCATTCAAGTTATAATCATAGCTGAAATTTTTAGGACCAAAGTGAAGGACTTTGCACTTATCTGCATTAAAAGACATTTGCCAAGTCTGAGACCATGAAAATAACCTATCCAAGTCTTTTTGCAGTAATGAGGCATCATCCTTATCACTAACCTTCCTATAGAGCTTAGTATCATCAGCGAACTTACTAATACTAGATGTGAGAGAGCTATCAATATCATTGATGAAAATTAAGAAAAGAAGCGGGCCAAGAACAGAACCCTGTGGAACTCCACTTGTAACTTCTTTCCAAGAAGAGAAATTACCATTAACAACAACTCCGTGGAACAACAACTCCGTGGAAAACTGTGACAGGATGCCTGAGATAGCCAGTCCTTGTACTCAAACCATACCAAGAATTGAAGTTTCTACCCAAGGTGTCCTAAAGCTCCTGGAGGATTTAAACCCTCAGAAAGCACCAGGACCGGATGGATTAACCCCAAAGGTTTTAAAAGAGTGTGCTAAGAATGTTGCCCCACTGTTACAACAAATTTTTCAAAAGTCCGTCGACACAGGAGACTTACCGGAAGATTGGAAGCAGGCCAATGTTTCTCCAATTTTTAAAAAGGGTAACCGCTCCGACCCAGCGAATTACAGACCTGTTTCGTTAACATCGATTCCGTGCAAACTTCTGGAACATATTATCTTCACTAGTATTATGGCTCATCTGGAAAAGCATAACATCCTTAACGATGAGCAGCACGGCTTCCGCAAGGGCCGCTCCTGTGAAACCCAACTTGCCCTAACTATAAATGACCTTGCCAAAATTTTAGATAAACAAGGTCAGGCTGACGTTATAATTATGGACTTCAGCAAAGCTTTTGACCTAGTACCCCACCAAAGACTGTTGTTAAAATTAAGGCATTTTGGTATTTCGGGCACTCTTCACACTTGGATCAAGAACTTTCTCACTCAAAGGACGCAACAAGTAGTTCTTGACGGTGCTACATCTTCATCTATAGCTGTTACCTCTGGAGTCCCTCAGGGCACAGTGCTGGGCCCATTACTTTTCATTTTATACCTCAATGACCTACCTGATGGATTATCATCCCAAGTTCGTCTTTTAGCTGACGATTGTATCCTGTATCGCGAAATTACTTCAATGGAAGATAGTATCTCGCTTCAAAACGATATTAATAGTCTATGTCAATGGGAATCTAAATGGCAAATGAAATTTAATGTCTCTAAGTGCTTTGCTATGCCGCGTGTTACTCATAAGAAGAAACCTCTATTAACTTCGTACAAAATGAACGATAGTGTCCTACAGACAGTTCCCAACCATACTTATCTTGGAGTGGATATTAACAGTAAATTAAGCTGGGCCGATCACATTAACGGAATATCTTTCAAAGCAAACAGAGTCCTTGGCTTGTTACGTCGTAACTTGTACAGCTGTTCCCCTAAAGTTAAGGAAGCTGCATATAAATCCCTTGTTAGACCAAGGTTGGAATACTGCTCAAGTATTTGGGATCCTTACCATCAGGAGCATATTAACAAGCTTGAAGCAGTGCAACGCAGAGCTGCCAGATTCGTCTGTAAAGACCAAAGACGTAAAAGTAGTGTTTCATCAATGCTTGCTAACTTAAACTGGCCTACTTTGGAGGAACGCAGGATCAGTGCTAGGTTGAGTTTACTGTACAAATCTCTCCATCACTTAGTTGCCATTGATCTAAACGATTATATTCTTAAGCCCGATAATAATGGAATTTCTACTCGCAAGTCTTCATCGATCTCCTTTCATCATCCCGCTGTAAAAAAAGGATTGTTACAGGTTCTCTTTTATTCCTAGGACAGTGGCAGAGTGGAATTGCTTGCCCTCAGCCGTAAGGAATTCCCCATCTATTGAAACTTTTAGAAATCAATTACGCAAACTGAACTTGACATCCTTGAGGAGATCTGAATCTATTAATCCAATCTAATTTGCTGGTCCGCTAGCCGTCACACACCTACAACCGTATATCCCGTCTGCGGAGAACTGCTTGTAGTATCCAACCAGAACCAGAACCAGAACTCTCTGAGATCTACCATTGAGCCATGAATTTATCCAGTCAGCACAACTGCCCTTGATGCCTAACCTATGCAGTTTAACCATAAGTCTACCTAATGGAATCAATCACAGGTCGAAAAACTTCGCCCCCCCCCCCCTTTTCAGAAATCCTGGATCCGCCCCTGCCCGGAATCTACTACTGTATAAAACAGGTAGCTTCGTAAAGAAATTACGGGTGTTGGGCAGTGATTTAGGCAGCCAGCCGTCCAGCCGTCCTTTGCACGGCCGGTTTCCCAAAATGACGGCCTATATTTTCGTACACGGCTTTCAAAATATACATGAAGCCGTGCACCAATTCTCCCAAGCTTCCAGTATACATATTAAGACTGTTTGAAATAAGCGTCCGAGATGACCATTTCTCCAACCGGAAGACCTTTTCATCTTCCCTAGTTTTCAGCGGGACTACTAGCGTGATTTTGTTCAAATCACAATTCTAGTAACATGCATACACATCTCTTCTTGTACATTGGAATTCTGATAGCAGCACATATTGAGTCAATGCAGTAATGTTTTGACTTTAACTACGTTCGATGTACTTGCCATACGAAAATCCTGTCAACTGAATTGTGTGGTTAGTGCTATTGCTCACAACGTAACTGCCGTGTTGCATGTTATGCTACGAGCGCTTGATACCATACATTTTGCAATGTAGTCTGTCCGTAGGATCAGACTGTTCTCACACAAACATGACACTAGCTTAGGTTCGATATATCTCCATACATAAATACGTTAGGATAGCGTATGAGCTAGTGTGGGTGTTTGTGGATAATAAAGGATCGTGCAAGAAAAGTACTGAAGTAAAGGTTCCGAAAATATTACAAGGGGCTTAGTTAGAGTGATTTACACATACCTCATAATTAATTTATGAAATGTTTGTCACTCTTGATAATTTTGGATGCCTTTAAGTTTGACATCGAAGATTTCTACCCTCAGAATGTGGCACTGCATATTTAGTGTGTACTACAGTAGAAATGAAACTTGTAAGGACCAAAAGAGTGATCGTAGGCTGGAATGTTTGGACAACAATCTCCGGATATTAGAAGCATACGAAATTGCTCATTATCATCGATGATAAAAGTTGCTGAATTTTTTCATTTTTTGTAGATGTATCAAGTTTATTTGGTGAATGCTTTAGCATGTATGCTGCATAGGGAACCACATCACAGTAGTTCTGTTTGACTTTGAAGCCAGTGCTGTGCTCTCTGTAGATCTGCAGACTGCGGCTATTGGAACTACAGTCTAGCAGACGGTGCCATTGTTTAGAATCAGTAACACTGCAAGTCAAGATTTAGTTTTACAGTTACAGTAAGGTTATAAGTTAAAGCTAAAGGCTGAGGATTAATACTTGGCTACAATTAGGCCCATGGCTAGGCAAAACTGAGGGAAGGGTACGTGAGATTGGATACTTTTGTTTTGTAAGTTTGTAGCATAGACGATACCTCAAACCATTTCTAATTTTCCAAATATTTCACATGGTTGGAATGCCCCTCCCCCAAAACAAAATGCAGCTAGCCCTAATCCTGATGTAAACATCAGCCTTGGAGTCGGAAGACTAATATTTTGGCGGAAGACCAGAAGGGGGCAGAAATTGTATTGTCAAACTCATATTTCAGGTCCAAGAAGTCTCAAAAATAGGCTGAAACAGCTTGTATTTTACCCTGAGAAACCTTTAAAATGCAAAATTCTAAACTTGCCCCCTTAACCCCCACAAGGGCCCCCTTGAATTTCTGCCAAGGAAGGTGATTGCTTTGCGATCGTGATGATGCCTTCGGCATCATATTGGGCCAATATGTTAGCACACCCACTATTCTCAATTGGACACCCACAACTGAAATTTCTGCCTCAGAGCCTGGTGTTGGGTCCAATGTCTTCCAGCTCCCTGGTCCAAAAACACTTAGGCGCGATAGTATTTTTTTTTAAACGGGTCGCAAAACAAAACACTCAACGCCCCGGATTGACTTGCCAAACAATAGGCCTATTACGTGCGATCGCAGGGCATTGCACTGTTGATATAGAGTTGTTTACAACTTTTTCACGGGACGACAAACTTTTGCAAATTGGTTGCTATACTATTTGAGAGTTCGATCACTGTTTCTTTATCGCTCAATCTTTATACAGTAGTGCAAATACATCGCACGGTCTTACGAGTTGTACAGCTTACACAAAGAAGCCGAAGCTAGTGGTAGTCACCATCATTGCCCTGCTATACTGGCATAGCAAAGTGTCCACAGCATTATGTGTCCACTTTTAGTGACTTATACACCTGCTAATTGAACGTACATGCACTGTATATGTAGTACTGTACCATATATGTACAACATGCAGCGACCAGGTTGGGAAAGAAAATAAAAGGTCTCGTAGGCAAGCAAGGTAATGTTCTTACCAGGGTTCTCGGAGTTGGATGAACTGATAAGTCACAAGCCTATCAAGACAGAATGGTACTCTCTTTCGTGTTTAATGTGCTCACTGGTGGCGGGTAGCCTTGTGTTTGTCTTCAATTTTTAACGTAGGCCTAAACCAAACTTAGATTTTTTTGTAACGTTAGGCCTGTGAGTATGATGTAGGCTACTGTACTCATACTGTACATTTGGCTAGAGAAAGTATGATTAGTACTGGGGCTCAACCACAGGCGTTCCGATTTATATGTACATATATATGTCATATATATAATGGTTTACGGTTGTTTCGCCCCCTTGCCTGTTTGCCCCCATCCAGTTCGCCCCCAAAAAACCAGTTCGCCCCCAAAAAACCAGTTCGCCCCCATCATGCGATGACCGGTTTGCCCCCAAAGACCTACCAGTCCGCCCCCAAGTGCTGACCAGTTCGCCCCCTAATTTATTGACAATGTACCCTTTGTTATTTTCGGCATTTTTGTGCCTTTTCTTCCTTTAGGCTATCATTACGTTGCATCCTTTGACGCAAATATCGAAAATTACACAAGAAATAAGCAGAAAAGAGTTGTAGCGTCTAATTCCTCTTGGGACGTGGCAGAGAAAACTGCGCACAGTCTTGCAATTATTTAAAGGTTCAAAGTAATTCTCGGGTTCGAGGCCATTGTAAGAAGCTAGTTAAGTCTTTTGCAAGGCTCGACATTAGGAAGTTCAGCTTGTCTCATAGAGTTGTTACCGAGTGGAATAGTCTGCCTGAGTGGGTAGTTAACTACTGTATACATCGGTGCACTGCTTTAAGGTTAACATCGACAAGTTCTTCCGTAACTGTGGTAGAATCTATTTGGTCTAGGCTCGTTTGGTGTTGGTTGGTTGTTTGTTTTCAGTTAAGGTTGCATGGACTTCAAGGCATCTTATGGGGCCTTAGCCCAGTCTGGAAAGTTCGTATTTCCTACACAGAATTTTTACGCCAGTCACCTGTTTTCTCAACTTTTACGCCACGCCAAATTGTTGTACTGTGTTTTAAGTACAGTGTGTATGTAAAAGACAAGAAAATCACGCCATGAAATTGGCGTATAAGGTCTTTACTGCATGCCGAAGATCTTCGGCGTAACATACATGTTTTCCAGTCGGGGCCTTAGCCCTCCTTTGCCCTTTAACTTGTTATGGTATGTTACATGATACCTGATTGGTTGGTGGGTGATTATTTAAATTAGGGTACCAATGGTAAAATATGCTTTTAAAGGCAACTGTCTTGATATTTTAATCCACATGGTCTTTGCTATGCTTTCATTTTGTCCTCACTATTTATGTAAGTGCATATGTTCCAAAAAATAAGTACCATTGTAGTGAATCCTCCCAATTTTGATTTTTTTGATTAATTGGCTAAAATTAGCAATTTTGGGGGCAAAAAGTGTGACATTTAAACTACCATAGCACAAATTAGATTTTCCCTTATTTTTACACTTATCTTGCTCAGTTATTTTAACTTAAATGGTTGATGAGGTATCAATTGTACCCTTTAAACTCATATTTTATGAGAAACTGACATTTTTCTCTTTCCTGGGATTCGACGAAAGAGAGGTTCCACGTGTAACAGTTGGTGTTACCGTTACAGTGTGAAATTTCAGTATCTTATTTTCCAAAACTTACCTACAGTAAATACTAAATCTTTCTTGTTTTAGTGGTTGATTGAAGCCTGTGCAATTGTTTAATGCATATATAGGTTTGGACAAAAGCAATTGTATAGAAAAGAAAAACAGCCATTTTGCATTTTGACAGGCCACTTTGGTGTCACGGAAATATGTTACATAGTGAACCTTTGCAGTTAAAATACTGCTACTTCCTAAATTTGATATGTTGTCACTTTTAGCTGAACTATAGTATTTAACATAGCTTTTAACTTACAGGTAGTAAAACTGTGCCACCTTGTTTATGATTTGAAATATCATACAATATTACTTTGGTGTTCTCCCAATCTAGGTTACACGTGGAACGTATTGTTTGTACCACAGAATTGAGATGAAACCCTTGACTAAGTAATCACAAGAGGTTTTAGCTTCAGACTGCTCAGATTAACTATAGAAAACCCATAAATGATATAAAATAACTCAATAAGTAGTCTTAGTGGGACAAATACATTTTTGGTGTTCATGTTACACTGTGAAACCTATAATTTCCGTGCAATGGGGCTATTTTGAGGTCAAACGTCATCTGAGCATTCATAAAACAACTTGTGCAACATCATTTAGGCCTAAGCCTACAATGAACTAGTAAATATAACAATTCCACCCATGGTTTCACATCAAAAATTATGATACATGAAATTAGGGCTATAAATGTCATGTCACAGTCTGGCACCCTAATTAAAATAAACACCCTGTTCTTAGTTGATTGCACATGTGATCGTGTATGGTCAACAGTATATTCTGCGTGTGCTAGTTTTTGTCACCATTTTACCAAATGAAATTCCATGCAATTCTTAAAGGGGAATTTTCATGATCCCAGACAGTTCCAATTCTCCCAACTATGCATCTTCTAGCTCCTCCCGTATATATACTGTATGAAGCTCTTCCTTGTGCAGGAATAAACCTGTTTTATTGCTTAAGGCCATGTCCTGGTGAGCATACAAGCCTATAAAATGTAATAAAAGTACTCTCTCAGCCTTGTGTGAAATGTAAGCTACTCTGCATCTTTCAAATTTTCAAACTTTGATGTCAATCAAAGAGCAGTCACCAACTGA